>LQNS02277812.1:2236622-2257587 GCA_001587735.2 Parhyale hawaiensis
GAGCTGCAGCACGACACCGGTCGGAGTCTCGGAGCGCCTAAGGTCTCTGCTTCTGTGCACGCCGGGGGGTTATGTCAATTTCATAAGTGCTTACGTTCCCACGATGTTGGCGGCTCATGAGCTCAAAGACCAATTTTACGAGGAGCTGCAGAGACTCTTTGCCTCGTTTCCTTGCGGTGACCAGTCATATGTACTCGGTGACTTTAACGCTAGGGTGGGAAGCGACGGTGAGAGTTGGCCAGTGTGTATTGGACGCCTTAGAGTTGGAAATATGAACGAAAATTAACAGAGGTTGCTGGAGTTCTGCTCGGCAGAGAACCTCGCAGTGACAAACACCTTCTATGGTGGGAACTATCGCCGAAGGATTACGTGGCGCCACCCGACATCAACCCACTGGCACCAGTTGGACTACATCATTATATTCTCGAGCGTATCGTAGTGCAGACTGTGGCACTGACCATGCGCCTGTCATGTGCAAAATTAAGCTGAAGGCTAAGCGTGTGTTGTCGGCAACAACTGCAGCGCTCCGGAACATTAGCGTGGTCGCCATACGGGACGCCGAAGCTAGAGCCGCGTTTACAGTTGCTTTCACTAGCCGAGTCGTACACTGGTGTCCCACAGAATCTGTAGATGAGTGCTGGACAGCTACAAGCACGCGATTATTTCACCTATTCCTAAAGCTGGAAATAGCGTGGATCCGGCGAACACATCTGGACAGAGGGATTGATCGGTGCATCACTTCTGCAAACTTTCCCAGAAATCCTTTGTGGAACATGTAGTAAATCTTTCGTTATTCGACGAATGTAGTTTAGAACATGGCTTCAACCACTTTGCAGCTGCTTGAGTATTATGACTCTATTCTCGATCTACTATGCCAAGGCAAAAGTGTGGACGTAATATATTTAGATTTTGCCAAAGCATTCGATAAAGTAGACCATGGAACACTGCAACTCAAACTCTTCAACATGGGCATCTGTGGAAAATGTCTAAGATGGATCGAAGCTTTCGTGAAAAGTCGAACCCAAAGTGTAATTATAAATAATAAAGTGTCTAAACGACAGCCGGTACTCTGCACAAGATGGGCGGCGTGCGTAACGTCGCCTGTACCTCGTCCGAATTATCATCAAAGTTATCAAAGGTAAGGTAGGTGCGGTCCAATTCGAGGATAGCATGAAATGTTTTAAACGGCAGTTTTTTATTTCCCTATTACCTAAAAACTATGAATAAAAAGTATAAATAAAAGTTTAAAAACCTTAGGATTTGAAACTGTCCTCATGAATGCTTTCCCACATCGACTAAAGTTATGAAGTATCGAAACAGGATGCATCAACGCTTGTTATACAAGTTACAAATAATATTTCGATCTTCCATCTCTATTTTATTTTGTCATTCCATCTTAGGGTGATATCGGTGTGGAACTAAGTTGATTGTAGCAAAGCAAATAATTTCATTACTGTCCAAAAGACTGCATAAACTTCTGAGCCAGCCAATGCGTTCAAAAACCATATTGACAAGCACATACTATTACCACCATATCATTAATATACAAGTACCGTTTCCCCCAGTAACGTCAGCCCTCCCATACTCAACTCCAGCTGCCCCCACCTCTTAGATTCCCTAATGCCGGATTCTGGTGCCTCCCACTGTTAAGCCATGAAGCAACTTTAATTGTAAAATTCATGTGAGAAAAATAGAAAATTTATTCAAAAGTTTATATGCAGTCATTAGTGACCTACACGGAAGTGGTTACCAGAGACGATTTTGTTGAAATTGCACAGCATTTTTTACGAAGTATTCAGAGGTACTAATGGGCTCACTTTTTCATCGATAGACTTCACGCTGGGTAGCTCGAACGAGGGTTTGTTGTGATGTACGAGAACATTGCTTGTTTAAAATGTGATGCATCATCAACTCAGCCTCCAGCGCTCCTAATGTATGATGCACAAGCACATTCACTGGTCTGATTTTTATGTGAGGGGATGTATAGAGCGGCAAATACGGTAGAGTTTCAGCATAAACATTTTCTCTCCTGCTACAGTATTATGAAACTCAACCCGCGGCCAATGCCACACAGTTTGTCTGCTGCTGTCGATGCAGGTATGGCAGTTAGTTGTGTCTTGTGAGCATCGGATTTTTGGTATGTATTTTCCATTTAGTAAACATATAATTTTAAAACCTTTCAGCTTGCAAACATCAATTTTGGGAATTTTTCATGTAGTAAACGTTGATTCATAATATTTTTCATCGTGTAAACAACAGTTTTGAAAATTTATCGTCTTGGTAATATCGGTTTTAAGTATTTCTCATATTTTAATCCTCGATTCTAGCTTTCCATGTCGTGGACATCGATTTCCAGGTTTTTCTTTATGCAAGCATGTATTTTTAGTTCATTTCATTTTGGAAACATATTTTCCAGTATTTCTCATCTTTCATACTACGATTTTTATTACTTTTCATCTTGTACAGAGGGTTAAAATGGTAAAAAAGAGGAGTGATCAAACGTTCGTGATGATCGGTTAGTCTGTTCGAGCGTTAACTAATGTTTGTCAGAGTATAACTCAAAAAGTTCCGGACCGATCTTCGAGAAAATTTGGAAGCTGTTATTTCTGTCAAAAGGTGCAAATGACCAAATTTGGTGCTGGTCAAGCTAGAAGAAATCATGCATAATTCCGGAACCAATTTGAATTTTTCGTTTACTTTGCTTTGCGGAGATACGCGCTCTCACAGGGCTCTAGTTGAACATGAAACGCGGAAGGTAAAATGTTTGCCTGCATATATACCTTGAGTTACCTTGAGAGTCTTCGGAAGAAGTCCAGGTGACGTTGCTCACGTCACCGCACGTGTGTGGAGTCACTCTGCTGGGTGTCTGCTGTGGTGCCGCAGTTTGCGACCAAAGAGAGAGCCAGCAGCGAATTATCTCCACAGTGCACGTAACCGCTGACCGCTGGTCTATCTGGTATATATTAGCAGTTAGGTTGTTTTATTTTACAGAGACTATTAGGATAACATTTTATTCAGTAGTTACCACTCACAATATTAAGGGGTTAAAAGTCAGCACGTATGTCGTTTTAAAATTTATATATTAGCGAGGAAAAGTTTTATTGAATAGAAAGAGTAATTAAAATGTAAGCATGCCATAGGTGCATTCATTAAATTGATATCATTAGGTGGGGTATTTCATTGCATAAATTACGGGCGGAAAAATACATCACTGCTTGTCTGCACCAGTTAGTGCTGGTGAAGTGGGAATCAGTATCGGGAATGGTGTCGATCCAGTTGTTGTGGGAGAGCGTACAACACCAATAGTCGTTGACAGAAAACTTGAATTGATCCTCCGTTCACTACAATCATACTGCCCCGACCGCTGAACCCAGCACGCTTACATCACAAAAGACGCCAATAAGGGACTCTTTGGCAAAGACACAGCCTTTCCTCGACACCGAGAAAACATTCCTGACATACATTCCTAACATACATAAAATTGCTTATTGTTTTACACTAGTGTACTGAACATATGCTGTAATAGAACTATTGTATGAATACCTTCCTACGGGGAGAAATAAATGTGTTTTCTTTCTTTCTTTCTTTCTTTCGTACTATACAAACACCATTTTGCAGGTATGGACATCCTCGACATACTGTGACTGCTGCCAGTGCTGGTTGTGGCGACCCAAGTTCTGGGAGACTCGAGGCATTGGAGGGACACCAAGATCGCCGATCACTGGAAAGCCTCGCCGAAGGTGGAAAACAAAAGAGTTCCAAACCCTGTCGACGTTGGTAGCTGCCGTTCGCTGCGGGATGACAAGCTGGTGTCAGGCTTTTGCGAGGAGAGTCCCGGACAGCATCTCCTGCTTCGCCTCGTTTCTGTTCCCTACTACGAGGACCCGAACGAGCCCGAGCCTATGGACTGCTATGCCGACAGGGACCCGAGCAGTCCGCCCAGTCTGGCATCGTCATCCACAGCTCCCCTCAGAACACCCTTAGCCCTCAGAGGGTCAGCGCTAACCTGCTCAATGGAGTGTACGATGGAGATTCTGAAAGCTGTTTCAAGATGGCCTGGATTGGCAAACCGTAAATGATTCTTGACCTGGGGTCAACTTACACCATCCAGAACGTCCTTCTCGTCTCCTTGAATGAATACGCGCCATCAAACTTTCAAAACCTCGACATTCGTGTGGGGCACAAGACCGCCTCGGGCAACTTCACTGGCTACGAACAGCTCGACTACATGCCGGGCACTGCCCCGTACGCTGGCTACGAATTCCTGTCGACTGCCGTGGCACCCCGCACAGGGAGGTACCTCTCGGTGCAGTCTACGAGACTTCCTNGGGGGGGGGGGGGCGAGTTACTTGATCGGAAAATTTAACAGCTGATACCAGAGAGAAAATTACAACGAAAATATTCCAATTTTAAACGGAATAAAATCTAATTATAGTTTTGTTTCTTTCTAGCAAGTAGAAATAATTTTGTGGCGGAATGGGACTCTTAGGAATAGGTTTTTGAGCAGTTACAGTGTGATTTTAAAAAAAACTTTATCAGTGTAGAAAATTATCGTCTTCGTACCCATTAAGCTAAGTAGCTATATGATGACTCTGATATTGATAAAAATAATAATTTCAATTCTTGAAAATTTTGAAATAATACAGTCTGGTGCATTTTTCAGATATTTTTGTAACTTGAAGCATGTATCAGGGACGTCTGGGATAGTTCAGCATATTCTGGTAAATTTTTAGATATATCTGAAAATTCAAGCATTTTTCTTGTGAACATTTACATGTATGTATTCTAGAATCCAGAAGAATATTCAGGTAAATGTTCAATATTAATGTCACATGAAATATATTCTGGTGAATGCACCCAGGTTTCTGTATTTTCAAATGGTGGAACATCTTCTCGTGAACCGTGGTAGAGGGGCGGTTAAGCAAAAATATCGTACATTTTGGGTTAAAGCATGAAACTTGGTACACTGGTACTTTAAACCCTACTGATTAATTCTAGAAGTAGATCCACGTCAGCATCCTGCTTTCAGGATTGTTATGACATTTTTCCAAATGGCCACTACTTCGTAATAATTTCCCATAAATTTGGCACTTTGCCTCGTAGAATCAAGATCTTGGCGTCAACATGTACAATTTTGAGGTTGCCACAAACAATGGATACGTCACTAGCATTATATGACAGCTTTACATTTAGCTGCGATACAAGCCATACGAATGTCGCCTACAAGAAGTGGGACTCAACTCTTTCAAACAAAAACGACTCAAGTGCAAACAATAGCAACATCAGAGTACTTGAATGGCTTTAAAAACGTGCCTACAACGTGACTTTTGACTGAGACGATGTTTGCCTACGAAGCAACGGCCAGAAAGTTGAGCATAAAAATCGAAGCCCCACTCAGCCAGCAGTCCTTCCCGTACTTCACACTAAGTATTTGAAATATGGCGACTCCCATCCAGGTTAATCTTATCATCGTCAGTTCTTCCTCAGATGTCTCCATGATTCTGACGTAATGCTAACAGCTCGTTATCACGATAACGAATTTGCGAATTTTGTTATCCGATAAAAATGTTTTGAAATATCGGTATCGTCGATAGTTTTGATCGTAAACTCCCGAGAATTGACACTTTTTCGACGTATCTCTAAGCGAGTTATTGGCAGCTGAACAAAGTGCGGATCTCGTAATGGCACTCGTTGCCAACGCATTTCACCACATTTTAAGGAGAGAAACAACATTACTCGGGTTGCCTCATCCCAACCCTCATCGCGACTAAGAAAAACTAGTCAACTTATTAAGCGACAGAAATCTCCGGTTCTAAGAGCTCATTATAAACGCCCTACCTGCTGCTTGGAAAGAAAGTTTGCTACCACTTTTTAGGATGAGAAGCGTCTCCTTGCCGCTGTATGTCATGGGTTGTTGTAAATCGGACGAGCGTATGAGAAAAAAATCTGAAAATTCGAGATAAATTCCCTAATGGAAAATAAAGTAGATAAATTCTTGCGGCGAGTCAACCTGGAGACAGCTAGCAGCAACATCGAGGACGATGAAGCTGCAGACTACTACGCCGGTCTTCGTAATTGCGATGACATTGGGGCCGTCGTAAATCTATGAAATCTTATCCTATAGTGTAATAGCACACTTCGTGTATTATTTCCTGCCCGTATCTTAACGGAATAGGCAAAAAAAAAATCCAGGTTGCAGATTTTGCAATCAAGTGGCGTTTTCATGGTGATCGATGATCAAGTTGCAGGAGATGGCAAAAGTGAGGTCATCTCTTTACCAAAATGTATCGTTTGCTTGAAACACTTCCTTTCATCGAAACAATGAAGATATTTGCAGCTTCTCTTATCACGTCCGTGGAATCTGATTTTTATCACTTTCTCCGTGCATCAGAACATATGTTTGCCTTCAGATGATCAACGAAGCACAAGCGAAGCGATATTTTTTCACGGGTAGCGCACAAAATTATTTCTTCCAGCTAGCTGCTTTTTTTGACAGAGCAGTTTCCCCGTGAACAGAAAAACTTAGATATACTGAAGGCTTATCCTAAAGTATCTAGGATACGAGGAGGGAAATCTATGGATTAATATGCTAGTACCTACCTCCTTACCTACCTTTTGTGTCACGCTCTTCATCAGTAACAGATAGAAGGAAAGTCGAGATAAAATTCGATTGTATCCACGATACGGAAGATGAATCTGAGCTCGGCTGCATGAACGTGCACGCTAATTAAATTTCGAGCTGATACGAGAAACAAAATTTGACTACGTTACATATATGTTTCCTTTGCGCACAGGCATTGTGTTTCTGAATACTCTTTTCGAGTTGCTTTGCTCATATGTACTTTGTAAGCGTTGATCCAGTTTGTGAAGGCGTCCCGTAACACGGGCTTATCATTTCTATCGATATAGAGTACAAAAATTTAATTACGTGTCCCTAGTCTTCCCTATGTGGAAATATCAGTATGTACTATGTAATAATTCATCTTTTTTTTATTCATTTATAAATATATTTATTTTTATCTGTCACGCTCTATGGAAATAAGATAGGAAGAAATTCAACTGAATCTAACACAGGGACCTGAGCTCACCTGTTTTTGAGAATAAGATAGGAAGAAATTCAAGTAAATCTAACACAGGGACCTGAGCTCGCCTACTTTTGAGGCAGAATGCTCAATTTCCTTTAAGAGGCTCTCTGAGAAGTAAAAAGCTCAGGAGACAACGGGCGTTTCAGGGAAATACTAATTTTCTGCCGTAATTTATAGCGATATCTTGGACCACTAGTACATCTATATATTCCTGTCTCGCTCTATGGGAACGAGATAGGAATGAAATTCAAGGACGTAGCGAACTGGTGAAACTTTCCCGGCTTGGCGGGGCCTTCCAACAACGGGGGTTTTCTGAAGTGGTAATTCTGTGCCGTAATTTATAATAACGACTCGGGCCACCAGTTGTTGTATATTTAAGGCAAAGTTAGTTGGCTATATTTCAGTCTTATCACCGTAGCCGCAACTCACCTGATTCAATAGCGAATTTAATTTTTTTATTACGTCATCAGTAGGAATATTTTATCTCGGCATTAGTGCCGAAGAACTCAATTCGGCTCAGTGCGCTACTTCTGGCGGGAAAAAGGCGTAAAACATAGGAAGAGACACTCAAGTGGAAAGCCCCTTTTTATGGCCTTCCACACTAGAAAGACTGTAGGAGCCCCGCAACAGCAAACCTCGTGGGACAGAAATTATTTTAATAGTTTCGCGATCCTCAGCGGGGCCAGTTTGCTCAAGAAAATTTCGAAACGTCGCCGGTACAGAGACTGTGATATTCAAAAATTGCTGGACACATACAGAAAGTGCCACACAAATCAGCTGTAAGCGGCTACGCGCAATGTGGGGATAACTTGCTGCTAGCCATCCGCTGGTCACGGACAGCAGCATCACGTCTGCACAAGCTGTGCGGCGTGAATAACCTCACCTGGCCCTCATCCGAAAAATCATCAAGGTAACGGGAGTTAGGGCGCGCTCGATTGAGCAGTGAAATTAAGCCTTTCAGGTTTGTTTGGTCCGAATCTTTGGACTGGGGCCTTGGCTTCGACTTTCGATTCCAGGTTCAGGTGGTGACTCTCAATCAGTTGCCTGGAGACTTGCATGGACTGGGTCCTACTCAGTTAAGTCAGTCGGCACAACATAGTCGGGCCGCTGCTAGCCCTGCAACGCCATTCCAAGTACGAAGCCAAAGTTCCTGTCTGCATTTGCGGGAAGTCAAGCCAAACGGGTTTGGTTTTGATCGACTTCACGATCCAATCGAACGTGATTACAGTTTAGACGACGAGGATTAGGTTAAAAGAGTTGCTATGTGTAAAAAAATAAAAAAACTAAGCTATAACAGCGCAGCTTAGAACTGCCACACTTAGAATATGAAAAGGTTTATTAATCGTGGAATCTTCACCGGTTGCGTAACTTGATAATATGTTGCAAAAACGCTACTTCCAATTTATTGGAGAATAATGGGGCTTCTTTACTGAAGTAGTATACGAGCATTCCAGAAGCTGCAGTAGTGTCGTGCAAACAAGTTCTGGTCAAATTTAAGCAGCATTTTGCAGCAAAGCATCTAACGCAGTGAATGGACTCACCTCCATCGATAGACTTCACATTTGGCAAAGACCGAATGTTTACACGGCCGCTCAAACGCATTCATTTGTTTGATTTATTATTTTAGGTCTCGCCACTTCAGGCAAAGGGCCGAATTCTTACTGTAGTGCTAAAACTCATTCATTTGTTTGATTTATTATTTAAGGTCGTGCAGAGCTGGAAATAGTTCAGAGCGCGAGCATGAATGTCGCATTTTCTTCACTTAATAAATCTCATCTAGTCAATGCTACACAGTTCGGCTGCAGCTGCTGAAGCAAGTGCAGGAGTTGATCATGTCCAGGAAGCATAGGTTTTAACATTTTTCATTTGGGATAAATCGATTTTCAGTGCTTTTCTTCTTCATTGAAATGTCAATTTCAATGCTTACTGTCTTGGAATGGTCGATTCTCAGTATTTTTGATCTTACAAACGGCGAATTGATATCGTGTGAAGCTGCAGGAAGTGTTAATATTAATATTAATATTAGGTTATTTAAACTTCAACGCGCAGCTGTGTTTTGAGCTTCACAAAGAACGCTTTCCTCTTTGAAATTCACTAGCATTTATGAAACCAAACTTCAGCTAATACCACTAATTTCAAATATAAAATGATAAAAATTTACTAAAATGCTTCTACATTTTTTTTCAGTAATAACTTTTATTATATTGTTTAATTATCTGTTTCCATACTATGGGCATAGCTACTGTGTACATAAAGTGAGTGTAACGGGATGACCATACTATGGGAATAGCTACAATGTACATATAGTGAGTGTTATGGGATGAACACCCTAAAATGTTCTTCAGGTTCACAGTTTGTTATAAAGTCTGGCTGGCTGGCAAGTTATCGGTGCATAAATTGTCTCAAGAAATATTATCTTTGCTAACAGCACATAAAAATCAGCTTCTGAAAAACATGTTAACTGAATTTTCCATTTTTAGCTGTACCGTTGATGACTCCGAAGTCTCATAGCAATAGTGTTGTTTTCAGTAGGCTCGTTCTGGTGAGTTTATTGAGCAGATTAATTAGCAGAATTTGACTTGTAATCAGAGAATAAAAAGAGGAGAAAAGGATCCATTTGTTAAGAGTCAAGGAATTGAGGGCGGCAACCGTCGTCGAATTTTTCGACTGAAGCTCATCATCCCTTCTGAGCTCCACTGCTGTCCCCTCCGTAAGTAAGAAAGTTATTTTATTACCAATACGCATATCAGCAGGAAAACCAAGTTATTGAACTGATACCGGTAGATAAGATGGCGTAATGCATAAATATCAACAGGTAAGTTTTCAAGTCTAGCTACAAGCAGGTTAGTTTTTTTTACCTAGACTTCAGTAGGTAGAATTTTCAATTGCCTAGATATCAGCGGAAAAGATGCTACTTTGCTAGATATCAACTGGGAAAGTGTTGCATAACCTAAATATGAACAGGAAAGATGATATTTACCTATCGATGTCAACAGGAAATATGTTTTATTGCCTAAATATCAGTAGGCGAGTTTACCTTAAGACGTCGATATTACCATGCGAAATATTTTAAAACTTTTATGTGAGCATTAAAAATTCGATTGAATAGAGACCAGTTGCCAAGATATTATAAAATATCGGTACAGGCATATAAAACGTTTCTTTCATTACACCCGCAGTAGCAGCAGACTAAGGCGTCTGACTCTGACTCTAAAGGCCGCTGGTTCGTGCCCCGTTCCCAGCTGGGTATCTTCTTGGCGGAGCTTGATGTGATTGGTCAGCAACCGGTCTGCATACTGCTGCGGGCTTACTGACCTTCCCCAGCAAAGGGGAGGGTTGGAGGGGTCGCAGATATCGTGGCATGGAGTCTTCCGCCACTGGCGTCATAGTTCTAGAAAAGTTGTGGTCGACTGCAGCAGTATACTCCCCTTGGGCCTATTGGTCTATATCTGCAGCACAAACCAGTGCATGGGGGTTTTCCAGTTGGGGGTATTGTGAAGTTGACTTTATCTCTTTACATATCAGTACGTTAAATATTTCAATGTATACATAAGAGGCGGTGAATATATTGATACTTAATTATAGCAATAGGTACTGGCAGCACTTGTGAAGTGCGAATTCCGATTGAAGTTGATGGTGATGCAATGGCTACGAATTATTTTCATAGTTTCGCGGTCCTAGGGGCGAGATTATTCAACAAAATGCCACGTCACATTTGAAATGTCAACGGTACAGAGAATGCAAAACTTAAAAACTTACTAGACACATGCTTACTGAAAGTGCTAGATAAACCTGCTGTAAGCGGCTACGTGAACTGTGGGGATAACTCGCTGTTAGCCACCCCGCTGGTCACGGACTGCAGCATCACCTCTGCAGAAGATGGGTGACGTGAGTAACGCCACCTGAACCTCGTCCCCGAAGACCTACAATAGTCCAGGATCTAATGGTGTCTGTGTACATTTCTCTTTCACGGTTCTACGATGTATTTTTCTATTCCATATGATGAGGACAATAAAAAAGTTGGGTAGAACTTTCGCAACTGGTACATTTTTGAGGGGTACATTTATGGGAGGGGGCAAAATTATCAATTGTGGACTGATTATTCCGAAGCTCGCTCAGAATGTCTTTACAAAAACGTATTTTGTTCCTACAAATTTTTCAGTTAGGCATTAGTTTTAGAGACAATGGGGTTTATATATATATTGGAAATTTCAAACGAATAGAACTGAGTGAGTTTCCATGCTGGAATAAAAACAATGGCAGTTTTGGAATCCTTGAAACATCCCTAACAAAACTAAAAAGCCTGATTCTCCATTTTCGCCCTTCTAATATTTTTACCACTGCCGGATTCTTTATTTTCTATTTCGTTGCGATCACTAACTATTATGTAGGGGGAAAGCAATTAAGGAATTCAGCTTTGAGCTATGATAAAAAATATTATGAGGGCCACCATTGGCAGTTGATCGATGATCAGTGTAGAGAGTAGAGGCGTTAGGTTAAGTAAGGCAAAGTTTGGTAAATTTAGGTAATGTTAGGCTAGCTTAGGTAAGGTTTAGTTTGTTTAGGTTAGGCTAGGTTAGGTTCACAGCTATTTCACCTTTGAAGATCGCTAAGTGTGCCGACAAACATTGCTATCCGCCCAGAGAGCACAATATCAACATTTCTTTCAAAACTAGGGCGAAAATCGAAAATTTTTCGTGAATAAAATGTTCTTTAAATTCAGTTTTACAAATACTGAGCGACTTTCATAAGCAATGGTCCAAAAATAATGAAAATAAAATATCGTCCTCAAAGTAAAAGATTACCCAAACATAATAAAGGTAAAGGTAACGTCAACTTGACCGTACCCCTACTGGGAAACCCGCATGCACTGGTTTGTGCTGCAGATATAGACCAACAGGCCCCAGAGAAGTATACGGCTGCAGTCGACGATAGATGTCTAGAGCTATGGCCCCGGTGGCGGAAGACTCCATGCGACAATATCTATGACCCCCCAACCCTCGCCATTGCTGGGGAAGGTCAGTAACCCGCAGCAGTATGCAGACCGGATGCTGATCGATCACATCAAGCGCGCTAAGAAAATACCCAGCTGGGAACTAGGCACGAACCAGCGACCTTGAGAGCCGAAGTCAGACGCTTTAGTCTGCCGCTACTGCGTGTGTAATTTCACCATGCTCTATGACCTTGAATAGTAAAAATTGTGTTTCAGCCAAAAGCCTTCCTCAAACGTAGTAAAACCAATTACAGCAGCACTGACGTTCGTCTAGCCATGGCTTTCTGGTGCAGTGACAGGGCAACATGCGGGTGCGCGTCAATACTGGTGAACTTATACCAGTTTTCCTCCTGGCAAATGCACTTAACCTGATTATTTTTTGCCATGCGTTACATCATCTGAAAGGTCCTGAAATAGGCTTCCATGAGTGTGACTATTAATTTGTGTAGCCTATTTTAAATTTGTACGTCATTTTTCAAGTTATTTAGGACGTTGTTCAAATTTTGACAAATGGTGAGTATAAAACATTGGAAGGTTTACTTTACTACCAATTTTCGCCAAAAAAGCTTGAAATTTGAATTTTTTACAGCAAATATTGTTTTTTCAGAATAAAAATGAAAAAGTTGTAACTTTTTCAAAAAGCTGAATTTTGCAGAAAAAAAAATACACCACAGGGTACGGCTATGACGACTCTACTTGTGGTTAAGATATTTGCACTGAATTTTTCAGCGTCCTGTATGAACTCCATTATCTCAAAAACTAAGGCCTAAATAAAAAAAGTTGTTTGAAATATATATATATATATATTTATTTTAAAAATACATATTCTGAGCAAGTTTCCGGACAATCAGTTCACAATCAATAATTTTTGCCCTCCTCAAAAATGTACCTGTACCTACCCAACTTTTTTTAATGTCCTTATCATATGGAATAGGAAAATACATGGTAGAGCTATGAGAGATAAATGTACACAGACACCCCCCATAGCGAATGGACTACAAAGTATACAATACATTTAGTAGATAAGTCTATGTTATCCGTCGTATTTTTATCAGTTTAATAACTTATCTCCACTGTAGGAATAGTTAAAAGCTCAAAGTGCCAAGACGAAGATTCCTTAGAATAAATATAATGTTAAAATATTTTACATGCAGAAAAGTATGTTCTTTACTAACGACGTAATATTTTAGCTACAAAGCCATAATAATTAATCATAAGCGAAACTGTTGTTGATCACAACGCTCTTGTTCATCTGTTGTTCATCACAAACGACAATGTGCATTGACGCAAATTGAAACGACAAGGTAGTTTACAGTTAACTGATTTCGCTTAATGGCAAAGAACCATTTTTCTGTGTGCATTTAAAATCTCTACCTTGGCATGATTAGCACTAACGTAGACAACACAACATTTCTCTGTTCCTCTGAATCACAATTAACTGGCCTTGAAGTTAATGTTGTAAAACTTCAATAACATATTTCCTTATTGTCATAGGGACCTCAACGAAAACTAAATTGCTAGTGGTGATGAAAGAAATTCGTTTATCAGCTGGAGTTGAACGGTGGGTGAAAGTCGTTCAACTTTAGAGCCTGCAAATGACCCCAAATCGACGTGACTTAATTTTGCAATTTACCATTGCTCATGCATGTGTACATCCCGCAAATAGAAAAGATTCAGTTGATGATTTATGTATGAATTAGACCTAGGGCTGCTAGAGAAGAGAGAGCAGTAAGTCTAGAGTGGCGTATGGGCCCACATATTGTGATGGATAGGTAAATGAATTTACCATCAATTTTCTCATATGGATGCAGTTCCAACCAAATAAGGGGCGCAGCACCTTGGGGTATTCATTCTAATCAGTAACATACTTAAAGCTAACACAAGGGGCAAGAATTACTCCTAGTTTGCGGATTAACACAAGTGCGGGCAGTCGCTTTAACCTGTTAAAAACCAAAGAAGTAGAACCATTTTTGACGTTGCTTATTCCTGCTTCGCATTGTTAATCTAACATATGTTGAAAATGAAAAATTTCAAAAATCCAAAATCAAAATATATACATACTACAGTTTGAAATACGGTGCGTCATAGATCACATCATACATTGACGAGACAATGGCCATTAAGGCAGATTGCGATCCTGCAATTGGGCCTGGTTGCGCGGTGCCGCCGACGCAGTTTTTTATGTTCTCACATTACTTTTCCTACTTTGTTAAGGATATATGACTTAATTCTTATACATTCATTAATGGCTGGCAAACTTGTAAATACTTTTAAAACCTCTATAGGCTACCTGACAAATTCACAATAATATTAAGGTTTGAAGAGTAATTACGTAGAGCAACTGTTTATGACATCCTTTGATATTTGTAGTAGAGTAAAATCATTTCGAAATAGTTAGTAAGATAAATAGTCACATTGTGAAAATGAAAAGCTTCTTAAGTTTGTGGTATGCTTTATTTGTATTGAAATGCCAAGTAAGCAGCTGATGAAAATATTGATGAACTTTATTGGGTATACAGACAAAGCGGGAAAATCGGAACAGACAGCAGAGCTGAAGGGTGAGTTGGAGCAGCTTGCAATTATGAAGCGATGAAGCCCTGTAAGCAGTGAAGTGATGAAGCACTGGTCACCATGGAGTGATCTGGCATTGGAAGCAGTGAAGCGATATAGCATCGTAGCAGTGATGTGATATAGCATTGGCGGCCATGAAGTTATTTGAATGATAAAGCACTGACCATCAGCCGTTAAATGACCTAGCATTGCTCTCTGGGAAATGATGGATCATTTGCAGCCCTAAAGTGATCTAGCATTGGCAACTGTGAAGTGATATCATTAGTAACTTTTATGTGGTATAGCATTGGTAGCTTTAAAGTGATCTATCATTGGCAGCCGTGAAGTGATATAACATTGGCAGCCATGAAGTGATGTAATGTAGGCCACCATGAACTACTACAACTCAGGCGACCATGAAGCGATGTAACTGTCGTCCAATAAATCATATAATGGAGGAAACTTTAAAGTGTTGTCACATAGTCATTTATTAAATCATGTATTGTAGGCAACCAAAAGATTATGAAATGTAGGCAACTATGAAGTGATTAAACATAGCAGGCAAATCTGTAAAATAATGTAATGTAGGCAACCGTGATGAGATGTATCAGTAAAATATAGCTACAACATGAAGTGATGTAACGTAGACAGCCATGACGTGATGTAACGTCAGAACAACCATGACCTCATTCAACTTATTCAGCCATGGACTCATTCAACTTAGGCAACTATGAAGTGATTTAACTTAGGCAATATTAAAAGATATAACAAAGGCAACAGTGAAGTAATGTAACGTAAGAACCACAAAGTGGCGTAGCATTCCTAGCTCTAGGTAGTAATGTGAAATGACATGGTGCAGCTGTAGATGGTTCCAGTAATGAAGGATTGTATCAGCTCCAAAAGTGTCATTTTGATGTCCTTTAATAGCTGTCTTTTTATCTCTATCTCAAGGTTAATTATGCATTTTCATTTCATGGCTACAAATATGGTTAAACTCTGTAGTATTAGTGTGGTTTTATTTTGGTTTTTGAGTATTACGGGTTTTTCTTAACATTTCTTTCCTTTCTTGCGGCTATAGGGATGAGCGTTACCGAAAACCATACGTATATCAATTTCTGAGATTATTGCTCTAAATATTTCATTGGAAAAAAAAGAAAGACTCAATTGTATCTGATATTAAAGCACAATACATCTAGTATATGTGGGCTAATTTGTTCTATATAATATTATTATTCCTAGAGATTATGATGAATTTTCAATTATTCTTTGTGTCCGAATGTATGATATATATGGCTTACTGAAGATATATGATTGTGCATTTAGATTCCCTGCTCTGTACGGCATTCCTAATGATAGAACGAAGAAACTAATCTTTGCTTGAGGTCTCTGTGAAGGCATTTTATTAACACTTACGTAAAGCAGCCTCTAGGCCCAACTTCGAGAGGCCCGATTTCAGTGTCCCGGCAATGTATGGTGTGGTCTATGGGTGCGTATACACATAAATACCGAATGGCTTTCATTACCTCGTGGTTTACTGACACCATTTTGCAGGTATGGACCTCCTACGGCTGCTGCTATCAGTGCTGTTGGCGATGCGCCAGGCTTTGGGCGACCAGCGGATGTGGCGAGAGACCAAAATCGCCAAGCACTGGAAGGACTCGCCGACCGTGAAGACAGACCTTCTCCTAACCGAGTGGGTGTTTGTTGTGGCAAGCCGCTGTAAAATGACCTCCTGGTGCCAGGCTTTTTGCGAAGAGAGTCCTGGACAGTATCTCCTCTTCAGTCTCATCTCTGTTCCCCACAACGAGGATCCAAGCGAGCCCGAGCTCATGGACTGCTACACCGACAGGAACCCGAGCAACATCCTCACCGCCCAGTCCGGCATCGTCATCATCGACAGCTCACCCCAGCAGAGCTTCCACGCGCAGAGGGTCAGCTCGAACCTCCAGGACGGAGTGTACGACGGCGACGGTGAAAGTTGTTTCAAGATGGACTACACCGATAAACCTTGGATGCTCTTCGACCTTGGATCAGTCTACACCGTGAAGAATGTCGTCATCACTTCCGTCGACGTCTACGCGCCATCAAACTTTGGAGAGATCGACGTGCGTGTTGGGAACGTGATTTCCTCGGGTGACTTCACCGGTTACGAACAGCTCGACTACATGCCGGGCACTGCCCCGTACGCTGACTACGAATTCCTCACAAACGCTAAAGTACCTCGAACAGGCAGGTACCTCTCGGTACAGTCCATGCGTACGAGTTACCTGCAAGTCTGCCACGTGGAGATCTACGTGTGACAAGTTTCGCCTCTCAGAAACTATTCCAGCTATGAAAACGCAGTCTAGCAAATCAACAAGAAATGTTTTGATACCCGGAGCTAAGAGTTCTGATTATTATTTTGACTATTAACTGAAACTTTTAATATTTTGGAGAAAGAGGATTAGAAGTATTAGGCTTAGCCATGCAACGGGATGGTGACATGTTTTTCGAAAACAGCAAGTGAACGAGGAAAACTTTTCTATGACTGCGGTTTATGGCAATTTTCGAACGCCGAATATTTTACTGCTGTTTACATTCACAAAGACGCGGATTCACAGAAAACGAATCTTTTTCCGAGGTTTTTTAGTAACTGCTGCCCACGAGCTGAGTGGTCGGCAATAATCCGTCATCAAAATATCGCTCCTCACTACAGTGGGCAACATAAGCTACATTAGTAATATCATAATTAAAATTATGAATTACGATCGCACCCTCACCTTGTTTTTTTATTCTGACATTAATAATAAAAATTCATAAGCTGCCTAAAGGCGAGTTCACACGCCATTCACAACAATGCACTTGCTCAGCCACTCGTCCGAATGCGTTACTGTGCCCTAGATATAGCAAAGAAGTGCACTGTTTTCTGCAACTAAGTTCTTAAGCCTCATTATCCTCTTGTATTGAACTAGATTTAAGAAATAGCTTAGCTGTAGAGTGTAATATGTTCCACTTGTGTGTGCGTGAGTTCTAATTGAGTTCGTCACTGTACTTGGTTGTGAGAGTGAACTTCAATGCACAAATGTTACCAGGCTACAGTGTTGGATGGTGAAGGAACGTCGCAAAGATCTTCTTGTTTATTTATATCTTATTATACAAAACTTGGAAAATATGATCCAATAACAAGTAGCAAGCATACTACTAATGGATACAGACAACAAAGTACAAGGTCTACATCTGAATAAGTCCTAGAAGCAGAATACATTAGACAATATTTGTACAGTGAGTCTAAGTACCGAATAAGCTGACGCTTGATAGCTCAAACGCCTTAAATATCACTCATTTGGAAGACCAGCAATTTTACCTAAATTTTGTCGGAGGTCTGCCGGTAAATTATCTTATGTTTATGAAAATAACAAATATCACCGAAACTCTGGTTACAGGTTTTGAAAGACAGCTTTCACTGATAGAGGTTCCGGCCGGAAGGTCCCTAATGATTTGGGCTGTCACTCAAAAAGCAATGCTGGTAAGTCCATTATCTGTGAGCTTCCGACCTAAAATACGGTGGCTACTTCCGCCAGACATGAACTCGCATGATACAAGGAATGCGTCAATACATTTAAATGCTAAGGCTAACACATTGGAATGTTGTATGTGCGAAACGCATATGTAACCTAGAGGTAAGTGTATCAGTTTATTTGACTGCATCCTCTACTGGAGACCTTCACTCACTGGTTCTTTCTGCGGATATAGATCAACTGGCCCCCGAAGAACGTGCGGCTGTGGTCGACCACGAATCAAGAAATAAGGAGACCTTGATGAAATGCTCAGACTATACTAGTGTGCAGTGCAGCTGACTTGACCTTTTCCCACCTTTACCATAACGTCTCTAACAGTGGGTGTTCCGATATACACACGGGAACAACGAATATGTAATCAAAGTCGGAACGACTCGTGCCAAGGCCTCCAAAAGTACAGGCCTGGGTCTCTACGTCACGAAGCTGGTCCGATCGGTACAGTCCCACGAGAAACTGATAGACACAGCCCGATATTGTTGGTACGTGTTCAGCATATTTGGGGCTTATCTGGATAGAGAATTCAAATAATGGTAGTTTTGTAAGTTCTCGAAAGTCTAAAGAGAATTTTTCGATCCAGATATGTCCAAAATATGTAGAGTAAGCACAAATAACATCAGGCTGCGTCTACTGAGTTTTTTTTCAGTGACTGTACGCAATCGGACCATTTTCGAGGCCCAGGCCCAGGCCTGTACTTACGGAGGCCTTGCTCATGCTCCCTTTTCCTCCCCGTTTCAGGAAAAGGTAAGTACTTTCACGGCAGCTTTGCAGCAGTCAAATGCTGAGTCAGCTAGTGCAACACTGTATAAGAGCTCGCTTGCTTGATGGCATTAGAACCTACAACCTTAAGAGTACGAGCTCGGCGCACGCAGTAGCTTTGCGTGCTGAACTGATCTACTAGAGGTGGTGAGACCCATTCCGAACCAATTGAGCGAACTTAGTTGTGCTCGGTGCCCTGAGTCAGCAAAGTTACTGGGTATGCACAGTTACCGTGGAGCACTTAATTTGCCCAGAAATGAGAGTGTAGGAGGGCACGTGTCGCTGAACCTTCCGTCGATGGTACCGTAGTTTTTGGCTATGATAGACTAAGTTCGGTTAGGGTAGGTAATGTTAGGTTTGACTATTGGATTGATTATATAAATATTCTGTTAAGAAATGGTGTGGAATGAAGCATTAATAATGCTAGTATAGCCACTAGTAACTATAAATTTACAGGTAGCGCCAGATTTGTTTACGTCCAATCGACCTCCGTCAGATTGGCTTGCGCCAGCAGAGTAGTTCAAAATAGAGAAAACTCCAGGAAGAAAAAGATCTGAAAGTGGTAAACTCCAAAGAAACATGGGCTGTATGCATCATCATCTGTTGTACCAATATCCACCGCCAGATTGGATAACCAACACAATTCACAGCATAACTCGATTTGGATGACAAGTTAAACATCTTTGGTGAAGCGCCACGGTAGCAGCATGCATCTGTTCGCAGCTCCAACTCCTTGTATCGCTTGCACGTTCGAGACCAAGCCAAGCACGCGAGCTCTTTGTTGACCTAGGTGTGCTGACTCGGCAGTTGTGTGCATGCACTGCGGCGTGGTGGAACTGCCTTCCTCAGATGGATGGGGGGTCTAGGGTCATTTGTTTCTTCCGTCAAATAGGCGCCATAGTTGTTCTTGACCTGAGGTCGACTGCAACTACACTTACTCCTCTGGGGCCAGTAGACCTATACCTTCAGCACAGAGCAGTGTATGTGGGTTTCCCAGGTGAGGGTGTGGTCTAAGTTGACTCTACTCTACATGGTACGCTCACAGCCGAGAAACGAAGCGGCGCATCCGAGAGACTACCTCGCTGCTTGGTCGCCAAGCGCGATTTTAGGCTGGCAGCATCGGCGTCTTTCCGAAGAAGATTTACCCGAGCATTGCTCGTGTCACTCCCTTGCCCGACTTTGCTCCACTGATAGTCCAAGCCTTGGAACAAATTGCAGAATATAAACTGCTATTTTCAGGAAGACACGGTATATCCGTGGAACACGGTTGAGCCCTCCAGGAAAGAATTGACTCCCATTTATTTCTCCACGGGCGGGAGGTGTTCTTGGCTTAATCTGTTACCGCTTATATTATTAAATTTAATGTACATCCATTTCTTAATACTTTACAACAATGAATTTACAACCTAGTCAACAAGGCTCAGTGTCATTACACATTAAACTAGTTAACCGAATTACCAACACAAAAATAGGACGAAAGAAAGAGCATTGGGGAAAATTTTTAGATTTCCGGTGGAAGTTATTCACTGTTCTCGTCCGTGGCTGCGCTGCAGTGAACCGCTCCTTGACCTTGCATTGAATGCATTTTTAACATCAGAAAAGTGAATTCCCAAACGGAAATTTATAGGTATTTGTCGGTTGCCTATGAGTAAATGAATAGGGAAGCGACGGGTATCCGATAATATCTGATAAATGCCTATAAATGACGAGCAGTACGGTCAGTTTCGTCGCGCTTGAAAAACGCGCGGCCAAAATGAACATCAACCGTCGAATTGACCAGCAATTTCTGTCCATATATGCCAGGTAAGCGAGCTTTTGCAGCGCTTGATGACCTCACTCGGTATTTGATCTATCTGCAGAGCTGCCGCAGGGGCGCTGACTGTCAGGAAATTCTCCCTAACTCTGCTGCCTTCTCGCATCTGGCGAGAATGCTCGCTCCTCTTTCTCCCTATGCCTAGCGGGAAGTCCTTCCTCCTGGCTGGAGCTGACGACTAGCCACCCGCCGGTCGTCTGCTTTAGTCAAG
>LQNS02277812.1:2271843-2294397 GCA_001587735.2 Parhyale hawaiensis
GGATACGTGTCCAGCTCAATAATGATATAAACTTTTCTTACATC
Organism: Parhyale hawaiensis; assembly: GCA_001587735.2. Taxonomy (NCBI): domain Eukaryota; kingdom Metazoa; phylum Arthropoda; class Malacostraca; order Amphipoda; family Hyalidae; genus Parhyale; species Parhyale hawaiensis. The sequence goes on from LQNS02277812.1 coordinate 2,271,888, forward strand.
CGTTCAATTGGCCGTAATTTTTGACGGCCAGACATACCACCAGTTTCGAGCTCTGATTGTGAACCCCCTCATCACAAGTTCACAACAAAAAGTTTCTTTTGGTTCTCGAATGAAAATAAAGCAGACAGGAATTGCATCTTACAGATTCAAATCTCAATTTCCGATCCAGTCTTTAAAATAGTCTCAATTTGACCCTTAAGTACAGTTTTTTTCTCTGTATGTTGTCATTCGCAGCTATATTTACTGTTCAGGTGGAAAAATATTTTTACCATGGGTATAAATCATTTCCTAAATGAATATTCCAGTCACCTGTGATTTTATGAATAACTATAGCAGAGATTGTCCCTAAAATCAACATTAAATATATCAACATGGTGACCAGTTGTGAATAAATATTTCTTTATAATAATACATTGAAATAAACTTCTTATGCAGCGCTAGTGATGTAGCGAATACTTCAGTTATTCTAGTTAGCCGTACCATATGGTCATCTGAAATTATTGTCAAGTGAAATACTCACTAAGACACTAGAAGTTTATTCACTGTGAATAATAGATTTCACTGTGCCAGACAACATGTGGACAAAAGTCTGCACCATAATATTATACTGAGATTATTATAAAATACAATCGCCGTAATGATGTTTTGGGTTAGCGCTCGTCAATTCCCGTTGGCTCGAATTTCTGTTTCAGGCCGCTGAAGACTCGCTGTATTTTTGAGCGGGCCCTGGCATGTTTAACTCAGGGTTCGTATCTATCTATTCAAGAGCTCAGATCAAAACATCATGGTAAAGACCGGCAAAAATGACAGCACAGGATAAAAAAAAAAAATTGAATGTAATGCGTAACTCAAGAAGGTTCTAATAGAGAGGAGCGCACCCTCTCTATTCATCCTACGGGAGCATTGCGAGTAAACTTTTCCCTTAAACTAGCTGAGTGGCTTACCCAATCGGAGAGCGGCATTGCCTCACGCAGCCTATATAGGAAGGAGTCCTGAGCTCAAATTTTTATAGCCATTAGCCATCGACAAAATTCTGAGCGTATGGAAGTATGTAAAGGAAACTTGGATCCTGTATACCATCTGATGATGTAAGTAACAGGGTGAGCACTGGGATATAAATCTTCAGACACGATTGTCTTTGCAAAAATATTGAAAAACTGCCTGTCTGTATCTTCCTTAATTATATATGCTGACCACTGCCACTTCAAGAAATGCCAGAGTTGAACAATGCTCACATATTTTGAAGACGAGCATTCTGAGAGCAGCTGAACGATACATCCTATGTAAACGAGTTATTGTGCAAATTTTGCCTTCTCAGCAATAATGTAAATGCCTTATGCATTTTCTGCATTTTTCTGGAAAGCCGACGTACGCTTTTCTGATTCCTTCATGCAAGGAATTAGAACCGCGGAACCCTCAGGACCCGGCCGCTGGCCGGAGTCAGCGATCTTCTGACACTCACGTCGCTCCTGCAGTTCGTTGCTATACCTGATTTGCACCAAGGGCAGCCAGCTAGCGCATTATTTTGTTCTTCATCGTGTGTTTTTCGTTGGGCCGGTGCTTCTCCTCTTCGAGGGTCCTGGGTGTCCCTTCTCCCGCTGCCAGGGCTGTCTTCTTTGGAGCCTTGCCTGCTCCCTTAATTAACATACGAGGGGCACTTACGAAGAACCTGAGTCCGATGTCTCCATCGCCCATGGGGCGTAAGTTCTTCTACAAGATGCCCTTAAGACGAGGCGGACGGGAGCACGGAGGGTGGCGAGGATGGCTAGACACCCTGGACCTCTACGCGTACGGCCTCTATATCTTTCAAGGTACGTTCACTGGCTTTCCAGGATTATCAGTGCTCAAAGATCGCATGGGATGTAATTTCCCGTCCTAGAGAGGGTCCGAACCCATCAAATACTAAAACTCCCAATCATAAAGACAGTTCTTTAAAGATCAATAGTTTCTAACTTTTACTTGAATCTTTTATTGATTTACTTACGGCAGTAATGCAGGGGGCATGGTTAGGATGGCGGGTAGTCTCGTCTTTTAGCGTACTTAAGCGCACCTTTTTATTACCGAGGCTGCTGACTCCTGGTTCCATCTATCTAATACTAAGAATGACCGTCGTGTGTTTATATATATTTATATGTTTGGTGTCACGCTCTTAACGAAATAGAGAGGCGGAAATTAGCCCAGGTTGGAGGCTCTGGTGCTCCTCTCAAGCTCCATTGAAAGTGATAGGCAGAAAATANGCACTATCCTTGTTCAAAGAGGTTCGCTGAAGCAGATCTTGCTATTAAATGTATTTCTGTCCATTACCATGTGTTGCTCCAGCTCCATATCACGCATATCATCCCTCACACTGTCGTTCTCTGAAGGTGCGAATAGCATAGCTCAAAAATTTCAACGCATCTGTGAAGCAGATATATAAGTTCGCAAGACCGTATCTTGGCTACGGAGCGATCACATTGTATGTAAGCTGCTATTTTGTTTAAGTTTGTTGTCGTATTTTACTCAAGATGTTACTTCTGCCTGTCGATATAAAAGACCTAAGGATGCCAGTACGTTAGAGGATCAATGAAGAAAAGAAGAAAATTAAGAAGCAAATAAGAGAAGAGGAGATTCTGCACCGGCCCAGAGGCATTAGGCAAACGTATAGGTTATTAATTGCGTGAATTATTCACGTAGATAGGATACGGATATGTCCTAAACGACCGAAGTAAGTATTGTATGGACTGTAATTAATCAAATACTAGTGGACCCGCGCGTGAAAAAATTCACGCAATAATCGATATTTTTTAATAATATAGGCCGTTGCGGAATCTTCTCTTCTCTGACATGCTTCATTTTCTTCGTTGATCCTTTGTCGTGCTTTCAACCTTAAGGCTTTTTTTCCCCTGACTTGTGTCCTCATTTTCATGTTCTTGCTTATCAGCAGCTCTCATTCACTTCTGAAACCTTTTTGCTTCCAAGTTTCTCTTGACTCTATCGATAGACGATACATCTCTCTCCATTCGTAAACTGTAGTCTCGTACTCCGTATACGTTCCCTGTCTTCCTTCTTAATAAGTCGTGCGTCTTCAATATAGTGAGAGGCAGAAGCAAATATTGAGGAGTAAAATACTGCAATAAACTTGAATACAACTCCAGCCAACTTGTATATGTTACGCGCGAACGATGGATTTGGACAATCGATTGATCGCGCTGCGCAAATGGTGGATGTTGTAGATATTAATCGAATGTGCACCCGTCGATTGATTGTTTTGCGCGGACGATCAATGTTTTTCTTCAAATTTCCCCCTATTTCTGAGTATATTGCAGCATATTTAATTAGTTTTCACTATATATAATTAACTTAGGTTAGGTTAGGTTAGATTAGGTTAGGATCGACTTTTGTGCGATTGATCGATCGTGCAAATCGACCGATCGCGCTCAACATATACATGTAAGCGCTCCGTAGCCAAGATACGGTCTTGCGAACTTATATATCTGCTTCACAGATGCGTTGAAATTTTTGAGCTATGATATTCGCACCTTCAGAGAACGACAGTGTGAGGGATAATATGCGTGATATGGAGCTGGAGGAACACATGGTAATGGACAGAAATACATGGAATAGCAAGATCTGCTTCAGCGACCCCCTTTGAACAAGGATAATACTGCTGTAGAGGAAGAAGAGAAAGACGGTAAGCTAGAAGAAATAGTTGTCTACTACCAGTGAAGAATCATCATCTGGTGAGTACTCCGTTGGTCATCTGCCTACTTTACGCTTCGTGACCTGAAAGAAAAAGTTATAAAATCTGACTCCAGAAGCTGCACAGATATTGTTTCGATTTCAAGTAGTGTTTTAAGCAAGACGTGTCTTCAGAAAAAAAAAAAACATAAGGTTCAGACTTCACCATCTTCTGCAACCTTGTCATCGATTTAAAAATCTGAAGTCTGGCCTATTATTCGCCGATCTATTTCGTTAAGAGCGTGACACGAAAGATAGCTACATATAAACATATAAACAAATAAACTCAAGACGGTGTTTATTATATTGTGATTTATTTTACTCCTTTAAGCAGACACACCTCCAATGTCTACAGAAGCATAATTTCAACACATAAGCGCTAAGGTTCACGCATCATTACAGCGCCATAAGCACTGCCCTCGGGCCCCTTGAGGCGTCATTAAAATAAGAGGAGACACTACTATTGCAACGACTTTCGTGTCAATTAAAATACATCAACTCCTTAGCTCACTAATTTGCTGAAGATATTTACCAGTCTGAATACATACTTGATGATGCGGATTTGCAGCGAAGTATTTCGTGCTGTCGTTCGTCTGGCAATGATGCTGCTGCTGACAGTTCTCGTTTGTTTTCATCTGTTAAGTATATTATAGTGTTTATACACTCTTGCTTTACGTTGTCAACTGAATTTTTTACGAAGTTCTAGCCCGTTTGTCTCGTAATGTCGAAAGTAATTTACCCGTGAGTTAAATGATTGTAGAAAAAACTTAGTGCCAGTTGGAATTGCAGCGTTTCAAATCCTACTGCCTTGGAAGTTGACCGTTGCGTTGATATGGTGTTGATCAAGCGCCCGAATTCTACTAAAGTTACTCCTATAGAACACAGACGAATGGAATATATACTTTATAACTACTGTATCAACATATGACGAGTTAAGCCAGTTTCTACAGTAGATTTGAGAGCCACAGACAACATGAAGATACAATTCTCCACATTAAGATTAGACGGACTTTATTAGAAAAATGCAATCGTTGATAGAAAGCTTCTGCTTAACGCGAGCCAATAATCTCGTCCCCTAAAATTCTCACCTAGGACCGTGGCAATTTTTGTAGTGAGCTCTACCAGCATCGGAGCTCACGTTTCATAAAAACTTCAAAGTCACCAATTCGACNGAGCCAATAATCTCGTCCCCTAAAGTTCTCACCTAGGACCGTGGCAATTTTTGTAGTGAGCTCTACCAGCATCGGAGCTCACGTTTCATAAAAACTTCAAAGTCACCAATTCGACCGGCAGAAATGCTGCAGGTTGCAAGAAGAATGAAAGAAGTATATTGTATCTTATATCCTGCCTGTAAATCCGTTCATTTCCTTCGCTGAAAACAGTTTTGCTGACGACCAAGCGGAGAAGCAAACACTTTTTGACGTTCTTCATAGCTGACCAGTACCATNCTCACGTTTCATAAAAACTTCAAAGTCACCAATTCGACCGGCAGAAATGCTGCAGGTTGCAAGAAGAATCAAAGAAGTATATTGTATCTTATATCCTGCCTGTAAATCCGTTCATTTCCTTCGCTGAAAACAGTTTTGCTGACGATCAAGCGGAGAAGCAAACACTTTTTGACGTTCTTCATAGCTGACCAGCACCATTTTAACGGACCTTGGATACGTGCCTGAGTGCCTGTTACCGCCACAAAGTTTGCAGCAATAGAATATTGAGAAAAAATGCTTCTTAGAATGTAAATTTTCTGTCGTCATTTAAATTTGAGCTTAAATACATGCCACATTTAACTGTTTTTAATTACACCACACTTCGATATCACTGAGTTCAAAACATTTCGCACAGCGAAATCAACCCAAACTTTTTTTTTAAACAACGGCAACAAGCCGTCGGAAGATACTGTACAATTAAGCAGTGGAAGATTGATTCTTAATTGAATGCTTAATATCTTATTGCTAGCGTGTCACTGATAGCAACGCCGGACGAACATAGACGGTACACACGTAATTATAACAAATTTACCTTGCAAATCAAGGGGTATCCTATGAATATGTTGTAGATCTTCTGCGCAGTAGCAACAGACTCTTCACATGGACGATTCCGTGGGAACTTCAGCTAGTTCGTTGACACGATTTTTATTAAAAGACCATGAGATCATAGTGTAGACACACTAATGAGTAGGTCTCTAATTCTATATCCGAGGACTGAAAAACCAAGATAATATAACTATAATTTTATAAATATTCTATTGCGTAGGGGCAAGAAGTGTAACTCGAACGTATATGACATAAATATATTGTTGTTGTTTACGGTCACATATTAGAAAGAATACATGGTCTATTGCTGTATCCAGCGAAAACTTTGTAATTTCAACAATCTCATACAGCACGCCCAGTTCGTCATAGTTATCCTTTTCGCTTATAATATCGCTGTATAGAGCATTCAGTGTTGTATGAGTGAGGCTTGACAACAGCTCAGTATGAATTTCGGTGCCGTTGAAACGATGCAAACAAAAGTTTTTCTGGTAAAATTAGAAGGCGAATGTTAAGAGCTCAAGTCAGTGAAGGGAAAATTCGTTGTTGTCCGCAGCGATTGCCGTCCACGCAATTTTCGCTACTCTGCTATGTCTATTTTTTTTGTAGTGAACTCCATAAGTCGCTTCACGCAGGGGTTCGCACTTGCTGGGTATGATCGTCAAGTGTAATAAGGCGGGTTTTCCAACTGGGGTGCATTTTTCTCTACAAGGAGAAGCCGAGGCATGTTTGTGTGCCGCACCAGCACGCATAGGGGGAGGGGGAATTTACTGTCGGCAAACGCGACAGCGTGCGGACATGAGACAAACGTTCCTCTGCGTTGAGGTTTAGGAAGTCGTTACAGAAAGGGAACAGCAGCGCAATTCGGTTGATATCAATATGATCTCTTCTAATAATAATGGCACCATGATGAGCTATGACGCACTCAATAACAAATGTCCATGCCTTCAACAATTAAGGCCGCGGAACCACCGGCGAGACAAGCGACGTGCAACGCGACAAATTTGTTGCACGACAAAATGTAACGGAGGCTACAGCAGTCTGCTGCCCCCACCGCCGCAACTGCGATGCCTCGCGACACCCGTGCGTTGCTGCAACACGACTCCTGGAAAAATCGCATTGCGTCGCTTGTTGCTCCAGTTGGGCCCCGGCCTCAGTTTGAACGGTTGAAGCAACACGATTAGGCGGAGGATATTATAGGCTACAACGTCAGAAAGTGAGACTTGGCCCAGGACGCGGCGATTTCTGTCCACCCAATTTTGTGCACTGCGTACTTTGTAGCGAGTTCCTCCTTTACCACAGAAGTTCATATTTGTTGAAGGTAATAATGAATCTCTTTTGGAGGGGTTCCTCGACTGGGGTACATGCACACTGAGAAATCTATGAGACCTTTCTGAAATTCAAACCTTTAGTACTTGTCGTGTGGTGATACTAAACAGGAGTACTCTGTTGCGAGTATGTATTGCATTTGAACATTGCAATGGAGACTAATGTAATACTCATTTATAGCTATGCAGTATCTCTGTCGAATTTCATCAGCAAGAAGGTAATCTAACAAAGAAACATCCTATAACAAAATTGAACTAAGTTAATTAATGAAATACTTTTACTGATTAAGCAGCAAAGTATTCAATATATAGCTAGTGACTAATTACATTTTAGATGTTAATTTTGGTTTGCCTTTTTAAGTACACACAATTCTTTAGGAATTGGCGAGTAACTTCTTATGAGGATCAGAGGCTGATTATTGGAAGAATTGGGTAGGCACAAGCAGAGCGTGGGTGTGCCGGCCTCTGTTACGGGGCACCAACAAACTGCATCAGTTTTTAACTTAAGGAATTTCGTTTTCACTTATTGCACTTGTTTTATATTGAAGAGAACTCTAACTTGGTGACCAGTACTGAAAATTTATTTTATAATTATGCAAAGAAATAAACTTCTTATGCAGCGCTAGTTATGTAGCTAATATTTTAGTTATTTTAGTTACCCGTACCATACGGTCATCTGCAATTATTGCTAAGTGAAATACTCACAAGGACACTAGATAGGTTGATGAACGTGATATCTGCATAGCAATCCGTGCGTATCCGGGATACGCAGCCGGTATTCCTATTTTGACAGTTAAATTTGACTCTCTATTAGTTTTGTATCGAAGCGGTTTTCCTTTGGCTAAAATTCCTACTTTTTGTGCTGAACTCGGAAATTCCTGGTATTCTGCAAGCAAAGACAGGTAACTACGTTATATCGGCGTTATTTTTACATGGTTATTTAATGTACTATCGAAGTTTTACCGACAAACGTTAACTAATGAGTTGTGAAGTTGTCCGGCACTGCTATGGCTGTTTAGTACCACTCGTATGTATACTGGATACGCCCCAAACTCGTTTGTTTTAACCGCCTATCACATTGATCGTTTACGGGAAACTAAAGTGTAAGTTTTGCCAGACAAAATAGAGAATTCGATAACATGTATGATACAAAGTGAGTCAAGTCTTGATATGTCACGCATGGGAAAATACCCAACCTTATAGCGCCATAAGTAAGTATACTCCTGTTTAAAGCAAAGAATAGTTACACGCCTGTAAGTTATATAAATACTTTTGTATATTGCAACGAAGGCACTTATTGCTCCTTCTGGCAATACTTTGTATGGATTTGCTACGATTTTCTGTAGGTGCTACAGCAAGCGTACATTAGTGTAGTTATCCATCGACTGTGAGTAAGCTGGCATTACTTCAAGGTTCTAAATGATTCAACGTTGTACAGGCTAGATGACAAAATTTTACAATGAATTTCAGTGCCAATGAAACAGTACGAGTGGTTTGTCAAGTAAAACTTAATGACAAATATTACGAGCTCCAGTCAGCGAAGGAAGAACTTGGCTCAGTACGCGGCGATTGCCGTCCACCCAACTTTCTCTGCCCATTTTCCACAGTTTTTGTAGTGAACTCCGTAAGTCGCCTCACGCTGGAGTTCGCACTAATCTCTATACATGGAGTTCTGTATTGACAAACGGGCCATCTCAAACCCAGCACGCTGGACGTGTACCGAAGGAAAATACCTCCAGAACTGAAGTTCTGTGTTGCACTAGCACACATAGGCAAGAACTTTCCGTCAGCGCACACGTAAGCGTGCCGACTTTGGGACAATCTTTTATCAGTGGAGAGGGTTAGGAATACGTTGCTGAGAATCGGATAGTCGGACCAATTATTGTAAGCTAACCGTTCACAGGAACCTGAAGAAAGACAGAGAAAAAGGCAAACGTTTTGCCAAAATCTTCAAGAGGCCACAAAATCAGGGTTAATACGTCTACTAAAATGTTCAAATCTTTTAACATACTCTGAAACCAAGTATTTATTTACGCGCAAAGAAACATTGTGCTATACAGTTACTTTCTCTTGGGCGCATTCGCTTTATGAAGGTTATTTTGTTTCTCTGTAACTTTTCTGTCTGTTTTTATCTCTAATGTATCTTACAGATAATACTCCGCAGGCAGTTCATTTAACAATTTAAAGTCTTGATGACAATGCCTGATGCCGGGCCCTTGCTAGCAGGTAGCTCCGCCGAGCAGCACTTACACTTTTCTTTCCATAAAGTTTTCCTCTTTCGTAGGCGGCACTTTGATGGTTGTTTAGTGCCATCCGTACGTATCCTGGATACGCGCCGAGCTCACTGATGTTAATCACCTTTCGTATTTTTTCCTTCGGAAAGCATGCTGATAAATTGCACCCAAATGAAATGCGGAATCAGTTAACATGAACATGCATAACACAAATTGAGTCAGGTCTGAAAATTGAGGGGATAGTGAAATATTTAGTATTTACACGTTATTGTACCATGAATAGGTATACAATTTTTTTTTAATTTCAAGAAGACCAACTCAAAAGTACTGAAAATAAGACATTGGTATTGTCCGCATGCATTGCAATGAACGCATAGCGTATTGCTGCCCCCAACTTAACTCTGTATACTGTTTCAACTATTTCATAGAGGTGATACAGGAGACGTAATTCATCGTAGTTATTCATAAAATATGAGAGGACAGCCATAATACCACGTTCCAAAATAATCAGTGCGTATGAGTGAGACTTGACAATATTTCACAATGTATTTCAGACCCGTTAAAACAATGAAAATTAATGTCAGTTTGAGAAAATCGCACGGCGTCCATTTCTAGGAATTCCAGCTACAGTCGGCGAAAGATAAACTTGACTCAGTAAGAGGTGATAGTCGTCCATGCAATTTTTTGTACCCTATGGAACGCGCATTTTTTGTAGTGAACTTGTATTGGCGTCAGACGAAACGGGCCGTTTGACGTCAAAGTTCGCAATATGAGAGATAAGCCTCCACTATGCTGTTGATCTATTCCAAGGCTGAGATCGTAGCTGTTCGAAAGCGTTAAAGAGTTGGCAGGACCTCTTCTACCTGCCACAGGTTGATATAGGGGTTAAATTATAGGACTCCTGCTCTGTACCAGTCGCCGTTTTGTCTCTGTCCATGAGATTTTTCGGTATTATCTAAATCAGATATTTTAATGAACTGAGATAAGAAAAGTTCCCTAGCAGTAAACAACGGCTTTCTTTTGGTGTAGCAGTCGTGTAGTGGCATTCAGAACTCGTTTTTATTAACCGAAGTTAACCTCCTGGTTACTGTGCATATCTCGTGCTATCGTGCATCTGGCGGCGGAGATGCTAGCATTTTCATGTTGTTCTAATGTGTTTAGAATTATTGTCTTCGCTTATGCATTAAGTTGTTGATAAGATATTTGATTGCGAATAATCCAAATAGTCCCGTTATATGGAGAAAATTACACAACTGCATCAGTTGTGTAATTTGATTTTCACTTATTGCACTCGTTTTATACTGAGGAGAACTCTAACATGGTGACCAGTACTGAATATTTATTTATAATTATACAAAGAAATAAACTTCTCATGCAGCGCTAGTGATGTAGCTAATACTTTAGTTATTTTAGTTACCCGTACCATACGGTCATCTGCAACTATTGTTAAGTGAAGTACTTACTAGGACACAAGATAGGTTGATGAACGAGGTATCTGCATAGCAATCCGTGCGTATCCGGGATACACAGCCGCTATGCCTATTTTGACTTTCTATTTGTTTTGTAACGAAGCGATTTTTCCCTTGGCTAAAGTTCCTACTTTTTTTTGTATTGAACTCGAAAATTCCTGGTATGCTGCAAGAAAAGGCAGCTAACTACGTTATATCGGCGTTTCTTCTACATGGTTATTTTTATATACTATCGAAGTTTTACCGACAAACATTAACTAATGAGTAATGAAGTTGTCCGGCACTGCTATAGCTGTTTAATACCACTCGTATGTATATTGGACGCGCATCAAACTCGTTTATTTTAAGCGCTTCGCATATTGATCGTTTACGGAAAACTAGAGTGTAAGTTTTGCCAGACAAAATAGGGAATTCGATAACAAGTCTTGATATCAGTCAAGTCTTGATATGTCACGCATGGGAAAATACCCAACCTTATAGCGCCATAAGTTACCATACTCCTGTTTGAAGCAAAGAATAATTACTCGCCCGTAAGTTATATAAATACTTTGGAATATTGCAACGAAGGCACATATTGCTGCTTCTGGCAATACTTTGTATGGACTTGCTACGATTTTCTGAGGGTGCTACAGCAAGAGTACATTAGTGTAGTTATACATCGACTGTACGTAAGCTGCTATTAATACAAGGTTCTAAATGGTTCAACGTTGTATAGGCGAGATGCCAATATTTTACAATGAATTTTAGCGCCAATGAAACAGTACAAGAAATGGTTTGTCATGTAAAACTTGATGACAAATATTACGAGCTCCAGTCAGCGAAGGAAGAACTTGGCTCAGTACGCGGCGATTGCCGTCCACGCAATTTCCTTTGGCCGCTTTCCACAGTTTTTTAGTGAACTCCGTAAGTCGCCTCATGCTGCTGGAGTTCGCACTAACTGGATGTAACCTCTACATGAAGCTCTGCACTGAGAAACGTGCCATCTCGAACCCCGCACGTTTTGATGTGTACAGAAGAAAAATACCTCCAGAACTGAAGTTCTGTGCTGCATTAGCACAAATAGGCTAGAGCTTTCCGTCGGCGCACACGTAAGCGTGCCGCCTTTGGGACAATCTTTCATCAGTGCAGTGGGTTAGGAATACGTTGCTGATAGACGGATCAATTATAAGCTAACCCTTGACAGGAACCCTCAAAAAAAAAAAAGAGAAAAAGGAAAGAGTTTTGCCAAGATCTTCAAGAGGCCACAAAACTAGGGCTAATACCTCCACTAAAATGTATAAATCTTTTCCCATACCCTGTAATCAAGTATTTATCCACGCGCACAGAAACATTGTGCTATATAGTTACTTTTTCTAGGATGGTTACCCTTCTACAAAGGTTACTGTACTTCTCTGTTGCATTTTCTGGCTGTTTTTATCTCTAATGTATCTTACAGATAATACTCCGCAGGCAGTTCATTTAATAATTTAAAGTCTTGATGGCAATGCCTGTTGCTGGGCCCTTGCTAGCAGGTAGCTCCGTCGAGCAGCACTTACACTTTTCTTTCCATGAAAGTTTTCCTCTTTCGTAGGCGGCACTTTGATGGTTGTTTAGTGCCATCCGTACGCATCTTGGATACGCGCCGAGCTCACTGATTTTAATAGCTTTTCGTAATTTTTCTTTTGGAAAGCTTGCTGATAAATTGTCCCCAAATAAAATGCGGAATCGATTAACATGAACATGCATAACACAAATTGAGTTAGGCCTAGGCCTGAAGATTGAGGGGATAGTGAAATATTTAATATTTACACTTTATTGTATCATGAATAAGTATACAATTGTTTGCTTCCAAGAAGACCAACTCAAACGTACTTTAAATAAGACATTGGTATTGTTTACATATATTGTAACGAACGCATATCGAATTGCTGCCTCCAGCAAACTCTGCATATAGATTCAATTACCCTAGAAGGTGATACTGGAGACGTAATTCATCGTAGTTATTCATCGAATATGGGAGGATGGCCATAATATCACGTTCTCAAATACTCAGGGCGTATGAGTGTAACTTGATAATATTTTACAATGCATTTTGGACTTAATTAAACTATGCAAATAGATGTCGGTTCGATAAAATTGCGGGGCGACTATTTCAACCTATAGTCGTCGAAAGATGAACTTGATTCAGTAGGAGGTGATAGCCGTCCATGCAATTTTTTGATCACTGCCGAACATGCATTTTTTGTAGTGAACTTGTATTGGCGTCAGACGACCCGGGCGTTTGGCGTCAAAGTTCGCATTTACTGGACATATAAGAATTAAGTAAGAGGTTCGGCTCCCTAAATTGGGTATATAAGGATCTCTAGAGGGGGAGGAAACCGTTACGGCAAGTGAAGGGAAGTGTATTTCTGTGGGCAGCAACCTCTTCTTAATATAACTTAATATAAGAGATAAAACCGCACTCTGCAGTTGATCTATTCCGAGGCTGGGATCGTAGCTGTTCCAAAGTGTTGAAGGGTTGGCAGGACCTCTTCTACCAGCCACAGGTTGATATAGGGGTTATATTATAAGACCCCTGCTCTGTACCAGTCGCTGTTGTGTCTCTGTCCATTAGATTTTTCGGTGTTATCTAAATCAGATATTTTAATGAACTGATATAAGAAAAGTTCCCTAGCAGTAAACAACGGCTTTATTTTTGTGTAGCAGTTGTGTATTGGCATTCAGAACTCGTTTTTATTAACCGAAGTTAACCTCCTGGTTTTGTGCATATCTCGTGCTGTCGTGCGTCTGGCAGCGGAGATGCTAGCATTTTCATTATATTTTGATGTGTTTAGAATTATTGTCTTAGCCTATGCATTAGGTTATTGATAAGATATTTGATTACGAATAATCCAAGTAGTCCCGTTATATGGCGAAAAAGCTTTTATCAATAATTAAATAAATGAAGTACGAACCGTGTATTAGAGAAGAAAATCATTATGTGGACTTTAGGCCAGTTGTAATGACAGGGCTTCAAACTCCTCCGTTCAGGGAAATGACCGTGCGTGGATATCGGGTTGAATAAGCGTCAAAACTCTGCTATAGTTATCCATAAATCTTAGAAAGCTGAGAGATTTTCTCTGTAAATAAATAAAAAATACAATATATAGCTCTGGATTTGTTGCAAGGTTCAAAAATAGTTGTCGTTTACCTCCACGAACCCCATTTGGATACCAGAGCTCACAACCAGCTCCTGATGCTTCACATTTCATCGAACCCTAGACTTCCATTGATGCCCCTCGAGTCTCCAGGCGTTGCTACAGCTCTTATAGAAGATGTCATTATTGTTTCCATTCAGTGCGAACTCTTGTGTCAAAAACTACTGAGAGTTCACTACAAAAAATAAAGCGAGATGTCCAAGAAAAGTTAAACAGATCGAAATAGCAGCATTCGAAGCAAAAGTCTTATTTAAGGATCTGTAGTTCATAATTGATAAATAAGTTTTCAAGTAGTTATATTTTCTAATTTTATTCAGAATCAAAAATGAATTCTTGTTTCAAAATGTAGCATTTTACCGACTTGGTTAAATCATTCGTTATTTTATGAAAAAAACCTCGCAGTGGAATTTTATGGGCAACAAAATTAAATTCATAGACTAAAATGCATGGATTAATACGAATAATACTAGTTTTCAGGATGAAATCTGAAAAAATGTACCGTCCATTTTCTTCAAACTTTATCACTATAAACAAGCTAAGTCTAAAAATCATTGGGGCATAAAACATTTTATTATCAGTTGATTTGGAATTTGCAGCACTATTTAAGACAAAATGAACGGTGATCTTTTACGAGATTCTGGCTAAAAAACTGTCTAACACCGCCATGAAACGGGAAAGGGTCCCATTGGCCATATCTCTGCTTTAAAGAAGCAGGCAACACCCTGCGCTGAGTTTGAAATCCATTCACTTGGGTGAAGTAAGCAGAGCGTGGGTCTGCAGGGCGAGATCCCTAGTGGGGCTCCACAAACTGCATCAACAGTTTGCAAACACGAAGATTTTATCACACTTGCACCTGTTGAACAGTGAAAGGAGATTGGATGTGATGATAGTTGTTCAATAGCTTTTTCTGGGAAGAAACGCTGAATACAAATCATGTATAGCGTTCGCAATGAATTAATTGTTGAAACGGGTGGACTCTATGCTAAAGCGAATTAAAGACCCTCTGAAAAATACAGGTGACCACATTATGGGTTAATTTTTTTTGGACTAAAAAATCTGAAACGTACAGCAGAATAGAAAATATTTTTCCTTCTGCTCAACTTAGTTAACTTGCACAAAGCCTGGCTTGTGAATACACAGTCTCAAGAGCAGCTTGCCTTCAGAGCAGATAATAATTACGTTGACTTTGAGCTTGGCTCCTGCCGGCAGGGTATCTCAAACTTTTTATAACACTGAAATATTCTTTCTTTGGTATAAATAATTTCTTAGGGCGCGCACACGTGCGCAAAAGTTGCATTGCTGTATCTGATCGCGTTGCAGCGCGCAAGGCTTCGGCTTGGACATTGCTATGCCACTAAAAAGAGTATCTAAGATGTGAGTCGCTTCTTGCAGTTTTATACGCTGTAACTAGCAGCAATGGTCAAACTCTGACAATACTTCCTATTTCTGGGTTGGCTTGAAACTGCAATGACGCACAGTTTTAGCTTGACAGTCAAGCGCCATAAGTAGAAGTCACAACAACGTTACAGCCGACGTAAAAATTTGTGTGACTGAGCAGTAGTTGCGATACTGTGTCCACGTTATTATATTCCTCATAGCTCTTCATTAACTTCTGCTTAAAAGGACTTCCAATGCTTCTACTAGTCATGGTGAATATCTGTAAGGCAAAAGTCAAAACATGCGTATCACACACGGAAACGTAATTAAAAAAAAAAAAAAACAGAACAAATATCGTTGGTAGGGAGATCCAAAGAAGCAGGTAAGAAACAAAGGGGTCAAGGGAAGAAATATCCCGATGACCTAACTGAAAGCTCGAAAGATTACAGTAATCTATGAGTGACCCTGAAAGTGCAGATTAGTAAACGGCAAACCTAACTTTACTCCACGGTCTGCGTCACACCCAATGCCCCATATTGCCGCCATGTCACGGATTTACTGATAGACTTTAATGTTACGTAAATTTGTGCAAAAATGGTTGCTCGAGTTGAGTGATTTCATGAAATTCTTGAGTAATTTAGTATTTTCGTGAAATCCCTGAGTGCAACAGTGATTACACGGAGTGACGGAAATTTTCACGGAGTTCATGAAACTACTGATTTCACACACTCACTATAACATATATATGCAAATGGTGCTTACAAGATCACATCTTTCGCTGAATGTTTCTTCTCTTTTCTTCCTTTGATTTCTCAACAATACCGACATAATGACGCTAGCTCATAAGGGATGTTGGCTTATGACCTGTTGCATTATTAATGTGCACCGGGTGTCTAACTTTAGTAAATTTAGTAGATCTACACTATCTCTATTTAATGTTGTAGCAAATATATATAGAACTGAGAATACTGTATCAACCTGTCCGCAAAAATTTATGAAAATCAGGGAAAATTAGGTAAATCTTCTTCCTACGCTAGCATTAGGGATGAATACCTCAAGTTGCTGCGCCCTAACCTGTTGAGAACCGCATCAATATCAAAATGAAATGGTTATTGTCATTGGGCCTTCTTCTGCCAGCTGTGCAATCCATCTTGCCATCATCTTTGACGGCAGGATCCCAACTTATAACAATGTGAACCTTGGAGGGTAAATTTGAGTTCACTACAAAGAATGTGAATTACCAATGGATCACGAATGAAACGGACGAGAATTGGCGCGCGCTAAGCCAAAGCTTCCTTACGGCGATTGTATTTTATTCTAATTTTAGTTTAATCTAAAGGTGTCAGCTTTTGTCTGCATGTTGTCTGCCGCCCTCAAGTCTGTTGTTCACAGTTACTAAACTGCTAGTGCATTGACGATTGTGTTACCATTCGATAATAATATCTGTACGCGTCGTAGGGATAACTAAAGAACTAAACAATTAATAAATAGTCAACGCTTGTATGAGGTGTCTTCTACATTTTTTATGAGAAAAGTTATTGAACAATGCTCATCCCATCCAAGTTCCTTTCATTGCTCAACAGTCACAGCTGTGAAAAAATTCTCGTAGTGACAAACTGTTGATGCAGTTTGTGGTGCCCATCAGAGAGCCCTGCAGACCCACGCTATCTATGCTTACCCATTTAAGTGAAATTCAACAAAAAGTCTAGGATGCTTCTTGCTCGATAAAACCAGATGTATAGCCGCTGGGACCCTCTCCCCACTTTGTAGCTGATTTAAGCAACTTTTTAGCCACAATCCCTGACCAGGCTAGCGTTTAAGGTTTTACAAAAACCTGCACCTATGGAAATCACTCAAAAATGAAAGATTTTATTCCCTTGCTCCAAAATTTTTAAATTACAGGGTTCTCTCGTCGCATTCTATTGAAAATTGACCATGAATTTTCCACAATATTTCTGAGAATTGGTCTTAATCCAGGAGGCAGAGCTCTATAATTTTATCTGCGTTGCCCATAAAATTAATCGCGAGGAAATTGCACAAATTATTGCACAGATGTTTTACGAGTAAAATTTTCGCACTTGCATATCAGAGTAGATATATAGACAGCATAGAAACAAATATAGCATGCTAACTCTTCGGGGGTACTCCTCTCATAGCTTTTCATCTATATTTTTAGACATAATTGCTAAACTCTGTTTATCATCTTCTGAAAATTACATTATTTATACCTTCACATTCTTAGCATTTCCACTTTTTGTCGGTGTATTTGATGATTTCAGTTCTATAGCGGGACCCATGGCTGCTCTACACTTTATTTGCAATAGATTTCAGTTCTATAGCGGGACCCATGGCTGCTCTACACTTTATTTGCAATAGATTTCAATTCTATAGCGGGACCCATGGCTGCTCTACACTTTATTTGCAATAGATTTCAATTCTATAGCGGGACCCATGGCTGCNTGTTCAAGCTCATTTCTTGTACTCGGCATCCAAAGTGGGGAACAGTATTCTATTCTCGGAAGGATTAATTGCTTCCATAGTGTGAGCATTACATCTATTTCGCGTGACGAGAAAGTTCGTAAAACCCATCCACTTCATCTTTTTCCTACAGCAATAACTCTAGCAACATGTTCTTCGAACGTAGTATCGTCTTGCATTCTCACTCCGAGGTCTCTTAAAACTGTCTTTCTCTCAATTTTATGCCCATCGCTGGTGGTATATTGCGTGAAAACAAATATAGCATTCTAACTCTTCGGGGGTACTGCTCTCATCGCTTTTCATCTATATTTTTACATATAATTGCTAACCTCTTTTTATCATCTTCTGAAAATTACGTTATTTATACTTTGACATTTTTAGCATTTCCACGTTTCGTCGGTGTATTTGATGATTTCAATTTTATAGCGGGACCCATGGCTGCTCTACACTTTATTTGCAATAGCTCACCCACATAATACGACACTCAGCCCATTTTTCAATAACTGATTCATGTCACTGAAGGCACATTTCCTGTCAGTTTACGTAATTTCTTTAAGCATCGCGTTTCAATTTCACTTCAAAAATGCTGTAGACTCTCAGTTCAAAGCAACTCGTGCATTGTATGCTGACCACAAATTGTCCCATATTTGGACCGTCATGCGATCCCAGGAAATTAAATATTGCGAGATGCGGAAATCTTTTTTGCATGTATGATACGTGTAAAATGTGCTTCATTTCTTTGCTTCCAAACCAACTGAATTTTTCTTTAAAGCGAGCGCAAAATCACAGCTGTGGCTGAACTTGCTTCCAGCAAAAATCAGAGCTTCTGGCAAGTTGAAGCTTCAGCTAATACTGAGAAGCGTAACGTTGCAACTAAACTTTCGATGACTGCGGTTGCTGCGGGTCTCTCCCAGCAGGTTGATCCGGCGGGCTGCGCTTTCGTTTCCGTTGCATAAAGTTTTCTTTTCTCATGCACAGGTGACACTTCATTAGGTGTTCAATACCCTCTGCACGTAGGTATTTTGGATACACGCGAAGCTCATTCATTTGGATAGCATTTCGTATTTAATTTTTTCTAAGTATGTTGACAAAGTGCCCCAAAGAAACTGCAGAATTAGTTGACATGAACATGCATAATACCAAGTGAGTCAAGCCAGAAGTTTGAGTGGATAGTGAAATATTTACACTTTTTTGTACCATAAATAAGTATGCAATTGTTTACTTTCAAGAAGACCAACCCAAACGTACCTGAAATAGGACTTTGATTCTGCTCGCATTTAATAACAAACAACGCATTGTCTATTACTGCCTCGAGTAAACCCTGTATAAAGTTACAACCATTATCTCATACTGCTGACACAGCACGCGAAATTTGTCGTAGTTATTCATAACCTATGAGTCGACAACTATAATATCACGTTCTATAATATTCAGTGTGTATAAGCTAGGCTTGATATTTTACAATGAATTTTGTTGCTGTTGAAACATTACAAATATACGTTTGTCAGGTAGAATTACACGATGGCTATTGCAAGCTACAGTCGACGATAGAAAAACTTGGCTTAGTACGAGGCGATTGCCGTCCACGCAATGTCCTTTACCCAAGACAGATGCATTTTTTGTAGTGAACTTCTATTGGCGTGGGACGCAGCCAGAGTCTGGCGCCGTGGTTCGCATTTACTGGATATATATGGTTTGGCTCCCTGTTTTGGGGGTAAGGAACCCTAGCGAGCGCGGGAGCCAGGCATGTGAAGAGAAGTGTATTTCCGTGGAAATAAATCTGTTTTTAACATAATGACATGAAATTGAAAGCATTCCAACACTGATGAAATAATACTCCAATATGCAGTATGAAATGGATTTTTCTGAAACTGAGATCCTGTCCTGAAGAGCGAAAGGGATGCAGAACCTCTGTTATCGGCGCAAGTTGATATGGGGTTAAATTATCTGACCCCTGCTCTGTACCAGCCACCGTTGCGTCTCTGCCCATGAGAGGTTTCGGTAACATGCAAAATCAGATATTTTAAGATACAGATATAAGAGAAGTTCTCTAGTAGTAAGCAGCGGCTTTGTTTGAAAGTACCAGTTCCGCAATAGCATTCGGAGCTTGATGTTTATCACCAAAATATACGTCAAGAGTATTGCGCATGTCTCGTGCTATCGTCCGTCTGGCAGCGAAAATGCTGGCCTTATCATGTTACTTTGATGTGTCAAGAAATGTGTTCGGATTGTGCTTATACATTTTCTTGTTTACAAAGTACAGTATATGGTTAAGTATAATCCAAGTAGTGTCATTATATATCGAGAAACAACTTTCACCATAAGTTAAATATAACAAGCAGAATCGCAGTTGGCCAGTTGGAGGGTTTCAAACTCTTCTGCCCCGGAAGTTGACCAGTGCGTTGATATCGTGTTGATGAAGCGTCCAAACTCTGCTATGTTTAATTATGCATAAAACAGGGGTAACTCAGCTACTGGGAGATGCTCTCAGTAAATAAACTATATAGCCCGGAAGTTGTTGCATGACCAAAATTGCCTTTCTTCAGGCACCACATGTGGATGCCAGAGATCACAAGCAGCTCCGGATGCCACCCAGTTTCACGATCCCCCTGCGGGTGCTTTTTGTCTCACAACAGCAAGTCCATGTAGGTAGATGTCAGAGAACCCCAGGACCCCCCCTCGAACTATATATATGTTGTGCGCGATCGATGGGTTTACGCGATCGATCGATTGTTCAAATTAAAAAAAAAAAAATAGTCCCTGCCTCCCCTAACTTACCCGACATTAAACCCGAATATAGTCCAACTTACCCGAAATTACGGCCTAATTCACCGTTTGAGCAATGAGATCGATCGATTGTCCAAATCCATCGTTCGCGCACGACATATATATACTGATCGTATCCCAAGCAGAGATGGCGGCAGAGCCGAGGCCACAAAATATTCTAATACCTTCACTGTACGGAGAGCAAGACTGTTTAACAAAATGCTTCTGATCAAAAAATGATATAACTAGAACACTCTTAGAACGCATACTCTCACCAAGCAAGGCAACGGTTACGAAAAATTTTAATTTCTTTTGAGAAATTTCTTTCTATGTACACCAATATCTAATAATTTGTGCCCTTCAACAGTGTTAACAGCTGTAGCGCAATTTTTGAAAATTCACTTATAATTTTTTGAGTTATGCTGTAGACAAACATTCTACGGACAAACATTAGTCAAACTCGCAAACGAACTAACCGATCACCACCAAAATTTACTCATTTGTCATCTAACTTTATTAGCAGTTCCTATAAATTTATAAAGATCCTTCCACTATTTTTAGTTATTGTCCTGAATACATAAAATTGGAAACCGTAACAAACTAAGGAACTAACAGATCATCAGAAAAATTTGGTCATTCTTTCTTCATGATATACCTAACTACTTGAGTAAATTTCAGAAAAATTCGTCCATAAATTTTTGAGTAACGGCATTGAGAAAAATACGGCAGACAAACAAACAAACGGATTGACGGATATTCACCTAAAGTTTAACATCCTAACAATCCCCTGCAAATTTCATCTAAATCCGTCCATAACTTTTCGAGCTATCTGAATGAGAGACAGACAAATAGATAGAAAGTCAGGCAGGATAACAGACAGACAAACCCGACGAAAACATAGCCTCCTTGGTGTAGGTACTTAATTAGCTGTACAGTAATGATAACGCCAAATAGATAGGCAGTCAACGCTTACGGGCACCGTAGAGTTCATTCACTCTTGGTTTTCAATTTCAACGCCAGGAAACTAGCGTCGCGACTGTAGAGTGTAGACACGTGGGGCAGCGTGAATAACGTCACCTGGACCTCGTCAGGAGTCGCGCAAGGTTTATAGCAATCTATATATAAATATATAATGACTCATGTACAGAAAATGTTTTAATATCATTATATTCGAGTCTGTATTCATCACTAGGAGGAATCATTTGAATGACGGCAAAAATATATGTATATATGTTGCCGACGCAGGTTGATATAGTTCTAATAAAATGAATCAATAATCATAGCTTCGTTTGCCCCAACCCTGCGTGTGTGTATTTATGCTCACAAATAGCGTATAGCGCTCGTAGGGCGAGCGAACATTGCTTCAGTTACCCATAAATTGCGCATGACACCAAGTACTGACCTACTGAATAACGAATGTCAGTAAGGTCGACGATATACTTTCTATTGTTGAAACAACAAGAGTAGATAGAGGAAATTATGAGCTACTGTGTCCAGGAATAAGAGTTGGT
This sequence comes from Parhyale hawaiensis, assembly GCA_001587735.2. Classification (NCBI taxonomy): domain Eukaryota; kingdom Metazoa; phylum Arthropoda; class Malacostraca; order Amphipoda; family Hyalidae; genus Parhyale; species Parhyale hawaiensis. The sequence continues at coordinate 2,293,974 of LQNS02277812.1, forward strand.
TTAGGATGCAGCAATTTCTATCCACTCTTTTTTCTCAATGTTGAACTTCGAGTGTTTTTGGAAGCGAACTCTATTTAGTGTCCAACACAAAGAGTTCGCATTACGAACAACTAAAGACACCATCTGGCGTATGTGTAGGTACAATATTAGAAAACTAGCAGAACCGGTAAGAATTTTACTGCTTTTCAAGGTGTTGTTACCTTTCTAAAATGTAACCAGACTTACCCTCCGTATTTTCCAGTTTCTTCAGTTTTAACTATTGCTACGCTTCCAGAGTAACTCACCCCGTGTAAGTTAACGCTCGTCCTGCACTTTCACGAAGTCTGTCTTACTCAATTATGTCAGTCTACGCTATCGTATGAATATCATGTAAGCTAAGGCAAGTCGCTTGTCCCAAAGGTTAGATTAGATAGGCGGCAGTAGA
>LQNS02277812.1:2400363-2415254 GCA_001587735.2 Parhyale hawaiensis
ACTCACACTATTCAGATGTACTATAAAGAAATGAATGGTTTCGATGTATGATGAGCGCCCTGCAACTTAACTTAAAGCGCGTTCGATTATTACATAAATTCAATGTGCTTAGCTTACATCAAGCGGGACTAAGGGCGTGGTCGAATTGGTACTTAGATGTCAAGCTAAGCCAAGCCCACTTGACTTAACTTGTCCGGAACTGTTGACAGCAACTTTAGCATTGTCGTTTTGAATCGTGTTACATGTAGGTGTTGGAAGCGACCAGCGACCGACTGAAATCTCAATTGTACAAAGTACTATTGATTTTTTAGAAGCCTCACAGGTGATAAATATTGACTCATCGAATGAAACGTGAAGAAACGGGACGAATGCGGGATACCTGTCTGCAGTTTCGGATAAGTTAAGTCAAGTAGGTTTGGCTTAGATCGACCTTTAGGTCCCAGTGGAACACGCCCTATATGGTTGTATTCTCCTGTCCCTGCCCTCAAGGCCTTTAGAAGAGAAACACGTGCTGCGGTAGACGCGCACACTTTAACGTTGGAGAATGTTAGATGTCGAACTAATCAGTTCGGTCGGTGCTTCGTACCCTGGCCTGTTGGGGTTTAGGATTCATTGCCTGCAGGCGTTTAAGTCAGCTGTTAAATTAGCTTTTTGTTGGATTTCCTTTAGCAACGTTTCAGGCTTATCGGTGTTGCAAAGGGCGTCACTTAGTTTGTGGTACCTGTCCGTGGTGGCCCGTGCGTGGAGTTTTCATAATAATACAGGAGCAGGTCTTGCTTCTAGTGCCTCTGTTGCAATTCTCTGTAATTAAATACATATTGTATTTTATTTCTTAAGCACATAAATAACTGTGCTTAGGGAATAAAATTTGCAATCGACGACAATTTACAGGCGAAATTACTTATAATTCTCAGAGGCTGCTCTGCCACACCTTTCGTCGATGTGACGTCGTAGATGACGTTACTTTACGATGCTGGTTTCTCGTGACTCCCTGCAATAATTTATTTTATTTTGAACTATGCAGCATGTTTGCCTTGATTGTAAAGTTAATGCTTGATATAACATTATCTTCAATAGGAATTTTCTAATATGTCGCTGGACGTAGTTTCCTGAAATAGAGCCTTGACTAGAATGGGTAAAAATGTTCAAGTATCGGAAGAATCTTCATTATTAACTTCTGCCCATTAGGATGTTATCACCACGGTTTATCTTAAATATAAAATATGCATTATTTAATGTCTTAGGAACTATGGGAGCATCGTCATGTAATTGTTATAGTGGGGCGAAAGAAGTCTCGGTATTAATAAAAATCAATAATTACTACCCATTATTATCAACAGCAAACGAAGTGTGAGAGGTGATAAGGTTTTAATTAATTAAATTAAATATATCTCTAAATATATATATTTGTCAATCCACTGAAAAAGTGGTCGAAGGAGACGAGCAATGTTCATAATTTTTTGTAGGGAGTTTGGTGGGTTGACGTGACCCTTATCAAAACCCTTGGCCAAGCTAGCCATCAAAAGTGACTGCGTTGAATTTGCCTCCACCGCGGGTGATGGTCTTACGCCCTAAAGTGTTCTAGTTATAACATCGTACGGTGAGGGACGCTCGATGGAACGGACCGTGATACGCCTCTCAACCGTTCTTAAATTTACAAAAATTCTCAGACAATAATCTTCACACTGAACCTTTCGATAGACGCATCAAACATTCAAATTGAAATGTGACAATAAAATATGTTTCATGAATTCAGAAGAAGTAACATTTTAAAACTTGAATTTAGTTTTGTTTTACTTACAAACAAAAATCTCATATTGACGCTTGTTTTTGTAGCACATATAAAACAAAAATATGTAAGCTTTCTCTTGTTTCAAATATATAAATTTGATGAATAACTAAATTGTGTTCATATATGAATTCCGACGCTGCATCCCGTATGTCAAAATCTGTAGTGCATATACTAAACTGAAAAGAACATGCTATGTTTAGATAAAATGTATCAGCAAAATCTGATACTGCACGTAGGCATGAACCTCATTCTTTAGTTTATATATATATATATATAAAAGGGGAAATCTCTTCGTTTCAGAAATGGTGCAGTTAGCCTGCCAGCAACAGCAAAGCAGGTTGAAATTAAACCTCCTTGGTTGTGAGGTAAATCTCCCTGCTCTCAGTCCCGCGTGCACCACAGCATTGCTGAATAAAGCAACTGCAGACGAGAAGCAAAAATTGCCGAGACTCGCATTTCGCCAACAAATGCCCCAACAGACTAGATAAAAAAATTGCCTGGGGAGTGTATTTGTTGGGCGCGATCGGTCGATTTGCGCGATCGATCTGTCAAACGCCTAATCTAACCTAATTAATAAATGCACATGTTAATTATATATAGTTAAAACTAATTAAATATGATGCACCATACTCAGAAATAGGGGGAAAGTTGAAGAAAAACTTTGATCGTCCCCGCAAAACAATCGATCGATGGGTGCGCATTCGATTAATACCTACATCATCCACCGTTTGCGCAGCGCGATCGATCGATTGTCCAAATCCATCCTTCGCGCGTAGCATATTCAGCAGGAAGGATCTAGGCCCTTCTTCGTAGCTGTCGAGCAGTTCAAAGCCACTTACAGTTCAGTTTTCTCTGTTATCTGTTCATTACTACGTACGTAACGCCACTGTTTTTCACGGATTTGTCTCCAGATAACAACCGTGATAGAAGAAAAACCTGCAATTCAAACTTTAACGTGGTACAAAACATTCAATCGATGAATACTATGAACAATTAGTAATAAAAACCGGCGTTTGAACAAACAATAAAATACATTATATGAATATTGACTTTCTCTGCTTAATGCAACTTGAAAGAAACTATACACCAAAGACATTGTTTCTCCGCGTAAGTGTGCACTGAAATGGTGTGCCAAGCTTGACAAGCTGACGTAACTGTCCCTTCGACATCAGCGAAAGTCACTCGTCTGCGCGCGCCTTGTCGTAGCAAAAGTTAGTAACATAGGGGACACAGTTCAGTCATGGTCCACAGTTACTCCTCAGCCCGGAGTCACAGACATGGCTGGACGCACAACTTCTAGGCGCAGCTCGAATCACCCGTTGTGACGTCATTATTGTTTGATGGTGCTACTAGCGATATCTAACTAGCACTAACTATCTTGGATATGAAGATGCGATTTAATACAAGAGGTCCACTATGACGTCATCGGTGTCGCTACTTGTCTCGCAAAAATACTACAGAAATTTCGTTCTGTGTTTTACTCTCGAAGGAAGTATATGGGGAGACGACATTTGTATTGGAGATAAGCTTCATTCCCCAGCGGCCCACTCTCATGAGTTGGCTGGCATACTGGCTGGTTAACGCTTGAGCTGACTGGAACGTTTTTATTATTATTTGCGTTTTAGCTGGGCTCTTCTTCATATGTTTTAACTGCCAACACTGTCTACGCAAGAAAAATTACAATTCTACAGTCGAATGTAGGATCCATCGACACTGCGTAGTGTTTTCTATTTACGTCACAGACGAAAGACTGTGCTGATGGAAGAAAGCACCGTTGATGATTAGGAACAATAAATCCATAGCTTAATATCCAAAGGTGCAATGCTTTTTAAGGTTAGGAGCGTAGGACTGGTTCTGCTAATGACATCACAGCTAAGGCAACAGTTGAGTGTGGTACTCCTTGGCCGTGTAACTGTGAGGGGTTGCTGTCAGGAGCAGTCAATTTAAGACATGTATAACGTTTCCACCGCGTATGCTTAGTTTTTCAGATACATGACTTTGAAGTTCCCTTTGTTTTTCTAAGGGAGAAAATACCTGGGCGGTCCCATTCAAGCGAAATTAGGGTTAGGTAAGGTTAGGCTACGTTAGGTCAGGTTAGGTAAGGTTAGGCTAGGTTAGGTCAGGTTAGGTTAGGTTAGGTTAAGTAAGGTTAGGTTAGGCAAGGTTAGGTTTGGTTCCTTTTAGGTCGCTACCAAGCCTGTAATGACATCGGCTATTTCTCCCATAGGAAAACAATGGGAACTTCAAAGTCTAATATCTCAAAAACTAAGCATTTGCGGTGGAAATGTTATACATGTATATTGTCTTATTGTCTTAAATTCACTCAATTAACACATTAACCATAAAAAAACTGTGAGAGTTAAAGTAAAATTTACCCGTAAAAAAGGGCGATATTGTTACAGCATTTAATAAATAAATAAATATTAGTAACTTTTTTTTGCTTAGGTACATATAAACTCTTTGCTTCAGCCTCCAGGCAATGGTTAACTGTTGCCTGGCGTTGTGTCTACGCAGGTGCCAGGTGGGTCCCTACCTGGACAACATTAGCTATTAATGGCTTGTTTTTCCTGCTTTTTGCATCAATTTTCTGGCAGTTCCTGATATTTTCTTTCAGTTGAAGTCATCGGCATATATATTCGACAGCGAGCACTGGCAAATCTATTTAGTTACCCCTCAATTTTTATTCGTCTTGTGACAGAAAACCAAAATAACCGCATTCGACTCCATTTCCACTTATGACTTATATGACGATCATTAATTTCAAATGGCGAGTACAAACGACGGGTAGGTTATACCGACGCTGGCAGCGCTGTTTTTAAACTGCCCAGATGCCGCTGGGTACGGTTTTTCTTTCTGCAGTTTTAGACGTTTCTGTTTGAAGAACTGATGGAAATGGAAGAGTTCTATAGTACACAAACAGTACGTACTGGTTTTTCCGTTTGCGTTTTACCAATGCTCTAATTGCTTTAAGCAATCACCACAAATTTAAACATGTTACACCCGTTTAAATCAAACCAGTATAACAGTTAAACCTTTTGCAAACTACTTTAACAGTTAAGCAAAACGTTTTAACTGTCCGGTCTGAAATTCAGTACTCTAGATCGTTGTGAGCTGCAGGCCTAACACGCAGGTATGACTAAACTTTAATTCATGTGCTTCTCAGACCTAAACAGTTACTTTACAACGAAACTCACAGTTGGGGCTGTTAACAGTTTAAACGGTTTTCCTACCGTTAACTGTTAGAGTAGTTTTGCAAAATGTGATCTGTAATTAATGTTCGGTTTAAACGGGTGCAAAATGTTTGTATTTGTGGTGATTGTTCAAAGCAATGAGAGTATTGCTGAAAAGCAAACGGGAAAACACTACGTAAAAATTTCGAATCAACAAAGATATGCATTGGTGGACCGTCGATTGAAAATGATCCAATGTACACAAAAAATAGTTAATCAGGTAAAACAAAAAACAGAAATAACAAAGTAACCGTGCTTAGTATAAGTTAGAAACGAGTTCTTCGTGCTCTACGACGAAACTCACAGTTTGTATAAGCTAAGAAACAACTGGACAATTTTGTTTTGAATTTAGGGTTCAAATGATTTTAATTTACGGTTGCTATATCTTAAGTGCAATGTCTCACCCAGTCATCTTGTCGAACACGGATTGGTTGCAGTTTCATCTGTTTGAAGACGTTTGCTGTATTTAGGAGCCTTAGTGTGGTTAATTCTGTTCAGTACCGTTGCCACAAACTGCTTGACTCGTCCTAAACTTTGGGAAGCAACAGGTGTGCCGCGCTGAAGCGTGTTGCAGGGTTAGAAGCGCTAACGCGTTTACCTTGAGTCTCTCGAGACCTCCATTACGGAGACAGGTTAAGTTCCTGCAGTTCCAGTTGCATTAGCAGGGCGATGTGTAATAGGGCATGTGCAACCCGCAACATCATATCTTTGGATCGATATACCTTTAATATCTCTATATAATTCATGTTTTGCCACCACAGACTGGCCGGTCATCTTTAAATGATACATGTTTTGCCACCACAGGGTGGCCGGTCAGCTCTAAATGATACAGGTTTTGCCACCACAGGGTGGCTGGTTTTACAGCAAACACACGGGAGCAAAAGCTGCTCGGGTCACTCAACTATACAAGACACTGCACCCTCACCTCTGCATCTCCCCAGGCCTAGACACCCCCAGTGCAGGACAGCCAGACCGGGGAGGCATCCACTCTAGTTATAGATACTTATTAGTCCCAAAACAACAAACAAGACAACCCATACCTAAACCATGCTAGTTCTCACTGTGGCGCCCAAGTAAGTTGGGAACTTAGGAACTCCACTTCCATTTGCAGGGCGATGCGCAAGTCTCAATGGGAACCAATAAACTATCAATGTCTGAAACTCAGTTCAACAGGTCGAAGCCAGGGCAGTTACCTAAAATATGAACAAACCAAGCCTTGAAGGCTTTATTTTAGCGACCAATCGAGCATACCGGCCGTTCGATGACTAGTTTTCGAAAAGATACCATTTCTCTCTGTTGCGTGTCTAAACTGCCATTTCCATAGCTGTCTCTCGATTTTTTCCTTCAAATGCCTGCTCTTCTTTTAAGTATAAATTCAGTGCATGGAAAGTTGGTCTTCCTCCTCCTGATAGGTTTCAGGCGGGAGTTCCTCTCTTTTAGGGGCCAGATGCTCTTTTTCGGGATAGTGCGTTGAAACGCTGCTCGCTCCTGCCTGGATTTTGCGCAAAACGAGAAAGCGCAATTTTTAAACGTGGATTCGGTGGTCAAAACTCGATCTGTTGGCTAGCGTGAGGCGCCGGCTTAATGGAAGGAAATGAACTGCAAGCTTTAAAAATAGAAAAACTGTAAGCCAAGCTCAGTTGCCAGTAGAGTACCGACGCTAATAATAGCTGGAATTGACTCCACGGAAAAAATGGTTTGCTACTGTGAAAATGTTTGACTATCTTGCTGCTGGTGAAGCGGTAGATGTGAAGTCTGGCTATTAGCTGCCAAGGTTTAATTGGTGCGATACAACGTAAGCCAGGCTTAGGAAACACAAGTGGTTTATTGATCATAAGAGAGCCGAACTCATTATTTTAACATTGCAAAGTGATGCGATTTAGCCAACAGGAAATAGTGTCATTGCGCATAGTTGAATTTAAACACCAGCCGAGACGTCCCTGGGCTCACCCGATCGAGTCGCAATCACCTACCGTTTTAGTTAACCGCAATCCGGATTGCACTGACCAGTTTTCAGGTTGCGGAAGCACAATTGGCTTGTGATTGCATCACACTTCTGATTCGTGGCATGTACGGCAAAAGAGACAATCGCTGCCCATCGGGATCCCGCTTGACACTATCAGACGGAAGTGGGTTTTACAAATTTACAGGTTTAATACGGGCAGGGCCGCTGGCCGGAACGGACCGGCTGCGGCTTACTGCCCGCTCCAAAACATGGGACTTAGAAAAATTTCATCAACCATCCGATCACCAGGACACCGCATCAGAAATTAATTATAAGACGTGCAGCATAAGATGAGTAAACTTACTACGCTCCATAATAATTATAAAACCCCTGGCAAAGTTTTCAATCTATCAAAAATTGACAAAATCACGTAATTAAGAATTTTTTTTTCTAATTAGTATACAATAAACTTTAATTGATCTATTGCAGCAATAACTATTTGAAGGGTAACAATTTTAATTTTCAATTTCCAAGGGAGTAAAATTTCATAAAAAACGTGATAAATAGGATTTTACGCGGAATAGAAAATGCAGTAGTAGCTAACAGTGACATGATGAATAGTAACTTATTTCTGTAAAAACAAAATTGAAATTAAAAGGAAACTCTTCGCTTCAGGCGATGCAGACAGAAATCGACTCGCGCGCTAATCTAACTGTACTGACGTCGCTGCCCAATCATGGCTGCCACAGTTTTGGTTTTGCCCGCAAAGTTTTTGGGTTTTCACCCTAGAACTTGGGTTCTCTCCTGATAATCTGATCTGGGATTTTCCCATATGCTAGATTGATACAAACAATGAGCTCACTAAGAGCATTAAGTAACTTGAGCACTCTGAGAGCGCATACCTCCGCCAAGCAAGGCAACGGTTACGAAAAAATAAAATTGGTTCTGAGACCATGATTTTCTTTGTATCAACACAAAAATTTAATCATTTGTGCCCTTCAACAGTGTTAACAGCTTCAGTAATTTTTTAGAGAACCGTTCCTTAATTATTGAGTTATGCTGCTAACAAACATGAGTCAAACAAACAAACGAACCAACCGATCTGCATCACAATTTAATCATATATGTCTTTTAATATTACTAAAAACTCATATAATTTTCATAAAGATCCATTAGCAATTTTTTGTGCTAACAATCATGAAATCGAGGGGAAAAACGGTGACAAACAAACGGTTTATTTTGAAACTTGAACATTTACTCCTGAAAATACCTAACAACTCGCGCAAGTTTCATAAAAATCCGTCTATAGCTTTTTGAGTTATGGCACTGAGAAAAATGAGATGGACAAACGAACAAACAAATAAACGGATGAGAGGATCTTCACCAGAAGTTAATCATCTGTTCCTTCAACATACCAAACAATCCCTGTAAATTTCGTCAAAATCGGCCCATAACATTTTGAGTTATCTTGGTGACAGACAGAACAACAGACAGACAAATTAAGCCGATGAAAACATGACCTACCTGGCGGAGGTAATAAATTGTGAGCTGTATCAGCAGATGTCGCTTTAAAATCTTGGGATTTTTGTTGTATCTTGGGATTTTTTCCTGGTATGGTCTTAGGTTTAAAAAAAAGAACATCGAGAGCCACGTATTTCCAAGGAGATTCTCAGATTTAATATATTGAACCCCTTTTTTGTTTCCCACCATGGCTAGCTCTATGCCTGCGCAGGGTTTTTAAACTCAGATGTGAGTTTTCCAGGGGCTGTCTGGGGTCTGTTTTTCTTATAAGACAATGTGTTAAATTTGGGCATTTAGAGCAAAATATTGCTACATATAAATATAAAATGTGCATCCTCACTACCGATTGGAAATATGATTTTACTGGTTAATTTCTGCCCCAACAGTCTCATGTGCTAATTATAGTTTGGCTCAGCTAGAAATTTGACACAGCGCAATGCGCAGAAAGTAATTTCAAGCTCTAGTTTAAGGCTTACACTAAAAACCATTGCTGTGTTCTCCATCAATTTGATTTAAAAGTAGGGACTAAATATCTCACTCGAAGTACTCAGTGTTTTTAATGACAGCCCTACGTATTTCATGCTTAATATTTACTCAATGCAATTGTAAATTATTGTCCGAATGTAAGGATTTTTTGCTCATGTTGGTCAGACAGCGAATATTTCACTTGATATTAGAGAGCCATCAGTCATTAACTGACGAAATGATGTATGCAGTTCATCAGAGGTGACCGGGCTCACTACGACGCGTTCTAAAAGTTAGTTGGATGACATACTTGCGTCGACGAGAGCACTGAGAGAACATACCTCCTCCAAGCACAGCAACGTTAACGAAAAATTGGAATAGGTCTTGAAACTATGGTTCCGTTTTCATCAGCACCAAATTTGGTCATATTTGCCGTATGAAGGTCATAACACTTCTGTAATTTTATTGAAGATCCGTTTATGAGTTTTTCAGTAATTTTGATAACAAGCATAACATCAAAGACAGAGACAACGAAAAACGAACAAGCATACGAAGAGATTATCACAAAATTTGGTCATTTACTCTTCGTAATGCGCCTAAGAGCTCAAGTAAATTATATGAAAATCCGTCTATGAGTTTTCAAGTCGTGCAGGTAAAAAAGCTCGGTTATATTTGCCGACAATCAACCGCGTCATGAACACAATCTCTTTGGCGGAGGTAATAACATTGAACTGAATTTGTACAATCAAACAAGTCATAAAAACAACATTCTTGGTGGAGGTAATGGCATTGAACTGAATTTTTACCGACAAACACGACATAAATACAACCTACTTGGCGGAGGTAGCCTAATTACACTAAACTGAATCATTACAGACAAAACATAGACTCAATTTTCATGGCGGTGGTATGCATTGAACTAAATTTTTACCGACAAACACGATATATTCACAACATTCCCGGCGGCGGCATTTACATTAACCCGCCAGCGCCCGTAAGGACCTTAAGTCCTTAGCATTTTGTCTGCTCTAGTGTACGTTCTATTTTCAGTCCAGCAAAAGTTAGTGTTTGATCTTACTGTAGACTATGCAAGTTCCAATAGGCTGTTGAGTTGCTTACGTCACTCCGTGACGTCACACTACCCCGAAATGTCGGCTCCTGGTGGACCGATGCGACCTCTAAATAGAAGGTAAGCAATCATTTTTTTTTATGTGGGAGTTGATAAATTTTGAAACGTTCGCTAGCTAGACAAACGTTAGAGTATCTCACGCTGTCAGCAGATTCACATTATTTTGTTTCGTTTGGTTGTGATATTGCGGCAAAGTTTAATAGGACACGAAAGTCCTTACAGGCATAGGAGGGGCTTATGAACTATCACTAAATAGTGTATTTAGTACGTTTTTTAGACTATATAAAGTACCAATTATATAGAAAAGTTTAAATAAACAGTCTTGCAATTTAGAATTACATTGATAATGACTCTGTTCTTACAATAAATATATAATAGACAATTTATTTCAGGAGGGGACTGACAACTTTTTAGATCTTGGAAGAATTGGAACGGTTGAAAGAGGTTGAGAAGAAGCGTCACCTTCGGAATAAGGAGGCACTTGTGTTACGCGGCCGGTGGATTAGTCCGGTGACAGCAAATAAGACGACGGGAATAGTGACGACGAAGGCCGTGACGATCTGAAGGAAATCTACGATCATCCCATTAAAGAGAATCCTCATGCCATGCCTAGTACAATCCTGATTGTAGGAGGGGAAGAGAGAGACGATCCCCCAGACTTCCTCAAGTCATTGGACTCCAGCACTGTGTCGATAGTGTAGAAGACGAAACGAATGATGAGGGAGAGCAGGTAGAGTTGGAGAAGGATAAGACATGGAAGAAATCGAACGGGACGAAAAGAAGACAGCTTCAGTTCGAGACTTTGGCGGGCGTAGCTCACGTGCAAGACGTGGTGAGCGTAGCTCCCGAGCTGGCCTGTGGCGCCATAGACATGACCGAGGAACGGTTGCTGCTGCTTACTCCGAGTGGACCAAAGATAGTGGCAAAGTTGGTTCAAATGTCCCTGATCCTGCGAAACTGCAGCTTGGCGAAGACCCAGACTTTGAGGAACTCCTCAACCTGGGCTCACAAAACTCATTGGGCTTTAGGGAGAAGATCTGGACCGACGAGTTCATCGACTACACAGCTCTGCAGTCCCTCCTCTATGCCACCGCCAGAGAAGCCAAAGAAGGGAAATTCAAGAAGTTCCTGACATGAGAGAACACCAAATGCGTTGTGGGCATAATGCTTGTCACTGGTTACAACGCTCTCCCTAGTTGCCGGACGTACTATCAATGCCAGGACGACATCTATAATAAACTAATTGGCGAAAACGTGTCGGAAATATCCTTTTAGGAAAAATTACATCATTTGTATATTCATGCACATGGCTTGTCAGCACGGGGCCGACCCTGAGGGACAACAAATGTAATCTTTGAGGTGTTCGTCCATCATAACAGCAACATGGGAGCTAGGGTTCGATACTGTGGACGCCAGGATCGCCAAGTGTCGTTTGCCTATACACAAAAAGAAGTAGTGGTTCAACTTGCTGCCCTCTATTATCAACGCCCGTGCCAACAATGCCTGGCGCCTACGGAACCCGGTTATCCTGGCCAGGGGAGAGCAGTTGAACGCAAGGAAGCACAGCTTCTTCATTTTCCTGAGTAAACTTGAAAATAAACTGATTATCGAGAATGGAGAGTGGTCCCACCCTCTCAAGAGGGAAAGGTTGTCAGCAATGGCTTGGTGAAGCAAATTCCATGACAACCAACGTAAAGCCACTCGTTAAGAAGGCCAGCAACGGTGTTACCAGGATGCAAATTACGTAACTTTGTGCTATGAACGGAGAGTAGAAGATTACTGTGTGAAGCGCCCTTAAGCATTACAGAAAGGCCATGTCAGTCGTAGACAGTCAGGTAATTGAATTACCAATGAACCGCAATGCATTTCAGTTTGTTAATGGTTTGATTTCTTCAATTATATATAGCATTTAATTTAATTCATGTGATAAGCTGTGTCTTGGCCTTATCTCAATCTGGGACCAAAACGTTCGAAGTGGCTTTTTCAGGGTAGCTTCCTGAGGTGGCTTACAGCTGCCCTCAGTGTTCGTGGTCACAAGAAATGTAAGGCATAATTAACTAGGCTGTACCACATCAATTATATATTCAAGCCCAATGGATTGGCGGAATATTAGATTAGATAGGCGGCAGTAGACGAACCAAAAGACCCATTCCCAAAAAGACACCGGGACTTACACCCCGGCCCTCTATGAGCTATTGCCTTTATGTTAGTAGGATGTAGAGGAATGGAGAAACGAGAGGAGAAAAAAATGGAAGACGAAAGAGAAAAAAGAAGGGAGAAATAAAAAAGAAGGGGGAGAAGAATCTACGCCAAAGCGATGGTCCTGAATGCCCGCAAGCATGATCGATAGCCGCTGATATGCGGAGCTTAAATATATAGATGGAGCGGAAGTGAGAAGAAGTCAGCTTAAAATGGCCAGGGAAGGTTTGGCCGTTAAGTGCTTGCGACTCGCGGAGAAGGAGTTCTTAGCTGAGGAGGATGTCTCTCCGAATGATATGCTGGCAAAAATGAAAGTTCAGAACGGGATTAAATTTTAAGAAGCATCATAACTTGGATTCCGAAAGTCAGATGCGTCGGGTCCACTCAAGAAGTGGAGACGTATAAGTTAGTAGGCGTGAACAATATCTGCAGCTAAGGCAGTTGAAACAGCGCATGAGTAAATTATTTAAAACCAAAAGGAATATTAACACATACAAATGCTGACTTCAGGCCGTAAATGACTAACAGCAAGCTCTTTAAGCCAACCAGTGAAGCAGCCAGCTTTTAATGTCAAAAGTTGGCCGCTGGTTAATGATAGGTAGGTCCCTTCTGTCGCCAACCCTTATTCTTCCCAGAGTACTCGCTGAAGAAAGTTGAAGTTGTTCCCGCCTATGTTACCTCCGTGGTTTCTCTCTAATTTAGTTGTCTTCACGAGCGATTCATTTTATTATTTTATTGGTTGAATACATTCACAGCTTACTGAAGGCTTTAGATAACAATTGATAGAATGTTGCACCTGTAAGCACTTACAGTGTTACCAGCATGCTTATGCGCAGCGAGCCTTGCTGAGATTCTTGCGCTGACGGTTCGACTGGGTCAGCGGTAGAATTGTAGCGATGAGATACTGACAGGGAAAAAGACGGACAGCGGTAGCATGGATACAGTCGTCGCAAAAATTACCCCAAATCTAGGGTTATTCCAAGGAAAATTCAAAACTGCTCAAACTCCGATGCGGGGCCCGACTTTAAAGGTTAATGAAAAATTCTTCTATCTGCTCAGGGACCAGTGACTTCAATTGAACTTCCTCTATAGTTTATGTCGGTGACACCCTAGCCATACAAATTCAAACGATGGATAGACAAACAAACTGTAGAAATATCGATTTACTACTACAAATTTTCCATTAGGAATTACACAAAAAGGAGGACAACTGTGCGACAGAATAAACTGCCCTGCAGACATCGAGTGTTGCCTCGCCCCCTCAAGCGACATAAGAGCTCGCCTGCCTGAATGGTCTTCTTTTCGCAACCTCCAGTGTCACGAGATCGACGCTCTAGCCTGCCGTATCTATTGTTTTTTGCAAGTTACGTGAAGATGTTTGTGAAAAAGTACAAATTGTTTGAACGTTTTGTGCAAACACTTGGTACACAAAAATGTACAAGAGACTAGAGTGGCAACTGACTTTGCATGTCGCAACAATAATTACTGCTCGAAACTAGTTGTAAGTCCGGCCGTGAAAAATGACTACGGATTGACCAGACGTAATATAAGTTTGTTATTTGTGTGCACTGGCGACGTATCCAGGATAGGTGGAGTGCAGTAAAGTCCCACCAAACGTATCTTTTTGTACTCGCGGTATACGGCTTCCAGCATAACGTGAGGTAAAATTATTTTTATAATCTTCCCTGAAATTCATACGTGGGTAAGGAATAAGAGAGAAACAGCACCCGAGTTATTGGGTGACTGAAATAACCTATGACATAATCTGTATATTTATTCAACAAGAGCATACATTGAGTCGTATACAATAACAGTATTAGTATACTGTTAGCTGATGATAAAATAGCAATTAAAAATCTCTTATTACGGTGAAACGATAAATAATAAACGCGGCTGTAGCTTCTATTTTGTACTTTTTCAGAATTTTTCTTAAAGTACTTTTTGTAAGTTTAAATTAGCTCATAGTGCATATCGTAAGATCGGCGTCATGTTTCTAAAACACTTGCTTTTTAAATCGATATTTTATTTATTGCTTTTTCTTGGCGTTTGTTTTTTTTTATTACCCTAAAATCCTTCGTAGGAGTGGATAAAACTGTAATAAATACAGAAAAAGGTATGATTAAGTTTCCATCAAACACCCAGGTGCAGGAGCAGCAGGAATGACGTAACTTTTTGATGCTAGTTTCCCGTGAGTTCTCCCGTAACGCTCTTAGCTTCTTCGATAGGAATATTCCGAATTTCTCGATTTTTGGACTTCAAACAAGTTCAAAATATAAAAATTGGGCTCTCATACATAGCCTAACCCAACCTCGCAGTCCTCACTAACCCAAACTGACCTCACCTAACCTGACCTCATTTAACCTGATCTTACCATACTTAATCTCACCTAAACTATACTCATCTAACCCACAATTACCTAGCCCAACTTTACCTTACCTAAGCTCACGTAACCAAAACCCACCTAGCTAATCCAAGGAGGTTCTGATAGACCCTATTAAAAATTTCGGTCGTGTTTCCCGCGTATTTGACGCGCAATCAGTAGTAAACGGTAGGAATTAGGCAAAGAGGCCACAAATCCCGAGAGTTACCCGGGGCCTGCGGTGGCTCTCC
>LQNS02277812.1:2473666-2485501 GCA_001587735.2 Parhyale hawaiensis
AACCTGAATTCTGCCGACTGTACAGGAGCTGAGGTCCGGCCCCTGCGCACGGCTCCGTCCATTTGCCTTTTAGACTTTACCCCAACAACACCTCCGCTCCCCTTACTGAGTTACAATAAAAAAAAATTATTTATTGATCGTAACCTAGGTTTTTTTTTTCTCCTTCTGAAGATGGGATTTTTCATCCTGAAACGTTAAGTTTTAAGCTAGTCGACTTCTACTTAATATTAGTTTGGGTGAGTGGGAACTGCGAGGTTGGGTTAGGCTATACGGCTATACCTATGCATAGGAGCCCAAATTTTACATTTTGAACTTGTTCAAGTCCTAAAATCAGATATCTCTGATTATCCATATGATCCTAGCCAAAAAGCAAAGATCGTAACGGGAGAACTCACGGGAAGCTAGCATCAAAAAGTGACGTCTTTAATCGACCAAAGCGTCTATGAATATTTTAATCAATTTCGCCTGAAAAATCGTCGTTAGTAGCGAATTTAAACACTCGAGCAAAAAAATAAATAAATGAAGGTAATATTTACAAATTGAACAAGACATATTTACACAAGCCATTAAATTTTAACTTCGTCTCTGCTACTCCAGTAAATGTTGGTGTATTTCATTAATTTACGTACGCTGAATCCAAATCTGTGCTTGTATTAGCACGTAAGGTTCCTTAGATATTCGTACTTAACATTTTTTGTCGGAATAACATTATACGATTCGTCTGAAAATGTTGCCAATGGGCGTTCTGTAGGAATAGCACTGATGAAATACAGGAAACAGGGAGTCATCACTGGAAAATGGCACGTGATAGACAAAACGGTTTTCAGATGAGGTTAACAAAGTGGAACTGATTCAGATATAGTTGAAAGAATTCCAGTAGCAAATTGCATGTTGACCAGGTAATTTTAGAATCCTTGACAGACTTGTGACAGAAAAGGGAGATATTTTCAATTTTTAACTACATTTTCTTTTAACCACAGGTTAAAACCGAAAGTTTTACATATATTGGAAAAATTTAGTTGTTGATCAAAAATTGATTAAAACACAAATAATAAAAAATGAAGAAAAATCTGGCTCCATTAGTTGGTTGGTAAAGCTACAAGGATTCTAAAGCTGTATTAGTTTTTGTTTTAACAAAAAAAAAAAAAAAAAACTCATAGACTTTTCTTCTTTTACTATTTCCGAAAATCAAAACAGCAAAAAATACCTTTCCTCGTTTTCTGAAAAACTATGACCAAAATCGATCAATTTACACGAGCAAAATAATTCTATTTTTAAAAATTCCACGTGCTGTGCAATTATCAAAACAGTTGGTTCACAAATAAACAATTTCAAAAATCTGAGTTGACCTCCTAAAAAGGAGGGTATCTGCCTCAAGCCGTCGCTCGGTAAAATTTAATTGTTTGAATTTGGTTATTATCACTCGTTAATATAAGTAAAGAAGGCTCCCTAACTAATCGTTTGTTGTTTAGTAACTACAACTCGAAAATTTTGGTTATTTAAAAAAAATATTGTTTAAAAAGTTGTTGGTTATTACCTCTCCGTTTTCTGTGTACCCGGAGGCCTTCTAATTCTTTCGTTCCGTGATTTCCACGCTAAGAAAAGTTTATTTGTTTTTCTGTGAGCGGCACTGCCTTTACTTCGAATAAAACAGACTTATCTTTCTTGTCCGTGAAGTCAGGGCTCATCATCAAGTTAAAGACATAAATAATGCAGAGATAGGCCAGAGCGCGCACTGAGACACGTTGATATTGAATTCATCTGCAGTCTAACTTTGTCTACTGCTGCGGAGTCACGTATTTACAGTCACTTACGCTGAACATACATCGATTTCGGCAAATTTTTCAGAAGAAATTTGCAAAGAATTCTTGACAATCAAGTAACTTCAGTAATAGGAAGCTAGTGTTGTATATAGCGCCATTTTGTAGCGTTTTCATATGCTGATATTTATCCCGCGGGGTTTTCGTATAAAATTAATCTGTTTGGGAGGGGATACGAACCTCGCCCAGGGCTTCTCGAACGATAGATCATCGATCGACTGCTGGACTGCAGCACTGTCTAGAACTCAGCAGGTATGAGTTTTTATTGCATAGACCAAAGTTGCTTACATGTTTTTACTGATGTTTTACTTCTGAAACATAGTAGGTAAGATGTTTAAATGCACAAATATGTAAATGTCCCAAGGTAAGATGTTTTAGTTCGGAAGCATATCAGGTAAGACGTTTACATAAATAAATATCAAAAGGCAAGAGGTTTTACTATAGAACTGTAGCAGGTCAGATGTTCAAGTGCATAAAAATCACATGGTAAGATGTTTAACTTCATCAATATCACAGAGTAAGATGTCTTACATTAGAAATATGGCAGGTAAGATATTTAATTGCATATATGTTACATGGTAAGATGCTTTACTTCCTTCATGTGGTAGGTCCGACGCTTAATTTCATAGAAATAGCAAGTAAGAGATTTACTCGGATTAAATGTCCAATGGACAATATTTTACTGCATAAATTTCAAAGGGTGAAGTAGTCAATCGCATAGATGCAAGGAAAAGGCCTCATCGAATTGATGTCGTTGGTTACCTCGTGTTTAATGTGTAACCTTGTGAATCTTCAGACGAAGTCCAGGTAACGTTCCTCTCATATCTTGAAGCAATTTTATTATAACTATATAGCTTTCTTACCAGTTGTGTTTCGAATATGCCGAGGCCTTTTCTTAAACGGTCTTCTTCCCTGTTAAGTGAAGCTATTAAAAAATTTTGTTGTCATCTGTGCAACCATCTCTACTTGGAATGCCTACTTCACAAATTCTTCCAGTCCTTTCTGAATGTCTGGCAACTATGTATGCTTCAAGCCACAGACGATATTTTCTACGGACACCCATGCATACCGGGAAGATTTAACATTAAGATTCCATGGTCAACCTTATCAAAAGCCTTAGCAAAATCCAATTATATTACATCTCGATTCTTCCCCTGACACAATGAATCTACACTGGATTCGTAATGATCCAGTACTTGTGAAGTAGTGGAACATTTATGTAGAAAACCATATTGCTGTGAAGTGAGCAAGTTCCTCCTGTCTAAATGGTGCACTACGTATTACACAACGCCTTTTCGAACGTTCTCACTATGTGGCTATAGTTAAAGACACGTTTTATTCAGTTAGCAGGATCCGTACTGTCTTCAGTTTAGGAATTGGAGTAATGATTGCATGTTTATAAGTACTCGGAATTACCCCATCATCCAAAAATTTACGCCATATAAAATAAAGCGGATAAGAAATACAAAACTTGAACAAATTGAGGATTTTTGCAGGATCTTCTGGTCCTGAAGCACTGTTTCCGCCAAGTTTTCAATGGCCCTGTTAATGTTTAGTTTTGTGTATGCAAATTCCATCAAGTAATTGCCAGTTGTCTCTCATAATTGAACTTCAGGATTATTGGTCTTTTTTTTAAAGATTTCTGGTGTTGACGATTCTCTCTCTCTCACTGACCACACACCCCCATCAGGGGTCAGGTCCCCTTCCCGGGTCCTACACCCAGCAGCCCCTCTGGTGTTGGGCCATATTGGCCTGTGATAGCCACCGCCCACAGCCCCCACACCTATCCACCTCTCCGGCTCCACTCTGCTCCCCACCCCCTCCCTTGTCATATATTGGGAGAGACATCCTCCGCAGCTAAGAACTCCTCCTCCAGGAGTCGCAAACTCTTAACGACCAAATCTTCCGAGGCACCTTTTTTCTATCCCCTCCAACTACACAGTTTGATGTTTCTAAGCTCCGCATGTCAGCGGCTCTTGATCGTGTTTGCGTGCATTCATGATCGTCTCTTGGGCAGGGACTCTTCCCCCTTTTTTCTCTTTTGTCCTGTCATCTATATCCTACTAATATAATGGAAATAGCCCATAGAGGGCTTGAGCGTAAGTTCCGGTGTCTCTTTGGAAATGGGCCTATTGGTTCGTCTGTTGCCGCCTATCTAATCTAATCAAATGTTTCACTGCTGTGCTCCCTTAACGACAACCTTTGAACATTCCAGTCACTACTCTTCTCCCTATTCCCTTCCCTCCCCCTCTCCTCCCCCTTCTACCTCCGTCTCCGTTCCCTCCTCCACGAGGGTCCCTCCTCGTGGGGCTAGCGGAAAGCGAGACGGCGGTGGTCGGACGGTGCCAAAAGAACCACCAGGCGCCAGGGGACAATGCGCGGTCCAAACGCAAGAGCAGACGCGCAGCAGATCCCCGCCAGCGGCGGAGGAGGCCGTGGGCAGCCGCCAGGGGAACCTCCCTAAAAAAATTCTCAGGCGAGGGCCCTCTGGGCACGCGCCAGGCGGTCCCGACGGTGTCTGGCGTGAGGCATTTGGTGGCTTGGGTGGGGATGAGGTTGGTGTCGACACGTTCGAACCCTGGCTCGAGTGCTAGGGGGAGGAGGGGGGAGGGAGGAAGGGAGGGAGAGGAATGGTAGGAGATATGCGCGGAGGAGGGAACGGAGACGGAGGTAGAAGGGGGAGGGTAATAGGGAGAAGGGTAGTGACGGGGAATGTTCAAAGGTTGTCGTTAAGGGAGACGACCAGCGGTGTTGGAGACTCAGTATTTCGCTCATACCATCATCACGACCAACCATTGATCCATTTCATCAACAGTGGCCCTATTTTTCTTTCACAGAAAAATAGTTTAATGTATAGGCGAAGAAGTACCTGTTATTTTTTATGTTCTGGATGGCTTGTACTTCGTTTTTCCATTTCTCTTCATTATGAGATTCTGCTAGTCTATTTCCGATTTCATCCAATTCGTTGAGTTCGTTGGTGCAATGCACATAGGGCAACTTTTGACATTTAACTGATCTTGCTCTTTTCTTTAGCAAGACTTTTCGTAATTTATAATGACGTCTTTTAGAACCTTGCGAGCAGGAGGTATATCTTGTGCACTCTCCAATAAGACTTTTTCAGTGATTTCATTCTTGGTTTCACCTCGAGCAGAATTATCTAGAAGAAGGCCTTGGTTTACAGACTGCTGCAGTCCAGGTATTCTGTACAAAGAGGAGGCCTCAAATGTCTTTCCTACGTGGAAAAGAGAGCATCTGCCAGAACGAGAGACTTGAAGTAAAGAGAGGGCTTGGTTGCTCATATCTAATATGCATGAAAAAGTTTTGTAATAACATAGCTACCTGTTTCAACAGGCATGTTTGGTTGTAGCCATTTCAGAAAAGGAAAGAGTTACAGGGGTCATTTTAAATTTCACTCCAACGTGTCTAAATTTTTTAAACAACTCCGCAAATTTCTCCTAGGCACATTTCAGGGGTCGGTAGTTCGTACACCACACAAACCAGTTCAGCTTCTTGTTCATTTTTGCCATTAGAATTTCGCACAAACTTCTGCAAAACGTGGGAGCCAAGATGTTTTTTCACATACAAAGCAACTTCGCCGAACTTATGGTTTTCGCGGTCGCACCTGTGCCGAGCTTAGTTTTCCAGTTTACCTCAGCCTTACAAATATTCCAAGTGAGTTTCAGTAATGGATGAGAAGAATGAATTTGTTTCACTTATACTATCTCTGGGTATAATTTTTTTTCGGTTTTTGTGAACAGACTTTGAATGCAAACCACGTAAATTATTTTGAATATTTACTAAACATGAAGTTTCTCTGGGACCCTGCCTTGCTTCGATGGTTGATTTGGCAGTTTATTTAACCTCCTAGTCTTGTAGGATACGCTCCTGGCACGTTAGCAAGATGCGTCCATTCCATGGTTGTCATCATTGCTATAAACTGTTTTCTTTCCGTTTATCTCTGCCACGCAATTCCAGCATTTCCTCTACGGTGCATTTTATGCTACACGTCTTCATAACTTCCATCTCGTACGATGCATCTTGCGACACGGAGATCCAGACATGCTACGTTTTGGACGGAATCACGAGAAATCCATGGAGGGAAGAGACCACATCCCTTGCGACTTCTGCAGCTGTAGCTGTCAAGTTCACATACATTGAACATATTTTCCGATGGCAAACATTTGAAAACATAAACATTCGAGTATTTAAATGGTTTCAACGACGTGCCTACTACGTTTTTGATTTTGCAGGGACGATAAAGGAGCCGTCTCTTTAAAAAAGCAAAAATTTTAGATGTTACTTTTTCACTACACAGTAGCTACACATCAGATAAACACGCCGACGAAGCTTTAGGCAGTCAATGCACCTCTAAATAGGTTAGAACAGGGGACTGGACATACGGAAGGGGAGGGGGGTTCGGCCCCTCTACAGAGGTGTATAATTTATATGTAAAATCGAGAACAAATATTGGTTAGATAACGGAGAAAATTAATATCCGTTTTCTCTGAATAACACGTTTTCTATGGGGAAAGTAGGAAACAGTGCATATCTCTAACCCATGGTTATTTCCGATTTTACATTTCTGTAGCACGTTTCATGAAAATTTGAAAAACTTATATGGGTCAGGGGGTGGCCCAACTTGAAAATTAGTTTATTAGATAAGCGGCAGTAGACGGAAAAACAGGCCCATTCCGATAGAGACGCCGGGACTTACGTCCCAACCCTCTGTAAGCTATTGCCAGTATAGTAGCTTGATATAGTGACAGAAGAAAAAAGAACAAAAAAGGGAAGATATCAGCCACAAATCGATCGTGCATGCACGCAAGTGCAAATTATAGCCACTGATCTGCGAAGTTTAAGAGTTTGTTACTCTTGGAGGACGAGTTCGTAGTTGTGGAGGATGTCTTCTCCAACGTTTGTCAAGTCTATTTTTAAACGCGTTGACTGTCTCCGCACCGACAACATCGTAGGGGAGTCTACTCCAAATGTTAAATATGAAAAAAGGAAAGAACCGCTGGCTTGAGGTTGTTCTTCGAGCTTTGTGCTTCAGTTTTTGGCCGTTGTTTCGCAGGCGAGAATTACGATCTCTTCCAAAAATTTGCGCTGCAGGTACGTCGTTGAAGCTAGTGAAATACTTGAAAGTTTCTATTAGTTGCCATCTGAGTTGTCTTTGCTCGTGAGAGATCTTGCCCAGTTCTTGTAGGAGACATTCATATGGCTAAATTGTTTCGTAGCTGAGGAATAAATTTTGTAGCTCTGCGTTGGATTTTTCCGTGTTATCGATATCTTTGCACAGATATGGCGACCAAAATTGAACGGCAAATTCTAAGTGCAGGTGCACTAGCGCCTTGTACAAGGGAATGATAATGTCTTTGGATTTATATTTGAAATTCCTGGTGTACTCTGCGTGTCATTTTCACTCCTGGTGTACTCTGCTTGCCATTTTCGCACTCTTATCAACTTGCTGACTGAGTTATAATTTGTTTACAAAAGTTATTCCCATGTCACGTTGTTGGGTGACTGCTGCCAATTTTGTCCCGTTCATTTCAATTCGGTTGAGGGGTTCTCCGCTCCTATGTGTAATACTGAGTATTTGTCGACATTAAAGTTCATCTGCCACGTTGCGCTCCTTGGAGCTCCGCTCTTATCGAGGCAGAATAGCAGTTTTGTTTCATCCACAAATTTACTGATTTCACTACAAACGTAAGGATTGAGAGCATTGATGTAAATTGAGAACAGAAGTGGGCCAAGAACGTTACCTTGGGGAACCCCTGATGATACCTGTGTCCAGTCGCTTGTCTCACCTTGAAGCTTCACTTGCTGCTGCCGACCTGTAAACCATACTCTGATGCAGCGTAAATAGTCTCCATGGATACCATTTGCTTTTAATTTTTTTATTAACCGTTGGTGGGGGGGGAGGTCTTTGTAAAATGCCTTTTGAAAGTATAGATACACGAGGTCCACACCCGTTTTTCATCCCCAATCTCCGTAACTTTCGAAATGAAATCCAGTAGGATATGAAGCTGCTTCTTCTATTTTGGAAGCCGTGCTGAATGTCGGAAATGAGCCGAAGGATCCTCAAATGATTAATGATGCACTACTTTACGAGGCGTTCGATGGTTGAGCTCATTACCGATGTAAGACTCAGAGACCGATAGTTGCTGGGGCTCTTCTTGTCCCCTTTCTTATGAAAAGGGATTACGTTAGCTAGTTTCCAAACCTGCGGAACTTCTCCCGTTCTAAAAGAGCGATTGAATACTTCGTACAACGGCTTCGCGATGGCTAAAGCCATTTGTCGTAGAACATGGAAAGAAAGAACAACATGGAAAGAAAACAAATAAATCTAGGCCAGTTTATTTGTAGTTATTATGTGGGTCAGTTCTCAAGGATCTCGGTCTCTGTGAAAACACAATTGCTAAGGGGAGCAACTTGCTTCGGTGCGGGTTCAGGACTGTTCGTTACGTCTTCTATGGTGAATACAGAGCTGAACTATTCGATCAGGATTGTGGCTTTGCCTCTAAGGTCATTGTTGATTTCACCGTCAGGTTTCTGTAGCGGACCTCTTTTTTCTTTTTTGAGTCGTTTTTCATTTACATATTTATAGAATGCCTTTGGGTTGCATTTCGCCATAGCGGCTACGAAAATTTTCTTTTCCCTTTCGTGGTCCTGACTATTTTCTTTACATCCCTGGCACTATGCCTTAATTCGCTGCTGGCTCTCTCTTTGGTCGCAAACTGCGGCACCACAGAAGACACCCAGCAGAGTGACTCCATACACGTGAGGTGATGTGAGCAACGTCACCTGGACGTCTTCCGAAGACTCTCAAGGTAACTCAAGGTATCCCGACAATTCCTTACGTGACTATACCTGTTCTCCTCTGTTGGATTACGCTTCCAGGCTTTATAACGCACTTGTCTCCTTGAAATGCAACGTTTGACAGTCCGATTCATCCAGAGAGGATCATTACTGATACGAACTCGTTTAGTTGGGACGTATCGTTCAGCTGCTCTCAGGATGCTCGTCTTCAAAATGTGAGAGCATTGTTCAACACTGGCGTCTCTCATTGGAGTTTCAAAGTCAGTTGTTCTTGTTTCAGTTGAACCTGAAGGTCAGCCCTTCTACTTTTGGCACAGATATGTCAAAACGGAAAAATGTGGGTTAAACTCATGTATTTTTTTATTTTCCCATAGAAAACGAGTTATTCAATGAAAACGGATAAGCGCGTTTTCCCATTTCCTCTCAATAGCTCTTTTTTTTTTTTGGGGNAAGTTCTTTTTTTTTTTTTGGGGGGGGGGGGGGAGGAGGCGGGAGCGTATGAAAAACTTCTCAGCAAACCCACCTTCATTATTGATTTTGCATATCTGTACCAAGTGTCATGAAGATCAACTCAATAATAACAATTATATACAAACTTTTTATTCACGAAACGATCCCCTTGATAATTATCTGCGAAACACCGGTCAAAAACTCAAACACACAGCTTGAAGAACAACTCTAAGTCATAAGTTATTCTTCCAATAATTCAAAATATATCGAATAGACTTCCGTCTAAAATTTCGGCACAGATATAGTAAACGCAGTTAAAAATCGCCTCGATAAACATTGGGAGCGACACCCTCCATACTTACAAACACCTCCTTCAGGAGTTACAATCTGTTATCGACCAAAACTGAGGCCACCTTAATCTGTCATTTTTCCACCGCAGCTCCCCGTGCTCCGATAATCTGGAGCAGTAAATCCTGTTTGCAAATTGTTCTCTTTCGCTAAGATTTTTCCTCCACTTTTCTTCCTCAAACGTCTAAAAGATACCGACATAATGACAATAGCTCATAGAGGCCGAAGCAGTGGCTGCTTCTGCGTGGCCATCAAGTTCCCCTCGGTTTCTCTTTTGAGCTATTCTTTCTTTTCCACGGTAATGTATACATTGTGGAAACATCCTGGTTGTGTTTTTTAGGTACCGTCCATGATCTTTCTCCCTTCATTGTGTATGTCACTCAGTCTTCCGCCTTGCCGCATACGCGTTGTTCGTCTCGTCCGCTCTTGAACGTGCTTGCGTGCATTCAAGATCGTTTATTGGGCAGGGACTCTTCACCCCCACCCCCCTCTTTTTTTCTCTCTCTCTTTCTCCTGTCCTGGTAATAGCTCATAGAGTGCCGGGGCGTATGTTCCGGTGTCTCTTTGGGAATGGGCCTATTGGTTTGTCTACTGCCGCCTATCTAATCTAATCTTATGATTTTCTCGCTCTATTCCACCTTCAGCCATGGGTCAGCGCTGTCGAGTACGTACATGCCCAAAGCTCGGCACTCCCTATTGATCCAGTCCTCCACGCTCTGGAGGCTTCTACCGCCTTCGTCTCTAGGCAGGTACTGCCTGGTGACGCCGTATTTGTGATGCTTTACTCTAGAAAAAGCGAAGGGCTTCCTGGTATTTTGTATCGGCATTGACTACTTTTTTTTTGCTCCATTCAACTATACCGGCACTATATCTGAATATCGGTACTGCCCGTGTGTTGATAGCTTCCGTGGTATTACATCCATCAAGCTTAGACCTCAGCACTGCCCTCTCTCTGCTAATAAGCTCCCGTTTGATAAAGCTCTTCATTTTCTGGCGGAAGATGTCACTGAATCCATGCACTCAAAGGTATTTATAACCAGATTGTTCGCTGTCTCTGATGGTGTGTGCGAAGGGCAGGTTAATTCACTCCGACTGTCTCCTAGCTTCTGTATGTTTCACACTCCTCATATCAATATCCCTGTTATTCTTGTCATACAATCTGGCATCACCCATGAACATCAGGTGATTTATGACGATGCCCCTCTCTCTCCCAACTGGTGGTCATTTTTCAGTTTATTCAGTGCATTAGTCATGGATATCAGTCAATATCACAAACAACAGCGGAGATAGCGAGTCTCCATGGAAAAAGCCTCGACGGATTTGCGCATTGCAGGCGTTTTTCCTACCGATATGAAGGTGGCTGCCGCCCATGCGTCATTGGTCCTCTGGATTAACACTTGCACATGGTTGCAGTGGCTCCCCAAGTTCGAGCCATTCGAGGAGCAACAGGCGGGGGGACCAAATCAAAAGCTTGCTCATAATCTATCCAGGCCATACCCAAGTTCTGTCTCTTACAGTGTATGATTCTCATTTTATTGATGATCGTGTTTATATTATTATTTCTGTTACCACTACCAGTTCATTATTATTACACCATTTTGATATTGATTATTATTCACCAAAGGGGGTC
Source organism: Parhyale hawaiensis (assembly GCA_001587735.2). Lineage (NCBI taxonomy): Eukaryota > Metazoa > Arthropoda > Malacostraca > Amphipoda > Hyalidae > Parhyale > Parhyale hawaiensis. The sequence goes on from LQNS02277812.1 coordinate 2,484,731, forward strand.
ATATTTGTCGAGGTTTGTTCGTCTGCCATTCTGTTTGTCTCTATAATTAAAGAAACTACAATACAGGCGGAGCTTCATTGAATGTTCAGGAGCTGGTGGGAGAGTCACGTGGAAGAGGTGGTTAAATTTAGTGATGACGCGAAAGGAATTCAAAAATTTCGGATCATTGTTCAAGTTTTCAGTAGCACTACATTCGGTGGCGGCGGTCCGCATTCTCGGAGTTAACCCCTTGAGGGGCATAGGATGGGTCAAACGACATCGGGTTAAGTAAGTTACGTTCGCCCGTCTTATATATTTGAGCAGCACCCGCAGGGGGGATTGTGACAGTTGCCATAACCATTAACTAGGCCTTCGAGACGTCTGTCTTTCGCTCCCACTTTGCTTCCTCATCATGACAAATGATATGGGGCACAGTGCCTGGTCCAACACTCTTCCTCATCACGATAAATGCTGTGTTGCACCAATGCAAGTTTTCCGTTCCCTCATCGTTCGCTGATGACACACGGATATTAGCAGCGGTAGAACCAATTGCAGACGTACGGAATGTGCAACTAGATCTAACCAACATCTTTCTCTGGACATCGGTTAAGTGCATGACCTTCAACGAATCAAAATTTGAACTACGAGGGAATTCAAAAAGTTCGCGGAATTGCTGATAATATTTAACACAAATTGTAGCTTTCTTGCGTACGTGCAAATGTATTGCTCTGCCAAGTGTGGTCCTCTTCTCCGCTGATTCATTCCACCAACTTTGACGTAAGTTGGTGCACT
>LQNS02277812.1:2574130-2589677 GCA_001587735.2 Parhyale hawaiensis
ATATTTAGATCGAAACCAAGCCTCAATGACCAAACAAGCGCTTTCCCACTTGCAATTGTCAACACTTAGTTTCTTTGTTTTTATTTTTGTATTTTTATCTGTTTGATCCTTAGATTATACTCACATATATGATAACTGCACGATCCTATATTTTTCAGATATTTTATTGCTGAAGATGACCTAAATTTGTGGTCGAAACGTTCAATATGAGATTTTATTCGTTAGTACTAGTTTTTATATACCTTATGAGCAATATTATGTTTAGATATTTTCAATACTGAAATTTTGAAAGACACGAAATTCAACAATTTGGAAGAGAGAGCGGTCTCGCTGCAGATAACCAATGCGGTCTATGGCTGCACTTATAGCACACAGCGACTCGACAGATCGCTGAGCTTGCAAGGCACTGTATTGCCGATATTACGTAAGCTGCAGCGGGACACTTGACTGGTCTCACAGTGAAAGATAAGTTGCGTATGTGATTCCCAACTTCCCAAGTCACATTGTTGGATGACAATAACCAATTCCGCCCCATTCATTTTCAATGGGATGGAAGAGTTCACCAGCCCCACGTGCATTACTGAGCATTGGTCGACATTAAAGTTCATCTGTCACGTTGCGCTCCATTCCATGAGGCGGCCAAGAAACCGAAGGTCCGCTCAAACGACCTGACGGTGAAATCACCGCGTGAGTAGTTCCTACTAGACTTCACTTCAAGAAACGCCACTTGCAAGGTTACTGTTAACGCGTTCCGTCTCCTAGCCTGCACCTAAAAAGTACAGCCGGCAAAAAGGCAAGGTTTTTTGAAGTCAGAATATCCTTCTCCTAGGACTCCGGGCCTCTCGGCCCTGGTCTCGCGCTTAACGGCCGCTATGCCGAACCAAATGTCCTCCCAGGCGGCTATCGATTGATGCCAGTGCTGGGTACCATGTGATATTTTAATTGTGTATCGCTGTTAAGCCTTAAACCCATACTTTAAAACAATTCTTTTGGCCATACTGCACGGAAGAAAACAGTCGAAAACAGACGCGTCCAGCTTTCCACATAAGCCGCCGTTTATCGAATTTATGCCTTTTTTTAAGGTCTTGGGGAAACTAAATGACAGAGGCTCTGACCGTTCCTTATTATCCTAGAAACATACAACAAGCCTCCTGTAGACAATAGACTCCCATGACATTAATTACCACCAGTCAATAATAATGGACCCAGCCTCTGGCAGCCAGCTAGCCTGTGGTATCCAGGTGACGCGTTGCAACAGCATTCATAGAAGTAACGCAAGATGGTCAAGCGAAGGTATGTTCTTTAGCGAAGTTAAACCGAGGTCGGAGCTACGGAGGCACAGGATGGGGGCTTATGTGGCAACTGACGCCCCCCGAAAACCCCATTTCTGGTTAGGTCAGTGCCTGAGCAATAGTGTCTAGGCCGGAAATGCTAAGTTTGCGAACAAAGTATAGCAAGAATTCACCTGTCTCGGCAAAGCCTGCCTTGGGTCCTGAAGCATGCAAGCGTAGCATTCTAACATCACGCAAAAGCGAATTGGTACTACGACTTGAGCCTACCCTGAGTTTCATGGTTTAGTTTTCCAGCGCAACTCACGAGGACAATGGAGCTCTCAGTGTAGTAGAATGCTGCACAGTGCACATGTATACTGGAGGTCCATATTGAAATACTAGTCAGGGATATGAATTCTTTGATACTCTGTATTGTTGCGTTAGTGTTTCTGATATGCAGTCTGCTGTAATGACACTGACCTAACCTGTAACAAGAAGAGTCGTGAGTATTCCAGTCCATCTCTCTCACATTGGGTTCAATCATCCCTACATTTGGGGCCGCCGCTGCGCCGCCCAGAAGCTGAAATGTGACTCTAGCTTCTGCGGTGAATCCGATTGTTCGTTGGGATGCAGCACGAACCAGTGGATGTGGGTGGATCTCCATTTTGGGAAGTACAGTGCATTTTATTATTTTATCTTCAACTTAACATCTGTGAAGTTGTAGCCTCATATAGTAATGGAAAATAACTGACTTTTCTTTACAGGCATGGACATCTTCGACGCTCTGCGGCTGCTGGTAGTGCTGGTTGCGGCACATCAAGTGCTGGGCGACCAGCAGACTTGGTGGGGGACGAAGATTGCGCCGCACCAGATGGAAACTGAAACACTGACAAGGGAAGTGTTCCAAACTGCATCGGTGTTCGCAGCTGCAGCTCGCTGTGGGATGACCCTCTGGTGCCGGGCCTTCTGCCTCGAGAGTCCGGGTAATTATTCACTGACCAATCTCATTGCGGTTCCATACAATGAGGATCCGAACGAGCCCGAGCTCATGGACTGCTTCACCCAGCGAAACCCGAACAACATCCTCACCGCCCAGTCTGGCATTGTCATCATCGACAGCTCCCCCCAGTACGTTCACACCGCTTCGAGGGTCAGCTCTAACCTGGAAGATGGGGTGTACGATTACAGGGGTAATAGTTGCTTCAAGATGGACATCGCAGACCAACCTTACATGCTCGTTGACCTCGGATCAGTCTACACCGTCAAGAACGTGCTTCTCGCTGGCCCACGCGTATACGCGCCAACGAACTTTGGGGAGATCGACGTTCGCGTTGGAAACGTGCCTGCCTTGGGCAACTTCACCGGCTACCAACAGCTCGACTACATGCCGGGCACTGCCCCGTACGCTCTCTACGAATTCCTCACAAACGCGAGAGTACCTCGAAAAGGCAGGTACCTCTCGGTGCAGTCCATGCGTACGAGCCTGCTGCAAATCTGTCACATGGAGATTTATGTCTAAAGAGGCTCTTCAGGCACAACCACTGCCAACAAGGAAAGTTTACCAAGCGAATCAAGCGTCGGGAACTCATTCTGAGCTCATGGGCAAGAGGAGCAGCAATTTTTTTGCGTGGCAGCCTAATACGTTTTATATGGATCATCTTGATTGTCTTCCTATCTTCTAGCAATATAAATTATTTAGTACATAGGCTAAAGAAAGGCACTGGGTATTCTGCTTTTGATTAGGTATTAAACATCCCTCACTAAGCCAATGCGTCTACACCTTTCTTAGGTTTGTACTTTTTAAATTTAATTTGAAACAAGGCCTATAGATGGCGAAATCAGGTACGCAATGACCCATAGACGTCCAGTACAGCAGCGTGGTTGACAATGGCTAGGGCCTCTAGATTAGTATTTTCTGGCATTTTTTTACTTCAATCTACAAGTTGGTAGCCCAGAGTGTATTTATCGTATAAAATCGTTCATTTTAAAATAAAGGGTGGTCAGCGAGACGACAGCTAATGATGACGTCACAGGGAGCTCGGAGAAACCCTGACGGACGCATATTTATTTCAGCCAAATTAACGACAAATTTGGTTGAGGCAGACAAATGCCTCCTTAATTAAGTACAGGCCTGCGTCTGTACTTCATCAAGGTGGCCAGATCGGCACCGTTCCTGCACAAATTATTATAGACGCAGACTGGAACTTTTGGTACCTGCTCTCCATATTTTGGGCTTATTTGGATAAAAAAAACTCAAATTACATAATATGTAACCTTTGCGTAGTTGGTCTAAAGTTTTCTATGCATAAATGCCCAAAGAATGCAGACTATTGCAGAGTAGGTACCAAGAATAACAGGTCACGTGTGATAATAGTTTGTCCGAGGACTGTACGATATCGGACCGTTTTCGAGGCTCAACCCCAGGTCTGACTTTAGGAGGCCTTCGGCTCATGTGTAATGGGGGAAGAGCGTGGAAAGCTAGTGGGCGGGCCTGTACAGACCCAAGTCTGACTTTAGGAGGCCTTCGGCTCATGTGTAATGGGGGAAGAGCGTGGAACGCTAGTGGGGTATGCCTGTACAGACCCAGGTTTGACTTTAGGAGGCCTTCGGCTCATGTGTAATTGGGGAGGAGCGTGGAACGCTAGTGGGCTGGGCCTGTACAGACCCAGGCCTGTACTTTAGGAGGTCTTGAGGCGGCTCATGTGTGGCGGGGAAGGGACTGGAAAACTTTGAGGGTCACAAGCTTAGAAGAAGTAAAAATGTACGTCTGGTTGAAGAACCTGGCATTACTTACTCTCGTATGATCTCCAAATCTGGTTTCAAATATAAATGGTTCTCTGTAACGGAGTGGCTTTATACCATATACCAATGACTGACATTCATACACTCATTGTCTGCTCATACACTCACACTTTGAGATCCCAGGAGGGGGCATATAGAAGCTAGATTCTTGTGACGTCACATAACAAAGGTAAAGTCAACTTGACCATACCCCCAGCTGGCAATTCCACACGCACTGGTTTGTGCTGCAGATATAGACCTACTGGCCCCCGAGCAATATATGGCTGCAGTCGACCACATATGGTCTAGCTAGAGGTATGGCGCCAGTGCCGGAATGCTCCATGCGACAATGTGCATCCCTCGACTCTCCCCATTGCTTGCAAAGGTCAGAAAACCCACCCATTGCTGGCAAGCCTACATTTCAAATACTACAAGAGATTAGTGCCGCCAAGCTGGACCACCGTAGCGTAATGATAAAGTTCCCGCCTCTGGATCAGCAGATACCGGGTTCTAATTCCATAAGCGTCACTGGTCCACTGCAGGAGGAGCATGCGGTGATTGAAAGCCCTAAGCTCCAGTAAAAGTCCTGGCATTAGCTGGGCTCCGTCCAAGCCCGTAATCCTTACTTAGGAGATGTGGGATATCGTGACGTAAAACCGATTCATCAGCGCCCCCACTTCACCCCGACAAAGCAGTACAGCAAGTTTTGTTGCGCCGAAAGAGGGTGCGACCAAAATTAACATCGGTCTTCCAATTGGCCAGCAGATGTCGTCAATAACTTCCACGTACTCCACTGTATCCAAGATCCGGTTAGAAAGGCTCTTGATAAACTCCAATGGAACACACTAAAGTTACATGTCTCGACTTCCACGTGTCAATATTGAGTAAATAATCAATGTCTCTTGAAGTATTCACAGTCCGGCATTCAGTCTCCGCTTCTGGGTCACGTCTTGCTCCGATCGATTAAAACTCGCCAGTGTTTCACTGACCAGTTCTTTTCCATCGAAACATCGCCGATGTTGGAAGAGAAGCAGCTATGATAATCGGAAACATGCTGATACGAAAATTGCATATAACAAAAACATTCTTCTTCAGTAATATCTCAGACCCGTATCACGCATACGACGTCTGAAAATATGTTCCAAGTCAGGCATCAATCAATCTTGAGCTGTGAGCAGTAGCAGCTGTATGTACTTTGCTTCCTACCGAGACCGTATCATGGATACCATGGGTTCCCCCTATCTCATGCTGTAAGTGTAACAGTCGTACTCAGGAAGGAAAAAGGTCGGAACAAGCAGATTTGCTTTATAGATTAACACTGCAAACGGCGATATATCGCTGAATGACCTTCAGGAACGTCCCTTTCGCCTTCCTGGAACAATGATGGCCTTTTTTTTTTTGCAGATTAAGTGTTACTGAATCGCTCGGCGAATGTGTTTATTGCAGGTGTATCTTCAACGTTAGCATCTTTGACCGAAAATAAAAAAAAAAATAAAAATAAAAAACTCCAGGAGAAGGGTGTTCTCTCTGTGTGTTAATTTTGACTCATGCTCAATACACTCTGCTTTTATATGATCTCTTTTTATATAAGTTATAGTCAATCTTAGACATTTCTTTTTGTCTGTGGTTATCCCTCAGGCCTGTGTTTTTTTTTCTTTCCCTTTCTTCACTGACATCGCTGTGCCACGTAGCTGGGCTGGCTTAGAGGTACGTTCGATTAGGTGTCAAAATTGAATTTCCTGGTTAGACATGTCAGAAAATTCTCGCAGGAATTTCCCACTTTGAATCGTGTAGCACGACTTCGAAGCAACTCGATTACATATACAGAGCCAGTGGAAACTCCATTTTATGAAGCATTTTTTTGTAAGTTCCAAGGGAAACGCTTAACGGCCATTGCCTGAGACCCACTTGAAGCGGTCCCTGCAGCGCCTTAAGTTTGAGAGAAGTCACGCCTCAAACGTTAGTGGGGAATTTGAGAGAAGTCACGCCTCAAGCGTTAGAGGGGAATTTGAGAGAAGTCACGCCTCAAACGTTAGAGGGGAATTTGAGATAAGTCACGCCTCAAACGTTATAGGGGAATTTGAGATAAGTCACGCCTCAAACGTTAGAGGGGAATTTGAGATAAGTCACGCCTCAAACGTTAGAGGGGAATTTGAGATAAGTCACGCTTCAAACGTTAGAGGGGAATTTGAGAGAAGTCACGCCTCAAACGTTATGGGGGAATTTGAGATAAGTCAGGCCTGAAACGTTATAGGCGAATTTGAGATAAGTTAGGCCTCAAACGTTAGAGGGGAATTTGAGAGAAGTCACGCCTCAAACGTTAGAGGGGAATTTGAGATAAGTCACGCCTCAAACGTTATAGGAGAATTTGAGATAAGTCACGCTTCAAACGTTAGAGGGGAATTTGAGATAAGTCACGCTTCAAACGGTAGAGGGGAATTTGAGATAAGTCACGCCTCAAACGTTATAGGCGAATTTGAGATAAGTTAGGCCTCAAACGTTATAGGCGAATTTGAGATAAGTTAGGCCTCAAACGTTATAGAGGAATTTGAGATAAGTCAGGCCTCAAACGTTATAGGGGAATTTGAGATAAATTAGGCCTCAAACGTTATAGAGGAATTTGAGATAAGTCAGGCCTCAAACGTTATAGGGGAATTACACACTTGCCGAACTAATTCTATTTCCGAACAAACATCGTTATTTGATAGGTGAAAATAATAATCCCATCAATAATAACGGTTTGTTCATAAATAGAGTTAGTTCGGCTATTGGGTAATAACCCTAGTTCTCGTGCGGTTGAACGTGTGCCTTACTGAAAAGAAGCAAGCTTATACACCACAGATATTCATGAAGATTCATGATTAATGGAGATTCATCGTTCATAGTCACTGTTTTCTGTCTTATTATTAGGTTTATTTACTTCTAATATATAAAATTCTTGTAATGTTAACATTTGAGTGATACATATACAAGACACGGAAGTCTTAAGCGCTTAGAACTTCTGAAGGCTGAATCCGGCACTGCTCGTAGGGCCTTTAGCTACGCGCAGTGTCTATTAGGTACGAGATGTACATTGATGGTTACCCACACACATAGATTCCTGTGACGTCATCATTAGCAGTCGTCTCGCTGACCAGCCTACAATGCTGCCGTGAACGATTTCATATGGTAAATACGTCTGAACTAACAACTTGTTAATTTAATTAAAGAAATGTAAGGTAAATAAAGTGAGGTACTAAGCACCAGCCTAAGCATTCTGTTGCTGTTCTGTGTTTCTATTGGCATCAAGTACCTGATTTAACTATCGACAAGTCTTGCTACATGTCATAATTTAAAACTAAACTAACAGCTGAACTATGCGTAGAGGCACTGGTTTCGTGAACGATGCTGACTTCCACTTTTCGAAGAACGTACGTGCAGTGCACACTTTACCCTATTGAATAATTCGAGCTGCTAGTAAATAGGGAGACTCCATAGATGATCTATTTACTAGGTGCTAGGTAGCAACGCAAGTAACTTCTAGCCCGGAAGGTAGGAGTGAAGTCCCGAGTCTTAATTTGGTGGTGAAATTCCCCCATTGGCGAATTACTTGGAATGTTACTCCCATTTATTAAAGTCCAATGTCTCCAAATGTCGACAGTTCCCTATGTATTACACGAAAGCCCATTTTGCCAAGGTGCTTGAGAAATTGGTAACTTGCAAATTGGGTCACTTCGTGAAAGTTACTGCAGTGCTGCCTACTGGTCAGATTGCGTACAGAAAAGATTCGAGTTGTGACGCTTTTTATCTGTGTCACACAAGTTACAGCCTGCTTTGGATCGTTGTTCCGATGTGTTCTCTATTCAACTTCACATTAATATGGCGTTAGATAGGATCAATCGTGTGGGCCGGTTGTACAAGTTGGGTGTTGTTTGTTGAATGTGGGAGGGCTTTAATTGTCAATCGTCCGTGATTTCGCTTCTGAGCGAGAGCAAGGTGTATCTGTAGACTTTTTTTGTTTTCTGAGTGTTTCAGGTGCCGTAGTTTATCGTGTTCCTCAGAGTAGTGAGCATGGCTTCTTGCTATAAATCCTGTACACTATTAACATGGTCTCATCACTACAACACGCCGGCAACTATGCCGATGATTCCATTTTGAAAAAAAGGTTTTGCACTCATACAAGGTTTGTAACCAATACCCATCAAACGAATGTGAAACTCGTATAAGATAGAAAAGACTGATCTTAATCATCACTTTAACGTTCATTTTTTATTTTTCTGGTATGTATGTATGTATGTATTTTGAAGGTCTTATATTTATCATAATAGCGAGTGCATCTTTGGAATTATTCTCCTGTAATTTGGCGTTTGTAGGGAAAAAAGTGAGAGGCGACTAAACGTCTCAAATAAAGTGCTTTCTCATTTCGGTCCGCAACCCTACCATATATGAGCTTCACATGCATAAGAATATGATAGAGTTGGTGTTGATATATTGGACACGATGAAATATATATGAGCTTCACCTGTATAAGAATATGAAAGAGTTGGTGTTGATGTGTAGGACACGATTGTTACGTGTACGCGTTTGGTCTGGAATTTTCCTATTTTACAGCACAATTTATTACTATCCTTGCGTTTGGGCACTGCGTTTTGTCTTAATGAGCTATTGGCTCTAGAATTAACCGCTTAATTGAGTCATTAATGATTGTCTACACACGAATAGGAAAAGGGAAATTGAAAATCCAGCTCTATTAGTTTGTTAGGAATGTTAAAAGGACTCTAAAACTGATTTTTTTTTGTTCCAGCATAAAAACCCATAGACTTCTCTTCTTTTGGAATTTTTGCAGAGTAAATGAAAAATACTTTTCCCCCTCTTTGTCATTTAACGAAAAAATAAGGCTAAAAGCGAAAAGGCCACATAAGCAATTTTTTTACCAACTACATACATATCAGAGCAATCGGCGCACAAACGAAAATTTATCTGAAATGGTCAAACCCCTCAAGTTAAAGAAGATCAGGTTAGGCCAAAATAGGTTTCGTTGCTCGGTTGCTTCCTTGTACTGTGGAAGATAGAAAGGGACCAGCTCTTGCAGGCTTTACTGACTGGTAATCAAAAGTGATATTCACGGGTAGTATTTTGCTAAATGCCAGTCTCCATGACAGCCAGGGTAAAGCCACTCGTTAAGAAGGCCAGCAACGGTGTTACCAGGATGCAAATTACGTAACTTTGTGCTATGAACGGAGAGTAGAAGATTACTGTGTGAAACGGCCTTAAGCATTACAGAAGGGTCAAGTCAGCCGTAGACAGTCAGGTAATTGAATTACCAATGGGCCGCAATGTAGTTCAGTTTGTTAATGGTTTGATTACTTCAATTTTACTATTTACTGTAATTCTTGTGATAAGCTGTGTCTTGTCCTCATCTCAATCTAGGACCAAAGAGTTCGAAGTGGCTTCCTGAGGTGGCTTACAGCTGCCCCCAGTGTTGGTAGTCGCAATGAACGTATGACAAAACTAGAGCACTCTGAGAGCGCATACCTCCGCCAAGCGAGGCAACGGAAGCAAAAAGTTCAAATTGGCTCTGAAACCATAATTTTCTTTGTATCAACTCCAAAATATATTCATTTGTGGTTTTTGATAGTAATAACAGCTTGCGCAATTTTCTTGAAGATCCGTTCATAACTTTTTGAGTTATACTGCTAAAAAACAAACATACAAACCTATCAGCACCAAAATTTAATCATTCATGTCGTTTAACATTACTAAAAAACTATCAGCTGTTTGTTATATACCTAACAAGTCATGTTAATGTCATAAAAATCCATCCATAACTTTTTGGGGTAAGGCATTGAGAAAAATGAGGCAGACAAACGAACGGATGGACGGATCTTCACCGAAAGTTAATCATCTGTTCCTCCTAACGTATCTAACAATCCCTGTGAATTTCGTCCAAATCAGTTCATAAATTTTTGAGTTATCTTGGTGACAGACAAATACGACGAACACATTACTTCCTTGGCGGAGGTAACTAAGAAGGCTGCACCACATCAGCTACTGATTCAAGCGCAATTGATTGGCCGAATATGCTGGCAAAAAGCAAAGTTCAGAACGGGATGAAATTTTACGAAGCGTTATAGCTTTAATTCCGAAAGCCAGTTGCGTCGAGTCTGCTCATGAATTGGATACGTGAACGTTAGTAGGCGTGAACAAAATACCTGGAGCTAAGACTGTTGAAACAACGCGTGATTCAATTATTTTGAAGCCAAAAGGAATATCAACACGTACAATGCTGACTTTAAGCCGTAAATGGCTAACAGCAAGCTCTTTAAACCAATTAGTGAAACAGCTAGCTTGTAATTCAAAAAGTGGGTTTCTGGTTAGTGAAAATTAGGTCCCTTCTGTCGCCAACCCTTCTTCTTCCTAGAGTACTCGCTGAAGAAAGTTGAATTTGTTCCCGCCTATGTTACCTCCGTGGTTTCTCTTCAACGATTCTTTTTAATATTTCATTGGTTGCACAGCACGCAATTAATGTCTGCTCTGCAGACATTATTTGTGTCTCAGAGTTCATTAAAAAATCAAAGAAATATATTCTTTATCGGTGAAACCGTGTTTTTATTGATCTTTATGGCAATTATTATTATTAACATCAGTTATTTCTTCATCATTAAGATACACTAGACTGGCGACGTGAGAACGGAGGAAACCCCATAAGGTTATCAACCCCCACGTCACCAGTCTAGCATGAGAAAAAAAGAAAGAGAAGATCCCAAACAATAACAGAATAACTCTGTTTATACACGCAGAAAAGTATGTTCTTCAACATAAAAAACACCTGGTTTCTTATCAGTAACGAAGTAATATTTTAGCTACAAAGCAATAATAATTAATCGTAAAAGACACTGTTGTTCTCTCCTCCACGAGTCGCAAGCACTTAACGGCCAAAGCTTCCCCGGCTATCTTGAGCCGACTTCTTCTCACTTCCGCTCCATCTATATCTTTAAGCGCCGCATATCAGCGGCTATCGATCATGCTTGCATGCATTCATGATCATCTCTTTGGCTGTGATTCTTCTCCCCCTTCTTCTTTCTTTCTTTTTTTCTATCGTCTTCCATTTTTTCTCCTCTTGTATCCCCAGTCCTCTAACTCCTACTAACATAATGTCAATAGCTCATAGAGGGCCGGGGGGTTAGTCCCGGTGTCTCTTTGGGAATGGACCTCTTGGTTCGTCTGCTGCCGCCTATCTAATCTAATATTCTACAGAGGTGATGCTGCATTCCGTAACGAGTGGTATGGCCTGTAGCGATTTATATCCACATTGCACGTAGCCGTTTACAGCTGGTTTGTCTGACAGTATCAGTTGGTATGCGTCCAGCACGTTCCATAACCTCAATACCGGTGGCGTTTCGAATGGGACGAGGCATGTTGTTGAGCAACCTCCCACCCGGGACGGTGGAGCTTGAGGACCAGGAGTCTGACTTTATACAACCGACTTCACAAGCCTGGTTTGCCGTAGCAAGAGCTGCAACTGTTTAACTGTTAGATGATTATCAGTGCACAGTCTTGTCTTCAGCTCAGTCGGAGAGAACGTCAGTTTCTCACAAGCGCTCAGTAGAGCGAGGTAGCGGAGAAAAACGGCCAAAGCTAAAAGTTTAGTAATTAGTGTTACAAACTTCAGCCTGGAGGCTGCACTAAAAATTGTAACTTGTAGTATTTTATTTGTTCCTGTGAGGGCCAGGAACTTCTGTAAAGTCCAATGTAATATTAATATGTTTTGTTCAGGTAGTCATAGCAGTAAAGAATGGAGCAGTGGGACATGACGTGCGACATGAAACGTTAAAATTAGTTTTTAGGCAGTCTTGCTGCAGCTACTACTGTGAGGACACCTATTCGCCTCTGCTGGCGTCGAACAACTATTGATTTTGGCAATTTTTTTTCGGGCGAAATTTTCAAAGAACTGTTGAAAATAAGAAGATAGTGTACCTCTAGAGTTGCACATACATAGCGCATTTCTGTAGAAATCCAGCAGCTTTTGAACTAAAATATCGCCCGGGGTTTCACTATCGATCGATAGCTGGGCCGCAACACGACCTCCTCCACATCAGCAGGTAAGATGCTTCGTTGTACAGTTGCCAAAAGGCTTATATGTTCTTTTCACTGATATCTCAAGATGAAAAATGTGTTAGTGCTTAGATATAACACTTAATTGCTTGTACCTTGAGTACCTTGAGGGTCTTCGGAAGAAGTCTAGGTGACGTTCTTCACGTCACCCCACGTGTGTGGCGTCACTCTACTGGGTGTCTTCTGTGGTGCCGCAGTTAGCGACTAAAGAGAGAGCCAGCAGTGAATTATCTCTACAATGCACGTAACCGCTGACCGCTGGTTTATCTGGTATCTTCTTAAATGTGAATCCAGAAGTAGAATGTAAGATGTTTAATTGCATAAATATTATAGGGAAAGATGTTTATTAATTCCATAGATAGTACGTGTGTTGTTTATTAACATATTGTCGGTAAAAATTTAATTGTTTATAGATATAGCGCCTAACATATTTAAATGCACATATTACGTAAGTTAAAAAATTGCACAGATGCATCAGTTAAATGTTGACATAGATATAGTGTGTAAAATGTTTAGTGGATAAGATATCACATGAAAATCTCTTTTACATGATATATATAGCAGTCACGATATTTAATTCCATAGATATCAGCCGCATGGATGTTTTATATACTGCATACATATCACTAGGTAATATATTTTACGGTATAGGTTTCTGCAGTAGAAACAGGATTATCGGACGGACGAAACAGGTGAGATTTTATTTTGGGTAGGTAACAGTAGGTAAACCTTTTTTAGTATAAAAATCAGTAAGCAGAGCTTAAACTGACCAGAAATCAGTAGGTTTAACTTTCTTATGTATATTCATATAAGTAAAAAGACAATGTAATTAACAATTAATCCGTAGGTATGCTATAATATTCCTTCAATATAAATCGGAGCATAATTTACTTTTGAAATGTTTGGAAAAGTGTCATGTGTAGTGAGAGTGTCATGTGTAGTGACAGTGTGATGTGTATTGAGAGTGTCATGTATAGCGGGGTGTTATGTGTAGTGAGAGTGTCATGTGTAGATTAGATTAGCTAGGCGGCAGGAGACGAACAAATAGGCCCATTCCCAAAGAGACGCCGGAACTTACGCCCCAGCCCTCTATGAGCTATTGCCATTATGTTAGTAGGATATAGAGGACTGGGGATAAAAGAAAAAGAAGGGTAAGAATCCCTACCAAAAAGACGATCATGAATGTACGCAATCACAATCAAGAACCCCTGAGCTTGGAGACGTCAAGCTGTGTAGTTGAAGCGGGAGATAGAGGAAGACGGATTAAGGTGGCCCGGAAGATTTGGCAGTGAGAGTGTCATGTGTAGTGAGTGTGTCATGTGTAGTGAGTGTGTCATGTGTAGTGAGAGTGTCATGTGTAGTGAGAGTGTCATGTGTAGTGAGAGTGTCATGTGTAGTGAGAGTGTCATGTGTAGTGAGAGTGTCATGTGTAGTGAAAGAGTTATGTGTAGCGAGAGTGTTATGTGTAGTGAGTGTGTCATGTGCAGTGAGAGTGTCATGTGTAGTGAATGTGTCATGTGTAGTGAGTGTGTCATGTGTAGTGAGTGTGTCATGTGTAGTGAGAGTGTCATGTGTAGTGAGAGTGTCATGTGTAGTGAAAGTGTCATGTGTAGTGAGAGTGTCATGTGTAGTGAATGTGTCATGTGTAGTGAGAGTGTCATGTGTAGTGAGAGTGTCATGTGTAGTGAATGTGTCATGTGTAGTGAGTGTGTCATGTGTAGTGAGAGTGTCATGTGTAGTGAGAGTGTCATGTGTAGTGAAAGTGTCATGTGTAGTGAGAGTGTCATGTGTAGTGAGTGTGTCATGTGTAGTGAGTGTGTCATGTGTAGTGAAAGTGTCATGTGTAGTGAGAGTGTCATGTGTAGTGAATGTGTCATGTGTAGTGAAAGTGTCATGTGTAGTGAGAGTGTCATGTGTAGTGAGTGTGTCATGAGTAGTGAGTGTGTCATGTGTAGTGAAAGTGTCATGTGTAGTGAGAGTGTTATGTGTAGTGAATGTGTCATGTGTAGTGAAAGTGTCATGTGTAGTGAGAGTGTCATGTGTAGTGAGAGTGTCATGTGTAGTGAAAGTGTCATGTGTAGTGAGAGTGTCATGTGCAGTAAGAGTGTAATGTGTAGTGAATGTGTCATGTAGTTGCATTGTGTCAGAGCAAGCTTGTCAACGAGAAGCTGATTTTAGAACTTCGTCACCTTGTTTCCCTCCCTTTCTGTTCCTTTGCCATGGCGTTGCAGTATATCTCTCCGGACTTTCAAACTTCTCAGAAATTGGTATTATCATCATAAGCAGCCATGACATCGGGCACGAGTTGCCACCAGCTGGGCCCTTAGACGGACCCTTGTATAGATAAGCACCGTTCTTTCCTTAGGCTTCCATCTCGATGCCGAACCTCTCCCTCACACCACTGCTGATGCAAGCCCACTCGGCTGACCAGTGAAACGCTTCAGCTATAGTCTAACAATTTTTTGTCAATTCTGTTGATATTTCTGAGCTTTTGTTAGGCCTATACCCTAGCCCCGCCCACTACCTGTATATAAAGAAATCTCAGAAATAAAAAGAGAATCAACGCAAAAGCGAATTGGTACTACGACTTGAGCCTGCCCTGAGTTTCATGGTTTAGTTTTCCAGCGCAACTCACGAGGACAATGGAGCTCTCAGTGTAGTAGAATGCTGCACATGTATACTGGAGGTCCATATTGGGATACTAGTTTGGGATGTGAATTCTTTGATACTCTGTATTGTTGCGTTAGTGTTTCTGATATGCAGTCTGCTGTAATGACACTGACCTAACCTGTAACAAGAAGAGTCTTGAGTATTTCAGTCCATCTCTCTCACATTGGGTTCAATCATCCCTAGCAACATTTGGGTCCGCCGCTGCGCCGCCCAGAAGTTGAAATGTGACTCTAGCTTCTGCAGTCAATCTGATTGTTAGTTGAATGCAGCCCGAACCAGTTGATGTGGGTGGATCTTCATCTTGGGAAGTACAGTGCATTCCATTACCTTATCTTCAGCTTAACGTCTGTGAAGTTGTAGCCTGATATAGTAATGGAAAATAACTGACTTTTCTTTACAGGCATGGACATCTTCGACGCTCTGCGGCTGCTGGTAGTGCTGGTTGTGGCACATCAAGTGCTGGGCGACCAGCGAACCTGGTGGGGGACCAAGATTGCGCCGCACCAAATAGAAACTAAAAAACTGACAAGGGAAGTGTTCCTAACTGCGTCGGTGTTCGCAGCTGCAGCTCGCTGTGGGATGACCCTCTGGTGCCAGGCATTCTGCCTCGAGAGTCCGGGTAATTATTCACTGACCAATCTCATTGCGGTTCCATACAATGAGGATCCGAACGAGCCCGAGCTCATGGACTGCTTCACCCAGCGAAACCCGAACAACATCCTCACCGCCCA
>LQNS02277812.1:2642094-2652399 GCA_001587735.2 Parhyale hawaiensis
CTTTTGACGAAGAAACTCGAGTCTTCGGGTTGATCTTATCTCACGTATTTTTACTGATAGTAAGAGTTTCAATCACACGATCACTTGAAAATGTATACAAGAGTAATTGTTGGGATGGCAATCCCAGTTAAATTTAGTGAGGCATAAAAAATCAATTCAAGTAACCGTTTTACAACTTGTATGGCGGTACTTGGCAACTGTCGAGGTCACGTGGTGTTTCTTTCTATATTATTGGATATTCTACTTTATGAAGCGTAATTGCGCTGATGAAATAGTGACTTCTATACACTATTATGGTTCTTTTGTTTTTATTATATATATATTATAATTCTTTGTGAGGCTCCATTTGTACGTCCTTTTACATATGTGTCCGCACGTAAGACTATGCACTGTTAGATAGCGACAGCTTCAACTGGCAAGAAACTACCGGAGCTGTAATCACAGTTCACTGTAAATGAACTGTGGCTTCAATGGAAGCTCGAGGTTCAACCATAGCTATCTTCTTTAGCGCTTCTTAAATAAATGTTGATATTCGCCATATCGCCCACGCAAGTAACAGAATAAGAAAGTGATTTCTAGAATAATTGAGGCGTGCTGAATACGAAAATGATATCCATTTTTTTGTGGAAAATTAGGCAAACCAGGCCTACGCCTTACCTAACTTGCTCGATAATATGAAGGGGCTTATTCAATACTACCCGACAGTACGGCCTAAAGGGGTGAATTTGTTACGTATGTAACCTAATCCAAAGCAGCAGTGCGCTCCAACGGGTCAATTTAGCTGAAAAGATGAAAATTTTATAAAACAAAAGAGAATTTCCACAAATGAAGACCTATTTATTCAGTTATCTTCAATGAATCAAACTGTGTTAATATAATTCTGAAATTGAAGTGGAGGATAAGACGAATATTGTTAAAAAAATCACTCACTTTTTAAGCGAACACAGGAAGACCATTTTACCCGTATCTTATCTACCGCTTTTAATTTCTTTCACATTATATGTTCGCTTTGTCTGCGGCACTCGACTGTCTTGAATAGGGCCAGCCAGATACGTAGATAGGATACGCTGTAGGAGATAAAACGGGTCGTGGCTGAACAACGTCAACAGGTTAACTCACGCGCAGGTAGCGTGTTAGGCCCCGCCCACTCCTGTAACGTCAGGTGGAGAGACAGTTGGCAAACAGCGTTAATTAGTTCATATCTGTTACTTGCTTAATAAATACGGTGAGCGTTTACTTCAAGCGATGAAGTAAAAAGAAGGGTAATAATTTCTGCACGATTACAGCTGTTAACTGTGAGATGCAAAAATTAGCTTGCTTGAAATAAGGCAATAAAAGGTCAAGCGAATAGGTTGTTAAACGAATAAATCAATTACAACAACATAGCCACGGCTTCCTAAGTATAGATGTAGCTTATTTTGTAATCAACATATATCATTTTACATACTAGTACACTCCGCCATGAAAAATTACCGCGGAAGAACATGGCTTACGGGGAAAAAACTACAGTTGCATACGTATTATTGGATTAGTGTTAAACGCTGTAGAAGTAATTGTAAGTCCACATTTATAAACTTTACTTGTGAAATTTGTAGTTTAAAGAGCTTTTCTCGTCAAAATATTGCAAATAGTTAAACGGAGGAGTGTGTTTTGCACTAGTTCAAGCTTTATATGTATATCAATTGTTCACAAGCAGTATTTCATGTGATTAAACAGTTTCCCCGTCAACATAGCATTTTCTTTCGAGTTTTCAGAGAATAACGTAATTATTAGGGCAACTTGATTAGACATCCGTTCAAAGTTCAACAAGACAGATTTTGTTTCAAGTTTCATAATGACTTCAAGAGAAATTAGCGCTGTCTGTGGTTTTACATGGGAAATTTTCGTGGGAAAATTGAATTACTCATAATTACTACGTAGTAGTTTATCATTTTGCTGGGGCAAATAAGTTTTGAAGCACAGTAGATGTTGCCGGTGAGAGCGAAAACTTAGTATACTCTTTTGTTGCCTAAATTTACTTTTTTTTCCCTACTCCGGAGCTTTGGAAAAAAGAAGAAGGTTCACCAAGTTTTTTTTTTCTTGGGGGGGGGGAGAAATAGCCATACATCAATGATCCGCCCATGGTAGCGGGAATATTGGTATAAATGAATTAGGAAAACTATTGATACTTGTGCAACACCGACGTTCTTCGCTCCACCTGACGTCACACGAGGAGATGCGCAGAACCGTCTCAAAATGGTCAAGCGATGAGTTAACCTTTTACGTTGTTCAGCCAAGGAATGGGTAGTGTTGGACACAACAGCTCCACAGTATTCATTCAAGCGAATGTGGAATGTCTCAGGAAATGCATGGCATCTTGAGAACAGAGGGTTAGGATGATATGAGTGAAGAAATTGGCCGACTTGGCCGACTGTGTTTGTTGTACCCTATAGCTATCGTATTAAAGAGAGCGCGAAAATGGTGGGCTACTGGTCAATATCCTCGGCTCGGCGGCTCCCGTAGTCGAAAAAAAAAAAAAATGGACACACTAACAAGAAAATTAAAACACGTAAGATTATAATCGGTTAAATCATCCGTCCGCTGTGGAAAAGAGAGCTTAGAAAGGCATGCATAGAAACAGGAGATCAATGCGAGAAGTATCGCTGCATACAAGATCCACAGGTGAGAGGCTAGAGTCCAATAGATGATGTGAGCAATGCAGGGACCACACTAGGCATTTACATAGACAACTTGATGCAAGGATGCGAGACACGGACGTCATTTATGCCACGGTATCTATGCTACCGATTTTAAATATACATCGAAATGGCCCGTGCGCTGCCCATCCTAGCAACCAGTAGAAATGCATATGAAGCTCCGGCAATAGGGTAGACGGGGTTCGTCAGGAGGAATTTAGATTAGACGGGGTAGGTTAAATTAAAGAAGCACTACCTTATGTCAAACAAAAGTAGGTGAAAGCATTAATTAACTGCAGAGTTTGCATGGTTCCCGCTAGTTGATAGTATTACTCTTGATGCACTTTATCTATCGAACATTCAATTTATTTGTGAACAAGCTTAAGGTGCAGCGGACGCGTTCCTCTCTATCGTTTTCATTATGGAAACTCGCAGGCACGACATCCGTCGAGACTTTCATTACCTGCGCCAAGGAGGTTACGTTTTCGTCGGCTTTGTCTGTCTGTCTCTCTGTCTGTCTGTTATTCTGTCTGTCACCAAGTTATGGACCAATTTTGACGAAATTTACAAGGTTTGTTAGGTACATGTGTTGAGAGGAACGAATGATTAACTTTTGGTGAAGATCCGTCCATCCGTTTGTTTGTTTGTTTGCATCCCTCCTTTTTCTCAATGCCATAACTCAAAAAGTTATGTACGGATTTTTATGAAATTTACACGAGTAGTTAGGTATATCACGAAGAGTAAATGACCAAATTATTGTAATGATCCGTTTGTTTGTTCGCTTTGTGTCGCTGTTTTTGATTTTATGCATATTGGCACAAAAACTCAAAGAATAGTGAATGGATATTTATGAAATTTATAGTTGTTAGTAATTTCAAAAGACATAAATGATTAAATTTTAGTGTAGATCGGTTGGCTCGTTTGTATGTTTGACTTATGTTCGTCATACTTTGAGTACCTTGAGGGTCTTCGGAAGAAGTCCAGGTGACCTTGCTCACGTCACCCCACGTGTGTGGAGTCACTCTGCTGGGTGTCTTCTGTGGTGCCGCAGTTTGCGACCAAAGAGAGAGCCAGCAGCGAATTATCTCCACAGTGCACGTAACCGCTGATCGCTGATCTATCTCGTATTTTTCTTGAATGTGAATCCAGCAAATTTTTGAACTCTACAGTTTTGATATCAGTGGCGTGTCGAATATGCCGAGGCATTTTGTTAAACAATCTTGCTCCCCGCACAGCGATGCTATTAGAATATTTTGTGGCCACAGCTTTTCCACCATCTCTGCTTGAGATGCGAATATCACATGTCCTTCCAGTTCATTCTGAGTGTCTAACGACAATCCTCTCATTCATAGTGATGCGTTCCAGAATTTTCCAAACATATATGACTGTAAATCGTTCGAATCTGCGCTGTATTGGATGCTAGTGGAGGCAGCTGAGTCGTTTGTAGTAATCGTACTCCTGCATGCCTCGAATTTTGGCCGTGAACGATCGTTGGATACCTTCAAGATGTTCAAGCATTTTTCTTGTACTCGGCATCCAAAGTGGCGAACAGTATTCTGTTCTTGGAAGATTTAATTGCGTTCATAGTGTGAGCATTACATCTACTTCGCGTGACGAGAAAGTTCGTAAAACCCATCAACTCCATCTTTTTCCCACAGCGATAACTCTAGCAATATGTTCTTCGAAAATGGCATCATCTAGCATTCTCACTCCGAGGTCTCATAAAACTTTTTTCTCTCAATTCCATGCCCATCGCTGGTGGTATATTGCGTGGATTCAAAGAGTGTTGGATTCTTTCCGTATCGTAGCAGTTCAAATTTTGTTTGATTAAATTTTCATCTGCTCCTGCTCACTGGTAATATTTTGACGATTTGTTGTCTGATTTAGACCTTACCGATACAATTCGTATGCATAACACGGATCTGATATGCCATTGGAAAGCTACACTTTAGTTTTGGGAATTTCCCCATGCATCCTGCTAGTAAATTATAATTAAAATGCTGATCCCAGGTTTGCGCGGTTGCTGCCAAGTATCGTGGATAGGCTAATGTCCTTATCAACTCTCAAATTTATATGTCCTTTGTCTCCATGGAAAGTGATAGAAAAATATAAATGCATAAAGATCTAGGCATATTTTTGACGAAGTAAAATAGATGCACGCGGTAAATTATTCTTCAGTGTAGAAACTTCCCGAAAAGCGCAAAAAATAAAAAAAGCTCCGACTACCGGACAAAAAATAAATAAATAAATAAATAAAAACAAGCTCCGACTACCGGACAAAAAAAAAATAAAAAGTAAAATAAAATAAAAAAGCTCGGACTACCGGACAAAAATAAAATAAATAAATAAAAACAAGCTCCGACTACCGGACAAAAAAATAAAATAGAAAAAAAAACAAGGTCCGACTACGGGACAAACTGATTCTATAATGTGTACCATAACCCTGACGATGTAAGGCCTGGCTGCTAAACGTTGAAACCCTAAAGTTAGAAGCTAATTGGACGCTTACGTCCTTACTAACAGTGCCAGACTACCCAGCTGTAAACGGCCACGTGCAATGTGGGTAAAACTCGCTGTTAGCCATCTCGCTGGACACGGACGCAGCATCAAGTTTGCGCAAGATGGGTGGCGCGAGTAGCGCCACCTGTACCTCGTCCGAAAAAATTCCAATATATCTAAAGTAAGGCAAAGAGAATGTTTAATTCAAGTCACAAGTCTCTACTATGCATGGACCAGAGCCACTTCGCGTCGAAAATAAAACAACACAAATAAACCTTTGCTCATTACAAATTCAACAGTTAACTAGTGTAATGAATTGAGAGTAATTTAAGCGGAAAAAATAAAGTTTTGGGAAATGTCGTAATGTTACGATGGCAACACTGGTTAGTTGGAGGTTACTTCCAGGAACGGATGCAATTTGATTCTTTTGTTGTCCCAATAGCGAAGTGTTCAGTCTCCGTAGATTCGCTGGTAAGCATCTGTCATTATATATACGGCATCTATTGTTTACAGTGAAATGTGCTACATTGAAATAATAGTCTGGATTTAATTTAGATGGTAAGGTACCGATTTTATATGGCCAAACTTTTATTGTGAATTTTGTTCTCTTTTCTTTGTAGGACGTTTTATCATCTCTCATAGCTGCCGTTCCTCCAACCTCTATCCGTTGAACTGAGCAAAACTGTGAATCGGAAATCTTGACAGTCCTTCTCGTGTTTGGAAACAATATATTTAAGTCAAAGCAATATTCCCTTTCATTTTTTTTTCTCAAAGAATGTCTTCTTATAAAAGGTTGTAAAAACCTTTTGAAATTATGCTGTTAACTTATCACCAATGGTTCGTTCTCTTCATAGAATTTGTGATGAATAAATAAAAATGTAACTTCGATTTTTACTCAAAGAACCTACGCCTGAACGAGAAATATCTAGTTCATTACAACTAGTGTTAATAAACAATGCAACGATATTAAACCGATAGCAGGCCTCAGGTCTCAGTGTAAGATAAACTTATAGTGAACTGCTAGACGACCTGATGGTTGAATGGCGTGCAACTTGTAGCGTCAGCTGTTCAGGTATTCACGCGGTCAATATATTGAACTGGAGGGCCCAGCCGTCAAAAATGACGGTAAATGTTTTGTGTTTGCACTTTTTATTGTTGCATTTCCCAGTATAGGTTTTGCTGCATTACAGATCTCATCCCTGCAGGCCTGATCTTCCATTAGTGAAACGCAAGCTGTACAACCATGAGTTTTGCGATAGCAAAATATCCCTCCTGCAAGATAAGGCGTGAGTATCAGCTTGGAATTGAACAAACGTTAATGACCATTATGATCAAATTAAATTAAAGTCTGCTATATCGCTTAAAATCTCAAAGTAAGTTCCTACCACTTCATGCTGTCTATTTCAGTCAATTTGAGTTGATAGCGCTTCTGATTTTCGTACGTGAATATAAAGTCAAAGTTCAACTTCGTGCCTAAATTAAAGCTTCCTTAAAGTCTGTGTGGATTTTTGAGACAGTGTGGATCTCTATTCTTTGCTCTAGGTAAATCCTGGTATTGCTTAGTTCACTGGTTCCTACAAAAAATTTCCCCTAAATCTTTGGCACGACCCTATAAAGTACTTCAATATTGAATTCTTCTAAATACTAAACTTTTCAAGTTCAAAACGGAGACACAAAGTTCCCAATTATTAAAAAGTTGTGTTGTGTGCAGCACAAGTTTGCTCCTTCCCTAACGGAAGGTAGCGACGCCGTCCTCCGACGGTTCCCTGGGGTTTCGGCTTCCTGCAACACGGCTGGTTCCTCGTTCATCGCCTTAGTTTCGTGCGGGTGAACCTACCTTAAACTCTACAGTTTCGCAAACCTTCTACTATTTGCGTCAATTTCAATATTACGTTTAGCTTAAACTTTAATCTAATTGAACTTCACTTGTACGGAACATTCGTTCCATTTGCGTAAATTTCAATACTGCTCTTAGCTTAAACTTTAATCCAATGAAGCTTAACTTGTACGGAACCTTGGTTCCATTTGTATTCATTTGCTTCTAGCTTTGGCCTTCGGCAGTCTGCGAGGGTTTGAATAACTTGGCTTGTCAATTTTTTTTTCTCAAAACATAAGATTTCGCTTTGTGCCATGATCATCGCGAGATAGTCTCTGTAAGTTCGTAACAAGTCTTAGCACATGTAAAAGTTAAATTCAACAATGAAAATAAAGTTTGTTGCGTTGCGCCTATTTTATTGTCGCCGCCACATCTAAAATTTCCGTTACTTGAATGTAACTCCAGCCAGCTTGTATGCATGTCAGCGCTCCGTAGCCAAGACACGGTCTTGCGAACTTAAATATCTGCTTCACTGAAATTTTGGGCTATAAAATAAAATTCGCACCTTCAGAGAACGACAGTGTGAGGGATGAAATGCGTGGTATGGAGCTGAAGCAGCATATGGTAATGGACAGGAATATATGGAATAGCAAGATCTGCTTCAGCGATCCCCCGTTGAACGGGAATAATACTGCTGTAGAAGAAGAAGAAGAAGAAGTGAAAGACAGTATGCCAGAAAAAAATAGTTGTCCACTGCCCGCGGAAAATCACCCTTCCCACAGCACTTTGTTGACCATCTGTCTAATTTATACGTCATGGCCTGTGAGAAAAAAGTTATAAAATCTGACTCAAGAAGCTGCATACATATTGTTCCGATTTCAAGAAGTGTTTCAAGCAAGAAGTGTCTTCAGATAAAGAGACGAGGATCAGCCGTCGCCACCTTCTGCAACCTGGTCATCGATTTTCAAAATGTGCAACCTGGCTTATTTTTCGCCTGCGTATTTCCTTCAAAGCGGACGCGAAATAAATAAATACACGAAGCGTATTATTATATAAAGATTGTGCTTTCTATTCTGAAACTGTGGCGTGTCAGAAAAATGTGTAAAATTTGATATTCTGATTCGTAGAGAAATTATCTTATGGGAAAACTTCAGTAACAGGCCTCGACAGGGTTCTGGACAATTTACCTTGCAATACACAGTATGTTCTTTTCCTCTCTCTCCCTCATGTACTGAGGCTAGTTAGGTTCACCCATCTTGAGACATGTGGAGCGGCGCCTTCAGCGGGACCTTGTGGATGGTCTTGGCCATTGGCTGGGCTTCCATGACTTCTGTCTTTCGTGCCCGCTTTGCTTCTTTCTGATTCTATAATCCTTTTGGTGTTGCTTTCGTCTCTTTTTTTCTTCTTTTCCGGCTTACTGTCCCCGTGCGCGTTGGTCTTTCGTGGAGGCACCTTTGTGTGCGGATTTCCCGTGCCTGTCTACGTGCTACGTGCCCCTTCGGTTTCCTCTCTTGGAAAGGCTTGGTGTTTATTGGGAAGTAAAGTCAACTTAGACCACATCCTCACCTGGGAAATCCACATGCACTGGCTTGTGCTGCGGGTATAGGCCCACTGGCCCCAATTGAGTAAGTGTAGTTGTAGTCGACCTCGGGCCACCAAGAACTATGGCGCCAATTTGACGAAAGGAACAAATGACCCGAGACCCCTCACCCCCCTCATCTCTGAAGAAGGCAAGTTCCACCATGGAGCAGTGCAGGCACACACAACTGCCGAGTCAGCACACCTAGATCTGCAAAGAGCTCTCGTGCCTGGGATGGCATCGAACCTGCGAGCGATACAAGGTATTAGAGCTCTACAACGGCAATGAAAAGTTGAATATTTATTTTGTCATGCCATATGTTTTTGCTTATATCTGAAGTTCATGAAATACTTATACCCCAACTTGTTTCGCAACAACTCTTCTTTTATTTTTGCTGTTTTGAATATCATGGATTTACGCGAGCAATTTATTCTTGGTTCTGTTCGCTTACAGCTCAAACAAGTGTCAGGGTAAGGGACCTGAATAGTATGAACAAAGAAGAAAGAACTTGTATCAATATCCCTCTTGTTTCTGCCTGGCCGGCTGGCGTGGCTTATAACAGTTTAGTCCAGGACACTCATATCCTCCGATATTTGAAATGAAGCTGAAGATTAACAAGCAGGCGGGTGCCCTGTGGCCGATGATCCTAAATACCCGAAAAAAAGTCGCTGAGGAGCAGCTAACGACTAGCGGGGACTTGCGGATATTTCACAGACCAAAAACTGCTTAATGAATACCCGGATGTGCATCATGCATGTAAAATGCAAAATTATATTCCAAGTGCGACCACATCCACCACCTGTGAGCAGTAGCAGCGGAAATTTGAACTGAATCATGTTGTACCCTCTCGAAACCGTATCAAGGATACACTAATTTTCTCCTTTCTAAAACTGAAAGCATAATGGGCAGATGGAAGAATGGAACTTCATGTTGAATAAAGTTATACAGAATAGTGTACTCGGCCGTCAAATAATACGGCGAAAAATTTGTGATGATTATTCCTTAGCCATCACACGTTCGTTACTACTTCGATTATGGAATTTGGCTTCCAGCAGTCAATTAAAAGGAACATAGGAGATTAACTGGCAACCTTTCACTTCCGTTGGTGTAAGCACAAATTTTTTTAACAGCCTTCAGGCATCATTTAATATTATATTTTCGACACCGTATCGTGGGGAACGTCGAGGAACATTGCTTCAGGAACAATTAGAATTTTTCGTTACCGTTGCCTTGCTTGGCGGAGGTATGCGCGCTCTTAAATTCATTCCGATCTCCACTGATATCCCAGCACGAAATTTCTCGATCCGTATTATGGATACGTCATGATTATAGTGGTACAGTCGGATGAGGGAAAAAAGAGATATAAATATTTCCTCGAATACTTTCAAAGCCAAGATATCTAACGCTAGAGCGCCTTTAAATGTTCCAGATTGTAGAGAGAAGCAGCCCAGGTCTACTGTGCGGCACGTTAAACATGTAGCTCCAGATATATAAAGATATGTATGCTTCCACTGTAATAATGACTTCGTCAAGACAAGAATTTTATTAGCCCAAGCTTTCGGCGTGAATTTGCTTCAGCCGTCGTCAGGGGAAAGATGCATATATGTCCTGGAGCTATATACCAAAACACGTATCCATACTACGGGAGAAAATTCTATAGCAAAACGAAAAGTACATAATAGCAAATAATATCAGCAGTCAATGAGCAGAGGAAGCAGTTGTTGTGGAACATCTAA
>LQNS02277812.1:2678219-2690591 GCA_001587735.2 Parhyale hawaiensis
GAGCCAACGTGACAGAACATGTTCAGGGTTGCCATCTCTTGTTCGCTTAGTTATCGGCTTTATCATTATTTTATGAACCTGAATATTATTGTATTTACAATATTTCATGTATAATAATAGGCATAATTTAATATTATCTAAAAAGTATCTAAATAAGTATCTAGATACAGGCAAAAAGTATCTAGATACTACATTTAGATACAACATTTGAAAAGTATCTACATACAGCATGGAACTTGATGTATACCAAATAGTGCCACCAGTTTAGTAAAGTTTCCTGCAAAAATACGGAAAGAATGCCTGTCCATTTTCATTCATTTATGAACTTATCCACTTTGAAAGGAATTGGAAAATGCAACGGCTAATTCGAACATACAAGCAAAATAAATAAGTAAATAAACAAACATCAAATTCCGGAATGTTTATTGGTAAATGGAAAAATCGGTCAATGTGCGCATTAGTTTTAACCGTACATATGAAGCATACTTAGTAAATGAAATAAAATAACTACCGGATGCCGGAGAAAAGCAAACGGTCTTGCACTTAAATGTGTGTCAAAAATAGAAAATTCATGAGACACTGATGGGTAACTCAACTCTCAGGATTACGGCCATGAAAAGAGAACTGACACGACTGAAGATGAGCACTAATATAGAAAGTGCCTCCGAGGTCGTTGCGGACGGGAGAGCAACTGCTACAGATTCACCTGCTTTTGTCTTAGGACCAGGCTGCGGGCCTTAATTGTCGCACCTGAACTGACGCAGCTGTTGGAGCAAGGCACAAAGGAAGGCTGTGGAAGGAAAGAAACAACCAAAGACATACCGCAGCTATATATTAAATTCCTCACATTATATGGGACACTAGACTTTGCTAAGCAGTTGCCACTCATACGTTACCACCGCTTGTATAACGCACCCGTAACGGTGCCCCCATATAGCTATACGGCGACTGCCCACACCTACAACGTACTATTACTTGGTTACGTAAAGCTGCAAGAACAATATTTATTGCTCAATGCAGGTAACAGAACGTGCAATTGGAATACCCCTCCCCTCCAAACGAGGCCAAACGTAACAGATTAGATAAGATAGGCGGCAGTAGACGAACCAAGAGGCCTATTCCCAAAGAGACACCGAAACTTACGTCCCGGCCCTCTATGAGCTATTGCCATTTTGTTATGTGGCCTCGATAGCTTTTGCAACTCCTGGAGGAGCAGTTCTTAGCAGGGGAGGATGTCTCTCCCAATGTATGTCAAGACAATTTTCAAACGCGTTGACTGACTCCGCACGAACAACATCGGAAGGGAGTCTATTCCAAATGTTGACAACGAAATAGGGAAAGTACTGCTGACTTAAGGTTGTTTTTTTCGAGCTTTAGGCTTGAGTTTTTAGCGTTGTTTCGCCAGCGATCATTGAGGTCTCTTTCAAAGAATTCCGTAGTAGGCACTCCGTTGAAGCCATTCAAATACTTGAATGTTTCTATTGGTAGCCCCATGAGTCGTCTTTGCTCGAGAGGGATCAGACTCAGTTGTTTTAGGCGACGTACATACGACTTGTTTCTCAGCTGAGGTATCAGTTTCGTTGCTCTGCGTTGGACTCTTTCCATGTTATCGATATCTTTGCGCAGATGTGGCGACCAGAACTGAACAGCAAATTATAGGTGTGGCCGCTCTAATGCCTTGTACAAGGGAACGATGATGTCCTTGGACTTGTATTCAAAAAAAGATCATGGACCAAGTATACTCTATCATCTGCTGTCAGTCATTTTGAGTACGACGGCAATTTCTCTGTTGGGACAAAAGTCCAGTGCGGTGCGCACATATCCTCCCACACTGGGGACATGTGAGGTCGTAGGCGTTGGTCACTGGTTGCTGGTCTGCCGAGGTTCTGCCAGTTCGGCGGCGGCTCCGCTCTCTGGTCTCCTCCCCAAACGCTGGCCTATGATGGTTTCCACGGCCCCCACCACTCGACATCCCCATCCCACTTGGTCACTCGCTATCAGCTCCCAGGCTTGTGTGTCAATTCATCTGGCCAAAAAATGGCGCTTAGTGCAATCTTAATATCTTAACTTCGGCCGTCCGACCCGCCGCGTACCCGCTTTTAGCTCCCCATAAAACACAGCTATAGGCAGTCTTGAGTCATCCATGCTAGTGACTTGACCTGCCCATCTGAGCTGACATTACCCTATATAATATAGATATCTCACTGCACACATTTTCCCATACATGAAGCCCTCATTCGGGCGAAATCGCACGCTTATGTGACACGATACCGATAAACTTCTGCAGCGTCGAACACTGAAGTGTGAGAGCCGTGGGATTTAGATGACGCTTTCAAACCCAGGGAGAGGAAAACAGCAACGCCTCTAAGCCGGGGGATCCCAAACTTCTTATGATGCGTACCAGTCCGCGTTTTAGTTGATGAATGGGGTTACGTGCGTGGGAGCTGTGCACAGTAATAATTTTCTTCGGCAAATTTTAGGTAGGACTATTGTAGAACGGAAAATGTTTTCTGTTTGATGGAAGAAAATAAAATATTGAAGCTTATGGTATTATTTCATTAGAGAGAGTTCAAACATTTCTATACATTGATTACAATGGCATAATAGTATAATTCCCTGATGAATTGATATAATAACAAATAGAGCTTTGAAGACATAATGGGCGATAAAACAATAGAACTGTATAAGCACGTAGGGCTAGTGAATCCTTTCACCCCATTGAAAATGAAAGGGACGGAATAGGCTACTGTCACCCAACAACGTGACTTAGGAATCACTATTACAAACAAGCTACAACACAGTCAGCAAGTTGACAAGAGTGGGAAAATGGCAAGCAAAGCACTTGGATTCATCAGCAGAAACTTTGCATAGAAGCCTAAGGACCTCATCGTTCCCTTGTACAAGGCATTAGTGAGGCCACACTTAGATTTTGCAATTCAATTCTGGTCGCCACATCTCTGTAAAGATATCAATAACATGGAAAGACTCCAACGCAGAGCAACGAAACTGATACATCAGCTGAGAAAAAAGCCGTATGAATGTCGCCTAAAAGAATTGGGCCTCATCACTCTCGAGCAAAGACGACTCAGAGGGCAACTAATAGAAACATTCAAGTATTTGAATGGCTTCAACGACGTACCTATAACGGAACTCTGAAAGAGACCTCAATGATCGCTTGCGAAACAACGGTCAAAAACTTGAGCATAGAACTCGAAGAACGACTTTAAGTCAGTAGTTCTCACCCTATTCCATAGTCAGCATTTAGAATAGACTCCCTTCCGATGTTGTTGGTGCGGCGTCAGTCAACTTGTTTAAAAATCGTTTTGACATACAGTGGGAGTGACATCCTCCACCGCTAAGAACCCCTCCTTCACGAGTCGCAAGCTCGTAACGGCCAAAGCTTCCCAGGCCATCTTAATCCGACTTCTTCTCACTTTCGCTCCTTCTACATCTTTAAGCTCCGCATGTCAGCGGGTATCGATCATGCTTGCTTGCATTCATGATCATCTCTTTGGCTGAGATTCTCCTCCCCCTTCCTTTTTCTTTATTTTCTTTTTTCTTCCTTTTTCCTCTTCTCGTTTCTCTAGTCATCTATATCGTACTAAAATAATAGCAATTGATCATAGACGGCTGGGCATAAGTTCTGGTGTCTCTTTGAGAATGGACTTATTGGTTTGTCTACTGCCCCCTTTTCTAATAATCTCGTCTTATATTTGAACGTTATCTTTGTATCTATCTACACTTCTACAGTACTGTTGCTGAATGTCTGTGGTTAGGAAAAAGCCGTGAATATACGGAGTGCAATGACCGGATTTCGCCTTACAAGATTCTTCAAACTGCAACACTGGGATACATTTCTAGCAACAAGGTATCGTCGAGTCTATACACCAAACGTATTGGAATTGCAAGGCAAATGCCTACACCTTTTCAAAACGGTGGTTTCAGGAAGAATGAAGCAACACCTCTAACCTCTAACGTGAATTGAAGTAGAGTTTGAAATATCGGTAACTAGTTAGTATCAGCTACTGAGTCATTACACTAGTTTGTACGGCGAATGAGAGCGATATATTTCACATCGAGAAACATATTATTCATTATACCATTCATAGCATAAATTATTACAATCTCACTGCTATCGTCGTTATAGTTTCAACATTTTCTTACATTTTTCTTTAGTGCATATCTTATTCATGTCCCCTTAAAATGAATTTTGCAACATTATCTATCCGCTCGATTCATAGAAAACTATAGTCTGATAGCGCATACCTCCGCCAAGAAAGGCAACAGTTACGGAAAAAATATTTGTTCTGATACAATGATCTTCTTTGTATCATTATCAAAATTTAATCTTTTGTACCTTTCAGTAGTGTGAACAGATTCAGTAATTTTTTGGAGATCCGTTCATAACTTATTGAGTTATGCTGCTAATAAATATAATGACAAACATATAAACATATAAGTCAAACATACAAACGAACCAACCGATCTGCACAAAAATTTATTATTTATGCCTTTTACATTACATTA
Source organism: Parhyale hawaiensis (assembly GCA_001587735.2). Classification (NCBI taxonomy): domain Eukaryota; kingdom Metazoa; phylum Arthropoda; class Malacostraca; order Amphipoda; family Hyalidae; genus Parhyale; species Parhyale hawaiensis. Next base: position 2,682,747 of record LQNS02277812.1, read on the forward strand.
CAATAAATTTCATAAAGATCCACTTTTTTGCTTTATTATGCCAACGAGCTCAAAATTAAAAACAGTGACAAACGAATAAACAAACAAACAAACGCATCGGTAAAAAAATTTGGTCATTTACTTTTCATAATATACCGTGCTTACTTCAGCATTAATGAATCTAATTCTTAAGATAAAGAGCAAGGCGAAAATTGCTAATCGTAGTCATTTTATTAAGATACATTAAATCACCATTTGATAAAATTGAAGGATAGAGTCCCTCCTGCTATCCTGGCCTATCAATTTAGTTGTTCACGTTTGTGAATTGCGGTATATAGGTTCTACCTGCTGTACCGTCATGACCAGAGTTTCTGAGCACGCTGGACGCAGTTGTAGGACCGGTCTTCCACTCAGTGGGAGAAACATCCTCCACAGCTAAGAACTCCTTCTCTACGAGTCGCAATCACTTAACGGCCAAAACTTCCCAAGCCATTTTAAGCTGACTTCTTCTCACTTTCGCTCCATCTATATATTTAAGCTCCGCATATCAGCGGCCATCGATCATGCTTGCGGGCATTCATGACCATCGCTTTGCCGTAGATTCTTCTCCCCTTTCTTTTTTATTTCTCCTTCCTTTTTTCTCTTTCGTCTTCCATTTTTTCTCCTCTCGTTTCTCCATTCCTCTACATCCTACTAACATAATGGCAATAGCTCATAGAGGACCGGGGTGTAAGTCTACGCATCCTCGAGTCTCTGTATATTTTCAAATTCAAACTAGCTCTAAATGTTACCCAAAGTATATTCCCCCTTTTCATTGGCAACTATTATTTCCCCACTTGTTTTTCTTTTTTACCCCGCACTTGTTTCAGTTTTTTTTTTATTCTTCTGCCGTTTTTTGTATTTGTCCATGGCACTGTATTTTTTCTATATTCGCACTACAGTTTCAAATGCTTATAGAATTGCATCGCTTTTTACGATTAGTTTTAATAAATTTGATTTTTGATTCGTTGCAATGTAAATTTCTCATTTATCGTTTTACAGAATTTGCTGAAGATGGTCTGTTTGTCCGAAACGTTCAATTTTATCAAATGATGGTTTAATGTATCCTAATAAAATGACTTTACGAACTTACAACTCATGTGAATTTCATAAAAGTCCGTCCATAACTTTTTGAGTTATGGCATTGAAAAAAATAAACGAATGGACGGATCTTCACCAAAAGTTGATCGCCATCTATTCCCTTCAACATATCTACTGTAACAATCCTTGTAAATTTAGTCCAAATTCGTCCATAACTTTTTGAGTTATCTTGGTGACAGATAAACAATATAACAGACAGGCAAAGCCGACGAAAACATAACCTCCTTGGCGGAGGTAATAAGGAGGTTATACGCGACGTACCACCGTGCACCGAGCTAACGGGTGTATTTAGTGGTACGTGACACCACAGTTTGGGAAACACTGACCAAGGTAGAGTCAATAATGTGCGCAATAGTTTAATGAGCGGTGCTTCACACAGAAATTACAGTATTAGCTCCTCACTTCGTAGTACACAGGCAAGAGTTACAAAGTTAACTCAATGATAGCGACAAGTAGTGGTGATCCCTTCGAAGGACGCATTTGATTTAATAGCCACAGGTTATAAATACGTTATCTTCATCAGTTCGTCTGATACACTGCAGTCCGCATTTTGTTATATTGTGAATTTGTCGAACGTCATAATACTACCCAGTAGACTTGCTCCACTCAGTGGTCCCATTCCGCCAAAATATATTTGCCCTATCAAAATATCAACTTCAGCTTCACCGGTATTGCTTGGAGAAATTTTGGGGGGAACGCTTCGGCCTTCCAAAACTCTTCAGACGTATATTTCTGTGTGGCAGATTTGCAGAAAGACATTGTTACGCATGGACTGCACCGAGAGGTACCTGCCTGTTCGAGGTACCGAAGCGTTCGTGAGAAATTCGTAGCCAGCGTGCGGGGCAGTGCCAGGCATGTAGTCGAGCTGTTCGTAGCCGGTGAAGTCGCCAGAGGACGTTTCGTTCCCAACACGGACGTCCATCTCTCCAAAATTTGATGGCGCGTATTCGTTTACGGAAGTGAGAAGGACGTTCTGGACGGGGTAGACTGATCCGAGGTCAAAGAGTATGTAGGGTTTGTTGGCGGCGGCCAACTTGTAACAAGCGTCATAGTCGCCGTCGTACACACCGTCCAGTATGTTAGAGCTGACCCTCAACACACTCGGTGGATCCTTGGGAGAGCTGCGGGTGACGAAGATGCCGGACTGTGCGGTGAGGATGTTGCTGGGGTCCCTGTCGGTGTAGCAGTCCATGAGCTCGGGCTCGTTTGGATCCTCGTTGCGTGGGACCGAGATGAGGCTGAGTAGAACATACTTGCCAGGACTCTCCTTGCACCAGGCCCGGCACCAATCGCTCCTCCCACAGCGGCCAGCAGCTGCGTACACCATTGCGGTTTGGAACACTTCCTTCTTTACAAACGACGAGTCGAACCAGCGCGGGGCGATCCTGGTACGCCGCCACAGCCACTCTTCTCCCAGAACTAATTGCGTCGCAATCAGCATTCCCAGCAGCAGTCGCAAGAGTGTGTCGAGGTACTCCATACCTGCAAATTAGCGATGGTAAATATCAGGGTCACGTAATTCATTTTGCAGTTTAGAATATAAAGTTTACGACATGGTATGCTGCCGGGGCATCCTGCTAGATCAAATTGAAGTGAAGGGAAAGCCAATTTGTACACACCCTTATTTAGAAATTTGTACTCAATGGTTCGTGCTGCAAAATAGGCCGTCAATTTCAGAAGAGTAAATAGCTGGTACCGACCACAGATCGTCTGAAGTTATAGCGCCAGCAGAACAAGGCTCTGTGCGACATATCTGTGCCCCACCCTCCCAATTACCGATAAAGGTCAGTACCCCACAGTTGCACCCAGATCGGATGCTGTCTGATCACGACAAGTGCCGCTTAGAACTTTTCTTCTTGGCAGGGAGGCTTGAACTCACGGCCTTGTGCGTCAGTATCAGAATCCTAAGCTTGCTGCTAAGCACATACAAATTAAATCCCTTTTGACTTACTAGTAACATGTACTGTTTTCAACGATGTACAGTATGAAAGTTTCTTTCATGGGATCCTGTTGAATCAAATCGATGTGAGCCGAAGCGAAGAGTGCAACGACCCCCTTACTCTAAAAAAGTGCCCCCACGATAGTTATGCGCACCAAGCAAGAAATGCTGACGCTATGACCCAACATCAAAGAATTCATCACTCATGCAAGCAAGCTCTAGCATTCTAACACCGCGCGTGTAACGCTATCCTGAGTTGAAAAAAAAAAAATCGGACCAAGATGCCGTTATCTTGAGGGACCTGGAGAGTTTTCGGGCGAGGTCCAGTTAACTTTGTTATTAATATAATTATTATTTATTATTTTTTATTATTGCTAGTTCACGTGCGTTAGGGCAGACTCGGTGCTAGTTACCTTCTACAGGGTCGCGTATTGCGCTCAACAAAATGCCTGCGGTGAATGATCCCAGCATTGCGCGTAACGGCTATCGACTGGTTTATGCGCAATACACTATGAAGGATATTCACTGCTCGCATATAAAGCAGCAATTGCCTATTGATATCTAAAGGCTACAATCATCTCGCCTGCCGCAGAAATCAACTTAGCTATTAATATACATACGGTGAAATTTCTTCCTGTTGAAATCTGAGCAAACAGCAAGAAATTTTAGTTACTGACATCTCCGTACGGAAGAAACCGCCATATTTGCTCAAATCTGTGGCTCAAATTAGTTTACCTGCTTAATTATGTATCAAATATTTATGTATCAAATATTTATGTATCAAATATTTATGAATCAAATATTTATGAATCAAATATTTATGTATCAAATATTTATGCATCAAATATTTATGTATCAAATATTTATGCATCAAATATTTAGGTATCAAATATTCATGTATCAAATATTTAGGTATCAAATATTTATGTATCAAATATTTATGTATCAAATGGAAATCTTTAGAACCTAAACCTACCCAATAAAACGTCTAACCAGCTGCTGCGCCGGCAAAAAAAAAAAAATATATATATACATGTATATCCAATGGAAACAATGCATAAACGTATCGAAAGTGCAAATTAAAACATATTTCCTACTATTTCCACGTATTAAAAAAGCTTACATGCTGATATCTATGCAGTATAGCGTCCTACCTACCGACATCTATGCAGTATAGCGGGCTACCTGCCGACATCTATGCAGCATAGCGTCCTACCTGCCGACATCTATACAGCATAGCGTCCTACCTGTCGACATCTATGCAGTATAGCGGGCTACCTGCCGACATCTATGCAGTATAGCGTCCTACCTGCCGGCATCTATGCAGTAAAGCGTCCTACCTACCGACATCTATGCAGCATAGGGTCCTAGCTGCCGACATCCATGCAGCATAGCGGCTTACCTGCCGACATCTATGCAGTATATTGCCTTACCTGCTGATATATATGCATTATAACGTCATACCTGCTGATATCTATTTAATATAACGTCATTCCTCACGACAACTATGCAATATAACGTCATTCCTGCTGATATCTATGCAATATAACGTCATACCCGACGATATCTATGCAATATAACGTCATACCTGCTGATATCATGCAATTTAACGTCATTCCTGCTTATATCTATGCCATACAACCTATGCAATACAACGTCATACCTAATGATATCTAAAAATATAACGTCATACGTTCTGATATCTATGCAATATGACGTCATTCTTGCTTATATCTATGCAATATAATGTCATACCTGAGGATATCTATGCAACATAACGTCATACCTGCCGACATCTATGCAATTTAACGTCATTCCTGCTGACATCTGTGCAATATAACGTCATACCTGCTGATACCTATGCAATATAACGTCATACCTGACAATATTATGCAATATAACGTCAAACCTGCTGATATCTATGCAAAATAACGTCATTCGTGCTGATATATATATGCAATATAACGTCATACCTAACGATATCTATGCAGTATAACGTCATTCCTACGGATATCTATGCAATAAAACGTCATACCTGCTGATATCTATGCAATATAACGTCATACCTGCTGATATCTATGCAATACAACGTCATACCTGCTTATATCTATGTAATATAGTGTCATACCTGCTGATACCTATGCAATATAATGTCATACCTGCGGATATCTATGTAATATAACGTCATACCTGCCGAAATCTACGCAATTTAACGTCATTCCTGCTGATATCTATGCAATATAACGTCATACCTGCTGATACCTATGCAATATAACGTCATACCTGCGGATATCTATGCAATATAACGTTATACCGGCTGATATCTATGCAATATAGTGTCACACCTGCTGATACCTATGCAATATTGCGTCATACCTGCTGATACCTATGCAATATAGCGTCATACCTGCTGATATCTATGCAATATAACGTCATACCGGCTGATATCTATGCAATATAGTGTCACACCTGCTGATACCTATGCAATATAGCGTCATACCTGCTGATACCTATGCAATATAGCGTCATACCTGCTGATATCTATGCAATATAACGTCATACCTGCTGATATCTATGCGGTGAGAGAGATGAGCTGTGGATAGACGGTAAGCTTCCGTCGAACTGGGAATTTTTTTCTCCTGAGGCCGAGCAAACTAATTTCTGAGGAGCACAGACCTGGTTAATCTATGCAGAATGGGTCACTGAATGTATGCATGTTTTATGTCCTTCGCTAAATCTTCTGATATTTAGTACTCTTGCTAATTTTGCGCAAAAACAAATCAACATAAAAACAAATCAACATTTGCTCATCGGCATCAACTACTACGAATACGTGCCCCAGAAGCAGCGGTGGCAGCAGCACTGAAGGGTAGGACTGGTGCATGGTGCCCAGTTCATGCCTCCTCCTCCCCCCTCCCCGATAATTGTATCATTGATCGGATAAGTGACCTCGTATAAGAGATTTTGCGTACGTTGGGCGCCAGAAAAGTTGGCGCAGAGCCAGAAAACTACCAACAGTTGGCTAATGCAGTGATAACAAAGTCCGGTTAATTGCTTGTCCCCTGCTGAACTTTGGAAGGTGCATTAAGCAGGAGCCACACTGTAGTTCCGCAAGCCTGAACTGATAAGAGGATGTTTTGCACTCACGTTGTTTATTAGTATTATTATTTTTTATAAATAATATTGTTATTGCTGTTATTTGCAATGAGCCTTCTTCACGAATCAGATCTTTTTTGTCACTAAATGCTTCTCAAGGATACTCTACAACAGTAAACTGAAACTGTAATTCGAGTTGAGGGCGTTCCCGCTGTTTCAATCCATTTCAGCAGCACTCTCTTTCCTTCCCCCAGATGTCATGCGTAAAAATTGTGATATTAGTAAGCAGTGAAACATCAAAACATCTAATGATATTCCCAGCTGCCTATCCAATGTACGTTATATTACAGCTTCAGTACATCGAAATCTTTATGCCTAAGCGAAAACTGCTTCGTCAAAGAAAAAAAAAAGCAGGTTGAAAAAATAATTCTGCGTCTGGTGCGTTTTAAAAAAGAGCTTCTCCTGTGCTCCGTTGATCATCTGGAAACAAATAAAGTTTCAATATATAGAGAGAGTAACGAAAATATTAACTCCAAGCTAACATGCTTTGCCGTGCGCAGACGAGCTGTGCCTTTATTGCCCTGCAGGTGCAGCACGCCTACTACCTTCAATCATCGTGCCTACAAGTTCATTTAATTAGGCACTGCTAAGTTTTTTCTTCTCTTTCGTTTCATTCTCACTTATCTACTTGCATAATCAGCCTAAACGCAATAGCTCATAGAGGGTCGGAGGGTAAATCCCGGCTGCTATCTGGAAATGGGCCCGTTGGTCCGTCTACTGCCAGCTATCTCATCTAACCTAAATTTTTTGAACCAGGGGAAAATTCATAGCAGCACTTTGCTCAGTCTATACGTAGCGATTGCATACAGTATGAGTAGACCCCGATATTATGAGAACTTTGGGAGCAGGCTGGTTTGTCGGTAGCTCAAAAACTTCCGTCCGAGTAGTGTAGGAAATTAGGGGCCCAGGCATCAACACTGACGGCATAGATTATGATTCTCTGACATTGCTGTTAAGTTCATGTACCTACTCTTTGCTGAATGGTGGATTGCCATACCCGTGCACTGACTCTTGCTGCCTAAAAAAAGTGATGCAAACAATGATGGAAATTTTATTGCTTGAAACAAACTTATCCAAGACCTTACCAGGGGTAAGGATATGGCTTTAAAACTCTTAATAAACTAGACTGCGAAGAATTTGTAAAGACCCGTCTTGTGTTGCCTGTAGCATCATCGCAAAGATATTAAGGCAGAGCCTTAGATCTATAAAAGGGAGCTCCCTGTCTGGGTAGTACCGCGTGTTGACAGGAAATATTCTTCATGATTTCTCAGGCTATCAACTATTTAGGGTAGACGGTTGAGCTCCCTTCTAGATATGTGAGGCTCTTATTAACTTCTTTGTGTTGAATTAAGGAACCGTACAAATAAGCGTGCAAGGCTGAACAACACCAAGGTTTCTTTTGGTGATAAGCAAAAAATAGTTTTTTTTTTGCACGAAGTCAATATTGCTCCTAAAGGGGCCCATACACGATCAAAAAAACCGTCAATATTTTGAAGCAAAAAATTGATGTCAAAATTTTGACGAGATTTTTGACCGTGTGTGGGAGATTTTTTTGTCAAAAAACACATTGACTCAAAATATTGACGGATCAAATCCGTTTGATATTTATTGACGAGTCGTCAATATTTTGA
>LQNS02277812.1:2726718-2754170 GCA_001587735.2 Parhyale hawaiensis
TATGAACTATTATCTGACGGTGTTATTACTTTTATTTCCAGATGCATTCATTGAGAATGACGTTTGTCGAAACCAGCTGGTCTGAATGCGTAATAAATGATTTTTATCGCTAGTTTAGTGTTTTTATTCTTACAAGTCATAATTTACAAGTCAGTCAGTTATTAAATCGAGAAGTGTATACGTGAGTCACCTTACTATGTGGCTATTTGTCTTCAGGCCAGTCTGTAATAGCTAGTTCAGCGAGTCAATTTGTAACAAACTAGTTTACAATATTCTATTCAGTATGTCATTCTGTCATAGAATATTTCATTCAGCTAGTCTGTCATGGTCCATTTCAAGCAGCCAGTCTAATGCTGTCTATTACACAAAGCCAAAGTGCCAGAGTCTATTGCAACAATCTAGTCTGCCATAACATAGTTTAATAAGTCAGTTTGTCATAGTCGATCTATTTCAGCATGCCAGCCTGTCATAATCTACTGTTTGAAATGAGTCTCTCACAGTCTCTTTTAGTAAATTAGTCTATCATTTTCGATGATAGCAAACCAGTCTGCTGTAGTCTAGTTTAACAGGCAGTCTATTAAAGTTGAGGAGTAAACCAGTCTGCCATATGCTATAGCAGCAACTCTGTCTGTTGCAGTCCAGTGCAGCAAGGCAGTCTGGTAAAGTCTATGGCAGTAAGTAATTAAATTATAGTTTACTGCTTGGAGCCTGTCTGCAATAGTTTTTTTTGTTCATTTTAACCTGCCATAGTCTACTTCACTAAGCCAGTCTGCTATAGTCATAGTCTTTTACAGTAAGCTACTGTACAAAAAAGATCTATTCCAACCAATTCGTCTCACATAATTTATAATTGCAAGTTCGTCAACCATCTTTTTTGGTAAGGCAGTATGTGAACAACCGGCTGCATCACTTTAGGCAGGAGCCACCCTGTACTCCAGATCTAAATCCGCCGCCTGCCGCTCCTGCAGCCGCGTTCGTCGCTGCCGTCGTCGCAGTCCACCACTCCGTCACACACCCCCTCGGGGGGCACACACTTGCCCAGCTGGCACCTGTGTCCATCGCACTCAGGGACTCGAACTGGCACCACCTCGCGGTTATGACTCAGTGCCACGATCTGCAGGATAATAATAATAATATTGAAGAATACGATGAAAAGCACAGGTAGAAATTTAGTTACCCACAACACGTTTTTCACTGCACCACAGCTCATCAGGTGGGAGGGTCGAAGATGGTCGAATTTGAAAACGTGAAGATTTTGCAAAAATTCTGCCAGCTTATCACGGTAAGATGCAGCTAAGATACCGAGTTTTCCAACGCTTTAATTGCAATTTTCAAATAAGAAAATTAATGTTTTTTCTTTTATGAATTTTTGTCTGCTGCGTCGACTTAATAATTCCAGTAACAACAATCAACAGAGTAGCCCTTGGAAAACGCAGACCAACGGAATACTAACGAACATTTTTAAATAGTCTGACATACTTCATTCCTTCCAGACCACTACCATATATAATCTATTGTTTTTGTAACATAACTTTTATAGTTGCGTCGCTAGCAGACGAACAAACCCCACCAAAAACATGACCTCCTTGGCGAAGGTAAAAATTAAATGATATATCTAAGTACGGTAGAGCCAATCGTAACGCACACCCCAACGAAAGAAATGGGAAACTCGATTGAGGAGGATGAACTCGATTATTAAATAATACTGTGCTAGGAACTCGATGCCAGGACGAGGAACTCACTTAAGGCAGATGCACACAACTCACCTGATCTATCCAGGGTTTGTACGAGGTAACTTTGGTGTAGACGCCCGGCCTGTTGGGTCGGGCGCAGCCGTACCCGTTGCTGGTGACTCCTGCCAGCACCCACCGCCCGTCCGCCTCCTGAAGCGACAGTGGCACGTTAATTAGTCAGAACTGACCCCCTCCTCAAGCCGGATCCACACTACGCATTTGAACGCAGAACTTTATGCGAGGATGTGCAGCTCGCACATCGTACTGCAGCTGTGCTACTGAATTTGAAAAGCTAACGGAACAACATACGATTTGCTCATCCATGCATCAAGCTGTGCTTGCCTATTCCTAATGTGGTTTCACGCGCAATCCACTAGGGCAAGCACCATGACCCGGACCATGGTTAACTTTTTTGCGCCATTGCTCACACCTTGTCTGAACAGCCAGATGCGGACACACCCACGCAAGAGGCACCATACAGCTCCTGATACAGCCAGTTTATGCTTTCACCGGAACGGGCTTCCAGTCCATCCTAAGAAATCTCAACAATCTATATAAACCATAACTTTTCAGAATGGAAAAAGCCCGAAAGGTCTCTTCAGTTTTGTTATTCTTGCAATTTAAAGAAATCTTGATGGTATAAATAGGCTGGCTATTGTTCGAATGAACTCTTTTCTGTGTTCTTGAAAAGCTAATAAAATCTCAACTCCTTAGCAAGCAAAGTGCCTGAACGGCTCTATAAAAAAGCAATTATCATAGAAATGTAAAGAGACCCTAATGATTTAGCGTGAAAATAACTCGAACGAATTATTTCAATTATGTTTTGCGGTAACGTTTTTATTTTTCCCGTAAAGGGTTAACTTACTCACGTAGGTTAGGCAGCTAGGACTGATTCTGCTAACATCCACCATTAAAGCAACTTTTACCTGACACATGAGAGGGCCGCCACTATCGCCCAGACATGCGTCCCTGCCGCCCCGCACGTAGCCGGCACAGAACATGTTCTGGGTGATCCGGTAGAGTGGGATGAAGAGGGTTCGGCGCTGGCACTCCTCCGTGGAGATCAGAGGCACCTCCACCTCTTGTAGGCTGTCGGCTGTGGCACACGAACATGTCCATAATGGTAATTATAATTGCGCATTTATTTATCCAACAGGTGGAGGCATTCATGTTTTTAATAATTGTACAACTGGTGCAATATTGTGTATATAGTGAGAGAGAGGGCAATCAGACAATGGTTTCCAAGTTGCATAGGGCAGGACATTGAAATTCCTGTTAACATGTACCATCCGTGGTACATGTGAAAAATTTATTTATTTGTCGGCAACCTAACTCAAAAAGTGATGAGCGAATCTTCATGAAATTTCTAGGAATTGTTACTAACGGTTTTAAACACAAATGGCCAAAGGTTGGCGATGATAGGATTTACCGTTTGAGTGTTTACTATCAGAGAACTGAACCATATTTTGGGCAGGGAATTCTTGGCGCAAGAATTTGCTCTGGCGGTTCTCATTGCTAGCTTTGATATTTCAGCCGTACTTGAATCTTTCTTTCCTTTTTGCCCTCCTACAACAACATTACGCACAATCAAAATCGATCGAATTCCTTATTGAAAATTTTACAGCACAGAGAGACATACAAAGGGAAGTACGAAGCCTGACTGAAGTGTGTGTACGACACTTACGGAAGATCTTGCCGACCTCGAAGAGCTGCCCCCAGCCAATGAGCGTGCAGCGGCGGCCGTTGGTGATGGTGTAGTCCGGTGGCGGCAGACACACCGGACGTACGAAGTCGGTGAACTGCAGAGGCCGCTGCAGCTTCAGCAGCGAGATGTCGTTGGTGTAGCTCGCGTCTATGTAACTGCCATTGAGAAACAAATTGTGAACTTAAATTATGGTTCCATGAGCGTTTTATTACTATGTAAGCTATGTTGATGACGATCCCTAGCCATTGGCAAGCAAGTTCAAAAGAGGAAGAGATAGCAATTTTCAGAGAAACGTGGAACTTATGCATGAGGGTGTTCCCGCACAGGAGTGACTGGACCAACGGGTACAAAAAGTAGAAGAAAAGGAGGACGAACAAAACCGAATATTAGTAAGAGCATAATGGAGAAAGTAAAGTGGGCCCGAAAACGCAGTGTCAAAGGAAAATTCAAATCCTGAATCCGGTGCGTGTTTTTGATTACCACCGAATATGTTCAACTCTTCTTGACATCCTGTTTTATTTTGGAGCGTAAACAAAGAGGAAAGCATGACCGACCGATCGCCATACTTACTCTGGGTGAATGAATATGTGAGTGATGACCCTCGTCTGTTCGAAGGGTGAGGGAAGGGTGGTGCCTCTGCGGAGGGCACCCAGTCGAGCCACCCAGTAGTCTTCCGTCGATCTAAGGGAGCATTGAGGGCTGTTAGTAATAGGCTTCAACGTCTTTACAACACGGCTAGAATATGAAAAAGGGCGACCGATAGTATGATAATATTTTCCCAGAAATTTCAAAAGTCAGTAGACGTGTCAACAAAACACACACTGATTGTCCGGATACATGAGAGGCAATGGGTGCGGTTAGCGTGGGATCTGTGTGTGTTTTTAACATGTTCAAAACTCCAACAACGTATCGCTGGTTTAATCCTGTAATATATTAAGTATAAGAGCCTTGGGAAGAGGTTGAACATACAAACATTTTCTTCTTCCTCTTTCCTTAACGTGAGAAATCTAGTGGTTAAGGATTTTATTGTCAACTAAGGCGCGCAGCTAATGATAGTTTTTTCTCCTGTGTTTTCACTTCAACGCTTTCGAATATTTCGCTCTGTCCTTGCAAACACAACTGCAAATCTACCAAGAGTTTCGGTAAAATTTTTACCGTCGTATTCTCTGGTTTACTCGCGTCACTGGTGCAGTGTCTTGTATCTTTTCAAAATTTTAGCAAATATCGTCTCCAAAAGCAGTGTTCATTTTCATGTTTACACAGACAGAGTAACGCGTTCGAACATGGTGAAGTGAAAAACAGGACAAAAGACTACCGTCTGCAGCGGGCCTTAAACTTCCAACTGAGAACAGTCATTTCTTACTTTCAAAGTCGCGAGTTGAAGCATTACGGGGAGATTCCGAAGCAATGGGTGAAGCAAAAGGCTTATTTTCATCTCGAAGCGGAGGGAAAGCTCTTCAACTCTCGATCCTTATACTTATTACTATGGTAGACTAGAATAGCGTAAACAAAATGCTGCAACGAAACTAGCCTACGCACAACAGAAATCTCTCCAACCTCAGAATGCAACGGTAAAGAACCCAAGACTGACCCGTAAAAGCAGTGCCCCGCGGAGATGAGCCACTCCGCCGTCAGCAGGGACGCGCCGCACTGGTACTCCCCCTCCTTGTACAGCGCCGCCTGCCACGGCCACGCCCCTGGGGAGCTGTTCGACCCGCCGACGATCCTGTTATACGGGGAAACATGAGTTAGCTTGTCCACTTGCACCAAGAAATTAATAACAGTTGATGGGTCAGTCCATCGGCACGGTCAGGAGAGGAACGGTCGTTTCGTGAAGAAATCCCCTAATGATACTGTAAGCCATTAGTCAGTCTAGTCGTCTGCGCTGGTGGGAGAAGAACGGTTAACGAATCAGTCCACCTGCATTGACGAGGGAGAACCATTTTCTGAATAAATCCTAAAAGATTCTGTGAAACGGGGACAATGTGTTAGCCTTGCTCAGTTCACGTACAGTAACGAGTCAACAACATTTGATTAGTCAGTCGACAGCCGCTACTCACACGCTAGTCCTCTATGACCTACTACCAATATGCCAAAAAATCACTTAGACATCTGAGAGAGAAAAAAATAGTAGACGAAGAAAATAAACTCTTCCAAGGAGTTAATCATGCAAACACAATTAATTGCAGCAGATATACGAAGCTCTGAGACGTTAAATTAGCTAAGGTATGTAAGATAAAACATTGGGGTGGCCTCTGAAGCTTTGACTATTAAGAATTTGTGACTCCTGGAGAAGTTCGTTGCTATGGAGGGTGTTGCTCCCAAAGTTTCTGAAGCGAATTTCTGAACAAACTGGTTGTATATTCACCGATAATTTTGGAGGGAAAACACCTTAAATGGTTCAGCTAAAATCAGTGGAGAAATTACCATTTTCAATTAATATAAAAGTAGACTAGTGCAATAAGAGCTGAATAAAACGTCAGTTGGTGTCATCGAGTAGCTGAATTAAGTCAAACTTACGCCTAGCATAAGTGTGAACTAGTAAATGTATCACATTTTGGAATTAGAGCAAAAAATGTAATCGTTTGTCAATGAACAGCTTGACATCAACTACACAGTACCTACGTGACGTTTCCAGCAAATGCATATGTTTATGTACATACTGTCTGTACAACAACAACTTCGACGATACTTATTTGCCCCATTATAAGTATTTACAAAAAGAGTTCTGATACAATGAGGAATCAATGACAACGGAGATCAGAAATTGAACGTTCTAGCAAGGATGAAGTCTAACTGGCTCGCTGATTGGCTGCACGATTGGTTGAAAACACGTGCTAATGGGAAGGGATGAGTGAAAGCTTGTGATTGGAGGGCAGGGATATGTGGGAGCCTATGATTGGAGGGAAGGGATGGCTGGGAGCCTGTGATTGGAGAGAACTGTAGCTGTGTTTCTGTCTTCTATAAAACCTCATTGATTAACATGTATATTCCTAAGTTATTTGTAAGCAAGGGAGAGGAAAAGGGGCTTTCACCTGCGTTTACGTTCTCATGCGTCTCTGATAATGACAATTTTCCAGGACTAGCCGTTAAATTGGTGTCTGTCGGGCAATCGACAGGCATACGCACAAGATGTGACTTGGCCGCTGTCATCACCAGATATCTGCCCGCCATGTTCCATGTAACCATACCTCATGCAGAAAACTTACCACTAAGCCCGTATTGAAAGAAGGATGAAACCATGTTCCAAAAGCAGGTATGAACTTTCGCGATAGAACAGACAATATTAAGAGTATTTTGAGTTTAAAGTGCACACTACAAAACTTGGGAGAAGAAGTGAAGCACATATGGAAGTGCATAGCCTGTTGGTCAAATGATGACGTAGGGGGGCATCTTGATCTTAATACAGTGTAATAACTAATAGGTATCATTAACCGACTGCTTAATTCACTTTGCTGTCTAAACAGTGTAGGTACACTGTCCTATACTACCGAAGTTTATGTATCTGATTGACTTTATGGCTTCTATTAACTGATAGCTTTATCTTCCATGAATTTAACCTGCACTGAAGCCGTGAAATTCGAAAACATACTAGAATTCTTATTACTAAAAGTGCAAAAAAAACAGCTGTAAGGTTAGGTGCAATGTTTAGATAACTCGCTATGGCATCCACACAACTGTAGCGAAATATTCAAATAGCTTCATCGTTAGGAGCGCGAAGGAGTTCAACAACGTGACGCTTCATCGTATTCGCAACGCCACTAACAATGAAACTGGGTAGTTCAAAAACACACTGGTTGCGTACTCTATGAAAGTGCCAGAGAAACCTGTAGTTAGCGGTTACGCACAGTGTGGAGATAACTCGCTGCTTGTCCTCCTGCTGATCACGGAATCCACTTATGCTCAAGGGAGGCAGCGTGACTAGCGTCACCCGGACCTTATCCCAAGAATGTTCTAGGTATAGGTGCTACCCTTTGCTCTGTATCATAGAATGCAGCATCACCTCTGGAGAAAATTGGGTATCAGGCATAGCTTCACCTCGACCGGATCCACTTAACTTCAAAGGCAAAGTCTTTATCCAGAATATCTGTCGTTTTCGTAGCAGTCACACAGTATGAACCGCACCGTAAAGGAAATAGAAAGAGATGGAAGAATAACCTAGTTTAGTGACTGAATGGCATGTATCAACACCTTCTCAATTCTTCTCACATTAGCTAACTAGTAAATGTATTTATTAGTCAACTGCTCAGCACTGACAGGTTACTAAATTTAATGCAAGCGAAATACTCTACGGATATAGTGACCATGGTTTCACTGGCAAAGTTTACATAGTGTCCGGTACAACCAGAGTTCACGGAACTATCAAGTCGTGTCAAATTCATTTATGTATTTATCTTATTTGATTTTTGGGTAAGGTCCAAATAGCACATATTCACGCCACCCTCTGCTTGTGGAGTTATCTAAAGTCCAATTCGTGAACAAGTGCTCGAGGAGCATTCTATCTTAACAGTGCACGAGACCGAACACAGCGCGTTTTGCTGATACTGCATCAATTAAGTCTTGCAAAGCGTTTGACTACATCCCATGTATTACTTACCGTACTTAATTAAAACGAGTTCAACAACGTATCGGTCATCGCAATTAAACTCACTAATTGTTCTACCTTAATTCCTAACATGCTGAAAGTAGAAGTGTTTTGAAAATTTACCTTAATGATACCGGGTGAACGATAACTTAACCCCATGCTGAAAGTAGAAGTGTTATGGAAATTTACCTCGATGTATATTTCAAAAGTTTCCTAACAGTCTACATAAGTACCCACGCCAATCCTTAAGGAGCATTGAGTGTCTACAGGATACAGCTTCGGTTATTTAACGGAAATTTCATACTAAGCTTAGCACGCTACTGCATAGAACATATGCACCTAAGTGCATTACTACACTACTGTTTGCATATGCATTTAAGTGCATTACTACACAACTGTTTGCATAAGCACCTAAGTGCATTACCACACTACTGCTTGCATATGCACTCAAGTTCATTACTACACTACTGCTTGCATATGCACTCAAGTGCATTACTACACTACTGCTTGCAAGGCCCACCTGGCAGTGCGCACGAGAATCTCTTCGCCTCCAAACAACCTGCAAGTGATTCACTCATCAATATTATTTATTTGGTGCCATTGTACAACAAACACTAATATACGTAGTTATTTGTTGTGCCTTCAATGCAACTGCTAGTTGAAATAATTCAAGTTGAAACTGGGCCGAGAAGTTTATAGGCAATGATAGGAATGGAACAGGAATAATTTAAGGTCTGGACGAAGACAATAACGAAGAACCTAATGAACCAAATTTAACACAAATTAAGTGAAGCTGAACATGAACTCGAGTGCGAAGAAGGTAATTTTAACCTACGTTACTTTGACTTCATTTCAAACCAGGGCCATGCAAAGACATAAGAAATTCACGAACTCGTATTTGCTTTCAAGATACTTCAGAAACGGTAAGGTATCTAGGACGGGTGTTGTGTAACTTTCAATTCATTAGCTTAAAAGTCTTTTTTGCAGCTTCTAAGCTGCCTTAAGATGATTCGTGTATGAGCCCACAGCATGAACAAGTTCCAATGAAAGACCGATTTACATGCATAACAGTGGAATAACCACCCATTCCCACACTAGAGATAAAATCTAAGTTGCAGTTCGTCAAAGTCACTGTTATTTTGATGATTTATAGTGAAAGTTATGGACGGCGGAGGGGACATCGCACCTTGCCCACTGTGAACCAACTAACAATAATGTATGCCAGGCTACGTAAGGCTGCCGAAGGGGTTTTCACTGTTTTGAATTCCTAAATGAAAATTCCTTTGCCGCGAAACAGCCCAGCATGATTGGGGTAAGGTGAACCTGCGAATGCTTAAGCCCAGTCATGGACACGAAGACAGGCCTAGGGAAGAACCAATCCGAAAACATAGAATATATGAGGGAATATTTCAATTTCTCTGTTTCGTCGGCTTCTAATATTTAGGACTGATTGTTAGGTTAAACTGAGAGGTCACATAAATTGCTACTCTCCCTAATATGTAATAATTCTCAAACATACGTATGTCGGATTAAACACGACTACTTTTCAACCATGTAGCTTGGATATCAATTGTTGCTCATTCCAATAATTTCCACAGGTAATCTGAATTAAAAACTTCAGTCAATGGCATCAGTCTATGCGTGATTTGTGGCGGTCTCTTCCACTCATGCATTCTCTTGGCCCACTGATCCATCCCTTCTTCTACCACCTCTTGCTTCTTCTCACTTGCCCCGCGTATCTGTCCCTGTCACCCCCTTTTTCTACCACAACAA
Source organism: Parhyale hawaiensis (assembly GCA_001587735.2). NCBI lineage: Eukaryota > Metazoa > Arthropoda > Malacostraca > Amphipoda > Hyalidae > Parhyale > Parhyale hawaiensis. The sequence continues at coordinate 2,736,515 of LQNS02277812.1, forward strand.
CTCCTGCACTCTCACTTGGCCAACATATCCATCCTTGGCGAGCTCCTATTTCTACCACTCCCCACTCCCAAACTGAATTAGCCGACTTACGTATCCCCATATATTCTTTTTTTCCGGTCATCTCCACTCTTACACCTACCTAGCCCGCCTATTCATCTCAAGTCGCACTCCTTTTTACCACCTGTACCCCTGCACTCACTTGGCCCGGTTACTGATGGCTTTCGGTCGTACGCCGCACTGCAGGTCTCCGCAAGCTAGTCGCACCACGTCCTTCTTTGGGCAGGTGGTTTCTGAGAAAAGCAGGGTGGTGCTGAGGTCTGGGGACTCCAAAGCGTCCCCGGATTTTCCCGGTCCGAAACCAAGTGGCTTTTGTGGAATGGGTGTAGTTGTGTCCTTCTTGTGCGAAGTAGACTGTTGTGACGTTGACTTGACGTCGTCAGACATCGTTGGCGGATTGGTTGGTCTCTGCATAACGTAGCTCGGTGCGTCTACGTCGTCAGGGTCAACTCCTGGAACTTTGACTGAGGTCACATCTGGTTTCACCCAATGGTTGGGAATGTTGGTGGTAATAAGTTCCCCGTGAATGGTGTACTTCTTCTCGGGCTTTGTCTCCTTATGACTCTTCTGGTAGAACTCATATACGGTTGTTGTTGGCTGCTCTGAAGTTTCATCGTGTAGGTAAGCGTAGTGTTGAGCAGTGTTTTGGTTGTAGAGAGAAGCAGAAGTAGATTTGTCGTCTGCAGACACCGAATTGGTGGTTGGCTTCGGGGTAGACGACACAGAAAATGTCGGCTTGGGGGTGTACCGGAAGGGTGACTTGGTTGTCCCACCTTGACTAAAGAACGTTCCGCCATAGCTCAAAGGTGAGTGGGGGAGCTTCTGCCCAATACTGAACTTGTGTTGGTTGTTGGTTGGGAACAGAGGGTCACCTACAGCCGCTGTCCGTCCGTCAACTGTGGCCAATCCTCGGTACCGCAACTGACTACCGATGACTCCACCCTCGGCGAAACTACCGGCGTTCGTGGATCGCTTGTAGATACGACTTTCCCTATCTTCCTGGGGTTTTGCTTCTCTGAATCCAAATCCTGCCTCGCTGAGGATCAGTGCCAGGGTTCTTTTGGGCTTGACATCGTCTTCAGCGGGGATCCGCGGTCCGGGAAGAGGATCCAAGAGCTGCCTTCGCATGCGTGATGACCTCTCCGAAGTCTCTCCAATGCTGATTTCGAAGTAGGTTGTGGGGGCGAATGCGTTGGTGGCAAGTCGAGACAACAGGCTTGGCTGTGGGTCTTGGATCCGCTCCACGCTATTCATTGAACTATAGAAGAAAGAACCCCATTAGGTTAACAGCACACGCAAGAAAATACGCTAATAGCTAGAAGAATATACGAGAAAGAAACCTGCAATTTTCCAACTATTCCTCCGTCTCTTTGACGTTTTAATTTCAACGTTCACTTCTGCTTACAAATTGAATTTGTGATAGCTAACAACCGACCATTGTTAAGTACTGGTGCGAATACGTGTGTCAACGACGCTACTGTATACATCTATGTCTCATATGCAGGAAGTAACCAAATAAACAGATCATTCAAAAAATGCCCGGTTTTCTGCAAAGTAAAATCTACGTCTCAATGACAGTAACAGCTGGCCCTGTCCACTCACTTGTACGAGAGAGTCCGGCACACCGACTCTCCCAGGTGGTGTACGCTGTAGGGGACCCCATGGGCCTTGTCCCCTGGTGGGTGCAGAGCCCTGACGGCGGGGACACTGAACACGTCCTCAAAGTTGTCCATGCAGAGCTTGCCCCAGCGGCCCTGGCGCCTCACCATGACGTAACCTGGAGACAGTACGGAACGTTAATTAATAGAGTGATTTATCAGCTGTGCCTACCTAACAGTATGCGGTGACTTTATACGGGGCTACACAAAAAAGTCGCAATCTCAACTTGATTAGCGGATTTGCAGGGAAACCGAGAGTCGGCAGTAAGGCTACGGTAGAATGAACTGCAAGCTTAATTCGCTCTCATGTGCTCAACACTAGGGGCGCTAGGGTCTGGGTGGTGATCTGGAGGTACCGGTTCATGTCCTCCCTTTATTCCTAGTGTTTATCTTTATTAAACGCAAGTGTAGATGGTTCACCTCGCTGTCTGGATCCAGGGCTGACAGACCAAAAACTACGATACATTTTTATATAACAAAGGACGAAACGCTGTCAACAATTCCTTACCCTGGTCATAGTACTGCAAGCTTTGGGCGGCGTCCACGTCGGGTGCGATGGTGACGCAATTGATTTCGTCGTCCCCCCGGGGGCAGTCGACCGTTCCGTCGCAGACCTGTTTGCTATCCACACACTTGGGGGACCCGGCGCATATGTGCTGCCCTGGCTGGCACCAGGCTGTAACGAAAGTTATTACATTACTACTCGGTAACCCAGAATTTCTTTTTAGTTTTTATGTTACACTATGCTCTTTTTTTCGTTTTTTTTTTCTATTTATATAACGAAATAGTACGGCAACTTTTGAACGCTCCATCGAACGGGTGAGTAGAAGAAGGATCCGTGAAGATCATACTATTATCAACAGTCTGAATTGAAAATTCTGTAATGAAGAACTTCACATCTTTATAGTTAGATTTGACGATCTAACTGTTTCGAACTCAGTCTGTAGTTTGGACGACTGCATTGCTAGATGCGAGCAGTTGCTAAAACGTTCACAATATTGAAGAATTGATTCAAAATTTCTTACACAAAGTGTAGTGAAAGTTATGTAATGGAAAAATAAAACGCTGGGCGCTCTTTTGTATTATAACAAGGGCGTCATAAGAGCTAAAACCCATCTGCTATAACGCTTCCAGTTCATGACGTGTCAATAACGAAACGATATAATCTCTAGTCAGCTGACTGAAGCAGAGAAAGAGACTTCCATTAGCATTTTTTTTTTTTTTGGCTAAATTAAAAAACTAAATTAGAAAAATAGTCACAATGACTGTTAGAAGATAGTAGCTGCTTTGTTTCGAAAAGCATAATCCATGATACCGCTTCTCTAAGCTGTGTAGTGATGTGGCCGATTTATGTGTCTCATTCTGTGAAGGCGAAAAGTTTCTACATTGGATTGATGAAGAAATAAAGGAATTGCATTGCTACTGCTGGCGCACGGACAGTGCTGCTACTCCAGAGGCTGTAATGCACCTCCTGCTTGCTATTACCAATTAAATATCAAAAGAAATGAGCTTAGCCAATTCCACTACAGCTGGACATTCTCTTCGCACTTACAAAAAGCACAAAAAAAAAAACAAATAATAAACTTAGCACTGGCCTGCAGTTACGATCGCTAAATATTAAGCGCATAGACTGCATCCAAGATACGGCTAAGCTGGCTGTGATTGTACAGTCTGCGCAACTCAACTTCTCAAGCTTTGCAAGAAATAGATAAACAAACTGGAGGTAAAGTTTCCTCGACGGTACAACCTAACTCGAAAACCCACATGCACTGGTTCGTTTCGGAGGTAGAAGCCCACTTGAGCCCAGAAGAACGCACAGCTGCAGTCAACCACAGATTGTCTGGGCTATGGTGACAACAGCTGCGCCTCCTCGTAAGGCCAGTGCTCCCTCCCCTACTCTACAGTGACTACGAGTGAAAGAATTGCTGACGCTAGACATTCCCGAGCATCAAAACCTTCTCTGGGGTGGAGCGAACCCTAGCTCAGAAATGCGGCAGTTAGCAACGTTGGCGTTGAGCTAGGGGAACCATAACAAAATTTGGGGCCACCACAGCGTCGCCCAGAGACGGAACTATGGTTTTAGCTTCAGTGGCGACCCTGATTTTTATAGGGAAGGGCGTGATATCCAAAACTGCACGAGTTACACTTCTCAAACGTAGCTCACGTGCAGGGGCGCCGGAACCGAGAGGGGGCAGGAGGGGCGACGCCCCCCTCCCGGTTCCGGCACCTCTGCTCACGTGATGCCTAAACTGTCAACAAATACTTTGGTCGACGTACAGTTGCGTTCACAATCATGCAACAAAGTGTACAGCGAACAAAAGACTACACTGTGATCCCGGCTATATACGGCAGAGTTTGGAGGTACTTGTTCCTGATTGGAGTAAGCTTAAATGGAGACTACATAATACTACAGTGTTTTGGGGTTCTTGGTCCTGATTGGAGTCAGCTTATATAGAGACTGCAAAATACTACAGTATTTGGGGGTACTTGTTCCTGATTGGGGTTAGCTTAGATGGAGATAAATAGAGAAAGGAGGTCTTGATGCTACAACTCACCACAGTCGGACTCGTCGGACATGTCCCAGCAGTCGATGATTTCATCGCAGATTTTCCGTTCCAAAAATTGACTTCTGAGGAAGTCGGCACAGGTGCACCCCGACTCGTCGCTGTCGTCGGGGCAGTCGGAGACCATGTCGCACACCTTGGCTTTCGGCACACACCCGCCGGACCGACACCGGCGCTCCGACGGGCCACACTCTGCAAGAGACCGACACAACCTTGGAGTAAGCGATACGACCACCCGGTAGTAGAATAAGAAAAAACTCCATAGAGGATTTCCAGTCTTCGTGGTCCTAGCGAGCTCAGGGGCCTTGCAGAAATCATAAAATGGGACACAATACTAGAATGCAGAAACTAGCATTGTACTAGAAAACAATTTTGGGAAAATACCGCTGCAGTAGACAAAATCCGAAGAGCGCTAGGGCAAGAACGGGAGCCACTGGTTTTAGGAGGAGTGAATGAAAATTGCTGGGCCTTATAAAGATATCTGAGAATTGATAAAACAACTGTGTTCATAGCACACTGCCATCGATATTCCTAAGTACCTAACGCTTTCCGTTTCATCAGGAAAGCTCCTCTTGTGAAGAACTGACGAACGAATGACTAGATAAAAATACTATTGCCACGAGGCTTCACACTATTCAGTACAGATGTAGCTAGTTCTAAATTCGCACTTTCAACCCACAAAACTAGCCAAAACTAGGCGCGATTAGACAAATTTTCAACTGCTGCCTGTATATGCTCCAAGGACAGGGTATCGTGCGTAACATAACCAAGACCTCATCCGAAGATCACATGAAGAGCGTTAATTTCGCCAATGACCTAAAACACTCACCTTCAGAAACGTTGGGCCCATGTGTTCGGACTGACACATCCACGGAAGTTATGACTCTGGTAGAGTGGACAGGGGACGGGGTAGTTCCAAGAGTCCCCACACCTCCACTTGGTGTTGCAGCGGCAGCGGTGTCATCCACCTTGGTTGTCGACCCATCTATATTAGTCGCTTTGCTTTCATCGGAAGATTCATTCAAAGTTCCCATCTCGATACTAACGTCATGGTGGGTCGGGGTGGTGACTGAAAGATCGGGATGAGTTAGGTTGACTCGGTTCATGGGTCGGGTCATGACCGGGAAGAGCTGCAACATCTCCGGGTTTGCAGTCCGATTGGGTGGGGCTTCTGTACTCGTCAAGAATAACCCACTATAGATCTTCATAAACTCTTCCTGAGTTATCACTGGTTTAGTGGAGATGCCATCCACAACACCAGCCCCTTTCTCGCTATCCAATGTCGCATCTCCTGAACCTGAGGCAGAATCTGTCTCATTTTCTTTATTTTGGGCTGTTGATTTCCGTTCATCTTCAGCAGCATGGGTGGATTCTCCGGGAAAGTTCGTGTTCTTCGGCCCAGAATCAACACCACCCGAGGTACTTTTAGGCAATTCCGTAGTAACGTCAGCGGTAGAATCTGGATGTCTGGTGGTGTACCTCAGCTTACCTGACAACGGGGGCTGTTTCTGTGTTGCGTTTTCCGTACTAACAGTTTTCGTGCCATCTTCGTTGGTATTTTCCTGTTTTACACCCAAACCAAGCTTATCTAATGGTATGACATCTTTTAAAAGAATGCTTTCTTTATCCGCTGAAGATTGCTTGTCTCTATTATCACCAGTTAGAGTTTCACCGCTCAGTGAATCATCTTTCGTTGGGCGATCCTCCTGCCCTCTATCCTCAGCTAGAGAAGATACCTGTACGATGTCGTTTTCGTTCTCTGAAACACCCGAGTTGGCAAAGAAGTCGGGATTCTTCGGCGAGTGTTGGACTGATATATATCCTTTAGAACCATCATAGGCGCTGTTCTCTAACACAGACGCAGCGTCCACGCCATCCAAAGCATCGAAATCAGCTCTGTCGATCTGCTCCACCGATGTCTTCACGCTTCCTCTCAACAGTTCCTCTCGTCTCTTCACATTCCGCTCCTCTTCGATGAGCTTCTTGAATATCTCTTGGAGCAGGTCATGCAGAGACTGCCCCTGCCGCAGCACGAATGTGTGCACGGGGGAGTCGGTGGTCGAATGCATCCCGTGTCCCCGACTGGAGAATTCCACATCGTCACCTGCCAGCGCCTTCCCATCTTCGTACTTGAAGTCCTCTGTCCTGATATAGACAGTGATGGGCTCATCGTCCCCAGCGTGGTATATGTCCTTTGGATTCACCCCTTCTGAACCGGACTGCACACTAGCCGGGTTATATTGAGGCGCATCATAAGTTGCTAAATACTTACTGTTGAACAGAGGCCCGTAAGGAGTGCTTTCTGACAAAAAATCGTAAGCGTTCAGTTCCGGCCTGGAATTGCCGAAAGCCCTTTTTGTGTAACGAAAAGGGTCGAACTCCGAAAACCAGTCAGTCCGAAATGCCTTCGCTTCACGTCTCGTCCGGTTGTGTTTGAGTGACTCTAATATTTCACTTTCGCTCATGTATTGCTTCAGCTTCTCCTCGTCGAGGGTGAGGCGAAATTCTTTGGCATCTGAGACATTTTTGACCTCGGTTTTGGTATCATCCTCAACCTTAGCTGCTTTAGTGACCTGGATAGACTTGAACAGCTGCTCGCGGATAGATTCTAGATACGCCAAGTCTTCCTTGAATGTCTCAAAGTCCATAGGCTGACTAGAAGGAGTGGGCTCGCTGCTGTTCACTTTGGGGACTCTAGTTGCACTGGCGCTTCGAAATGCCCCAGGATCCTTTAATTTCAGCTCCGACAACTGAATTTCACCGAGAGATTTCTCCGTTGTGACGGCGGCCTCAGCTTCTTCGTCAGCCGGTTCTGCGTCTGTCCCCGAGCCCGAGTTCTTTTCTGAAATGGAAAGTTTTTCATCTTCACTATCATTTTCATCATTTATCTGACGTCTGTGAGGATCTACTTCCTCTTTTTGGTCGTGCCCTGACGCTTTCTCGATGGCAATTTTAGCCTTCGCTTCCAGAAACTCCTCTGCTGGCATATCTAATACGTCGGAACTGACGGTCGTGTTTGCCAACAATTCAGATTCAGTGGCGTTTTGCAGCCCCATGTCGTAGCTAGGATACTCGTAGTAGTTGGCTGAATCGGATGAAGTCTGATTCGTATCATAATAATCAGAATAAGATGCATCCGGGTTGTAGAAAGCATCGGGGTAGACCAGTTCTCGCTCGTAGTAATTTTCTGGATAGAAAATATCCTGCTCATACTGTGGTGTATTGGCTGGCTCACGGGCTCCTGTAGAAGATTTTACTTCACTTAGTATTCGTTTTAAGTCGTCTGTGGATAAACTCGATAGGTCAAAATTGCGTAAGTCGCTTAGTGAAAGTTGGACGGAGTGAGGAGAATTTTCAGAACCACTCATGTGACTGAAAGGTACGGTGTTCACGAAACCACCAGCTAAGGTTTGTCCCCTCTCTGTGGATTTAGCTTCGTGGAAACTCTTAAGTTGATCAACCAGTTCCGGCTCCGACATATAACGCTCGCTCAGATCCCTCACAGCTTCCAGTATTGGCAGGGGCTGATCAGGCTGTGGTCCTCCATTTACGTAATCTTCTGCCATGTCGGAGACGTTAGCCAGCACTTCGTTCGGTAAGTTCCGCTCTAAGCTGTTCAGCACACTCTCAGCATCTACAGTGTCAAGGTGGTCAGAAATGACAAGCTCTGAACCCCCATCGGAAGCATCAGCAAGACCTGAAGGTGTCGTGGTAGACGCCAGGGTTTCAGTTACACTAACTTCCGTTGCATTGGGCGTTTTATCGGAATTGATTAAAGTCCTCACGAGCGTATCCAAATGCTCAGTGCTGAGCGAAAATGACGGAAGATTTCCTCCTCCTCGCCCCTCGTTCTCGTTGGGCCGCAATATGGGAGTCATGGGCGTTGTTGACGAGGACCCGGCGACTGTTGGTTTGGTGTTTACAATTACTACTTTCGGATAGCTACCAGGGCTTTTGGTAACCCTAACAAAGTCAATGTGCCCGCCAGTGATAACAGGTACAGTTAGAAATCCAAAGTACGGTTCAGTGTGATTCACTTGGCGTGTGGGGCCCTCAGTCGATGGGATATAGACTGGATTAAGACTTTGCTTTCGGGTTGTGCCTCGATGCGCATACTCGACGTCCGAGCTCACGGAGGTCACTACTTCAGTGTCGATGACAAGCGGCTTGCGAGTTGTTAAAAAGTCACGAATAGTTAATTTCGCTTTGGTAGCTGGGAGAGATGCAGGCGGCAGCAAACTCTCCGAGGGAGGCGGGACGGGCTCATTTTCTCGAATCAATGGCACTTTGAGTCCCAAGGGGACTGGATTCACTTGAGAGAATATATCTCCGGGTAGGAAGAGTTCCTGACCGGTATTCTGTTTCTGGAGGAGACTGGCCGCTTGGCTGATCAACATCTGGTTCCTACGGATCTGCTCTTGCGTTTGTCGAATGAGCTCCTGCTGATGAAGCCGCTGCTGCTCTATCCTCTGAACTAAATATGCTTCCCTAGTCATGTTCCTCGCATCTCCAGGACTGCCAGAGTATGAAGTGGGTGGACTCCTCACGGGCGCTGCTGAAGGCACCCTGGGCGGACCCGTGGGTTTATGGACGAAAGTGTTTCTGATGTCCTGGTTTCTGATAAAGTTCTTATTATTAGCGAATTGTTGCTCGAACAAACCTATTCGGTTCTCTAACGGTTCAGGTGGATTTTCATCAACAGGATCAGATCCAGGCAACGCCTTCTCGTCTTCTGTTTCCGAAGGGGGCTCATGAGCAAAGTTCAGTTCATAAATGGACTTCGTTTCCGGAAACATTGGATAATCATTATTAGGCTGTACGTAGTCGTAGTTGATCATGTCGGCAGCGTCAAAGAGATGATCGAATGGAGTCTTCTGAGGAGCAGGAGGTTGGCTTGATATACCAAAAAGACTTAGGTCAACCTCAGGCTGCTCAACACCAGACGGGTTTGTTAGACTAGCTTCCCGAAGCTGAGGATTGCCGTAATCGTACTGATTATCAGGATCTGATTCCGGGTAGTCACTTCTACGGTCCACTGATTCTAATCTTTCTTGGTCGTACTCGATGGATTGTGGGTAATAGCTGTAGTCATAGCTTGGATACCGGTCAATAGGTAACGTCGCAGCCTGGGAATTCTCAAGAAGTAGGGATCTGTTGGACTGCATCGCAAGCAACTCCCGTTGGAGGGCCTCAAGCAACTGCTGGGGGGTCTTGATGCCCACCTCACTGAGGATTGCCAGTGAGTCGTTCACGGACAGTTCAGGTTCCTCAATTTTAGCAGGGACTACCCGCTCAGATCTGAGAGGTTCCAAGGACGATGGGGTGACAGTCAAAGCATCCACTGGTCTCTTAACTTCTTTGTTATTGTAATATATCCGGTGTGGTTTGGTCTCCTGATTGTTGATGAAAACAGTCTCAAGCTGACGAACATCATCATTGTGAGCGAGCTTTACTTTTTGCTGCGGCAAGGGCGCGTCGTTCTTGTAAATTCCGCTGTGCAGTTCAAGCAAGTCCTCTGGCTTCGGCCTTAGCCCGTGAAAAGTGACAAGTTTTCCGTCGCTGTTACCATGGATATCCTGGAACGTCACAAGTCGATCTTCAGGAGCTAAACTACTACTTGTACCTAAGCCAAAGGCTTCACTACCGACCTTATGGGGCGGTGGGATTTCAAACTGGTCCTTACTGATTGGGGTTCTGGCCTTCTCCTCGTATCTGACAGCCTCGGATGGATCATTGTTGATATTAACAGACTGTTGGATACTAGAGAGAGCGGGGTACCTACGACTTTTCGTCAGTTCTTCGTCATCCGACTGTCGTGGCACAGGTTCTAAAAAATCTGTGGCATTTTTGCTGTTTTGTAGCAACTGCTGCTGCCGGTACAGCTCTTGCTGCTGCAGTAGCTGTTCCTGCTCGTGCCGCAGTAGCTGCAGGCGGTACTGGTTCTCGATCTGCTGGATTTGGTACTTGCGCTGCTCCTCCAAGAGCCGCTTCAGGTTCTCTTGGTACTGCCGCTGCTTGTCCAAATGGACGGGGTCCAGACCAACTCCTGCTAAAGAAGAGACAGTATTGGCTTGACTTTTCTTTTCTGAATCCACTTCTCCCTTTCCAGTTGCTTCATCACTGAATACCGACCCAATCTCTGTGACGTCCGCACTGGGCCCATTATTAAGATCCATCTTGAATTTTGGAACATCTCTGAGCAGATCCAGATAGTCTTCGTACGAATGTAACTTATCGGGATAGAAAATAGGATTGGTGGGGTCTTCCAGGTCATGCTTTCGCTGAGCATTCGGCTGTTCAACTCCGAAGATGGGGGCTATTTCAGAGGTATCATCCTTTCCTTCGTCAGATTTTTCCGTCATGAGATATTTCACCTGGTTCATGGTTTCGATCAAAGTTTTACTCATTTCCTCTGGAGTTGCGGACAAAGCTAGCAAGTCCAAAAGAAGATTTTCAATCTCTTCCCTTGAAGGTGTTTTCTTCTTCTCCTCTTCAGTCCTTGCTTCTACAGGTGCCTCAGTTGTGGTAGTAGTAGGGGTTGTAGTAGACGTAGTTGTGGTAGTAGTAGTTGGCGTCGTCGTGGTAGTGGTGGTAGTAGTTGTGGTGGTAGTTGTAGTACTGGCAGTAGTAGAGGGAGTGGTGGAGGTTGTTGAGCTAGTTTCAGGGGTAGTTGATTTCGTGGTCCGTATATGTGCCCGATCAAAGGCGCTCATAGTGGATTCCTTGTACCGATCATTGTCGAAGTCGGCAGCTCCCTCTCTGGCATAGGTCTCGAATTCCGCTTGTTCTGCATTGAACCCCCGTGGAGGCGGTCTGGTGACGAATGTCTCAAGGATTGGCTTTGTTTTGATGGGGACCGATTCTCCAAGGTTCGGTCGCTGAGGCCTGCCTGTAATGTAACGCCGGGAGGGATACTCTGATAGAGGGAAGGGTGGAATACCAATTCTGGGAGCATCCGTAAGCGGCGCCGAAGGAGCTACGCGTGGGATCTCCCCACCCCTATTAAAAACATGACCGGCGTGGATGACCCTGGACTCCGGGACAGAGAAGGTCTCATCCCGAACTTTTAAATTCTCAATTTTGTCTTCTTCGAGAGCAGGGAACGCATACTCATAGTAGCTGTCACTGACTGCAGGCGCCGTTAGATCACTTCCGTCGTCGTAGATGTAGAAATACTCCCCGTTTTCGGACTTTATGGCCATTATGCGGCCTCCGCCAGTAAGAGGAAGCTCCCCGTTCACCCCCTCGGGTCCTGCTTGTGGCTGATCCGGGATGCGTATGGGCAAATCAATTGGGGTTGGGGATTTCCGTCCGTTGTGCGATTCCGAAGTAGTTGGTCGGACGAAAGCGTTCTGTACACGGACAGTTTCAGGGGCAAAATGGAAGCCAGGGCCTTGGGTATCTGCCTGTACAGCATCCACCGGGGGACTCTCGACCCTCTGTTGAATACGGGTGAGCATTTTATGCAAGTTCTTTGGCACGGGGTAGTCCTCTGACGGTACGCCCTGGAAAGACGAATCGAAGTCGGTGCTGCTGACGTCGGGTTCTGAGAACGGCGCCACTACTGGTCGCCAGGGGCCCTTCTGTACTTTGAGGTTGCTGACAGTACTAGGTTTTCTGGTGGTGGGGGTCGTTGTGGTGGTAGCGGTGGTTGTGGCAGTCTGTGGTTTCTCTCGAGGGGCCAAGATCGGAGACAACGAGTCCGCCTGATATGGAAAAGAAAGAGGATATTAGGTAATATTTTTATCGAATAAATATATGTGCGTACGATGGGCGAAACACGCTTCAGTGGTCAAAATTAGCTTAACGTCCCATAGAACACAACTGTTAAGAGGTTGTGTTCACATAGAACTAACTGTTATGTAAAGATAGATACAAAATGTACCGCCCACCACCAAACTGAATTTGCAGCTCACAACAGCAGCAGAGGTACAAGTGTATGAATATCTGGGAAAGGATGAGACCATTGGGAACTGGTTGGCTTTTCGAGAGGATTTTTTAATAAGGATGCACGATTTTCAAATCTAAACAAAACAAGTCGTGTGCGAGATATGCACTCAATTTATTTTAAATTTGGAAGAACATTTTATGCCAATAAGTGTGGAATATGACGTCACCTAAAGGTCTGCTGCGTCTACTCTACATACGCTTGGTATGGCTCGGGTGGCCATCCTTGGGGCCTGTCCACAAGTTAGTTTTCTTTATTTTTATTTATTTATTTTTTTTTTGCGTGTCCACTCATCCACTCGTCTGAATTTGCTACTGGGCCGCAAAAAGAGCAAAAAAAGTGCACTGTTTTCTGAGTTTTATTTCACTCCAATCTGAAAAGATATCTGTAGCTTGCCTATTGGCACTTGCCGAGGAACCTGATTTGCCGGATTACATATTAGTAACTTCTTGCTTCCAAGGACACTACAAAACAAATGGACGACTGGATGAGTGAATACGTTAAAAAAAACTTAACGTATTTACCAACTAACATCAAGAACAGAATGCAAGTGCCTATGAAAAAAAAACGAGTGCTGGCGGTGGTCGAAATTTTAGAAGATATTGGTATAACTGAAGGAAGCCTTGCGCCACCGGCACTGAAACTGCAAAATTTAAAAACTTACTGCACACATGCTTACTGAAAGTGCCAGATAAACCTGCTGTAAGCTGCTACGTGCAATGTGGGGTTAACTCGCTGTTAGCCACCCCGCTGGTCACAGACCTCTGCACAAGCTGGGCGGTGTGTGTATCGCTACCTGGACTTCGTCTGAAGAATCATCAAGGTAAGGTATGTCTACTAATATACCTCAGAATTTGATCTTTCCAGCAGCATCCCTTTAACTTAGTCTTACTCACGGGAGCAGAAGGCCTTGCGTGTTGAACTGGTATGCTAAAGATATCGGGATCGAGCGCGCGAGCCATGTGAGTAATCCTTAGCGTCCGGTGAGCCAAGTCAGCTAAATTGCTTGGAATGCACAGTTACCATTGGGTCAATTACCTTGCTCAGAAGTGAGAGAGGACACGATACATCGACTACTTGCAAACCATGCCAACGTTCCTGCTGTACTAGCAAATGAAAACTCCAGTATGTAGCACACTATAAAGTAATGGTGAGTCAACTTTGGCCGCATCCTCATCTGGGAGACCCACATGTACTGGTTTGTGCTGCAGGTATAAGTCCATTGGCTCCAGAGGAGTAAGTGTGGCTGCAGTCGACCACGGGTGATTAGGAACTATGGCGCCAAATTAGACGAAAGATTCATATGACCCGCGACCCCCCCACCCTCTCATCTATGAAGAAGGCAAGTTCCACCACGGCGCAGCGCATGCATTCAACTGCAGAGTCAGTATACCTAGACCAGCGAAGAGCTCGCGTGCCTGGGTTGGTCAAGGTCTGTAAGCTGCGAGCGGCCGTCGTTAAAGGTTGAGAGAAGTCCACTTAGGGTGGCAAATGACCTTTTAGACCTCGCACTAGCTGTGCCTGAGTCTGTAATAACACACGCAAAACTCGCTCACCTCAAATTTTTCCTGGGCCCACTCACTCCCAGCTGGGCCCAAGTCAGTGCCTTAATATCCCCTGGCCCAATCGTCAACTGGCCCACCAACCTTCCATGGGTCCATTAACCAGCTAGGTCGAAGTTTGCGCAAGCTCACTAGGGCCCAGTCATCATCAAAGGCCGCTTATCTTTTATGGGTCCTGGGTCCACTCACTCACCAGCTGGGACCAAAAATATGCCAACATCTCAAGGGTTCAGTCATTAACTAAGGCCACTTACCTTCTCTGGGTCCACTCTCTAACCAGATGGGCCCAAGTATATGCCAACAACTCAAAGGTTCAGTCATTAACTAAGGCCACTTACCTTCTCTGGGTCCACTCTCTAACCAGATGGGCCCAAGTTTATAACAAAGCTATCCTCTGGGCCCACTCACCAGCTGGCCCCGGTTTGAGCTGGGCCGGGCCTTGACCCTGATGATGGCTCCACCGGGGGCCTCAATGAATCTGTACTCCTCCCTGCTGTCCTCCTTCACACTGAGGGACAGCTTGGGACTGACTGGGTCTTGCGGGACCGGGACGGGCTCGACGGGACCTACTTCATAGTGGAGCTTTGCATTGGACAGCGGGTCTGTCGGTGGGACTAGCGGGCCCGGGTGGAACGACTCCGTTTCTCCTGTAAAGGTGGACAGCATATTACATTGTAGGGATATTGGGACAAAATTATGGCACCTTATGGGGACATTCAGCCATAAATATCGAAAATTTATTGGTACCTTGAGACATAATTAAGGTATTTCGTGGAGACAGTGGGACACAATTATTGCACGTTTATGAGGACATTGGGATACAACTATTGTACTCTATAAGGACATTAAGGAATTCAAAGCGGAATTCGGGATATTAAAACAGTTCGGAATACAATTGTGAATTCTTGGACAATGTTACATTGTTAGGAATTATTTGGTACACTTGAATATTAAGGCGGACTGCGAGAAGTACAGAATAGTTGAGCGACATACAAGGACGTTGGATAATTTAGGTTCCCATTCAGGACACAAACTGGGTCAAAATTTGCCACATCCTGACGCTTTGAGATGAAGGAAAAGCATCGGGCCCAGTTCTGGAAATTTATGAGGACATTAGGACGGGACCAGAGGAGTTCTGATGTACCTCGTGCACTAACGTGTTTGCTGTTACGGTGTTAGTTATCTTAGCCCTCCAATTATGGGACTCTGTGGGGACTTTGGGACCAAAGAATAAGAGGTTAAATAGACATTGGAACCCAAGTAGGGGACTTTATAGGTACACTGGGACCCAAGTAGGGGACTTTATAAGTACATTTGGACCCAAGTAGGGGACTTTATGAGTAGATTGGGACCCAAGTAGGGGACTTTATAAGTACATTTGGACCCAAGTAGGGGACTTTATAAGTAGATTGGGACCCAAGTAGGGGACTTTATAAGTAGATTGGGACCCAAGTAGGGGACTTTATAAGTACATTGGAACCCAAGTAGGGGACTTTATAAGTACATTTGGACCCAAGTAGGGGACTTTATAAGTACATTGGGACCCAAGTAGGGGTCTTTATAAGTAGATTGGGACCCAAGTAGGGGACTTTATGAGGAACCGAACATACAGGATCAGAATCGGAGAAAACTCTGCGCCCTGGGACAGGCGGGACACTTACGGGACACTGTCAGCGAGTCGATGTCCACCTGGGCCCCTTTGAAGGCCACGGGATTGAGGCTGATAAGTTCCTGGACCAGCGTCGCCTTAACGGCCTGCTCCACGTTCATGATGTGCCTGCACGGTTGGGGGACGGTTAGAGCGGGGCAGTTGAAGGAACGGGAAAAGATGAATAAAATACTTGGTTAGGGCTTTGGGGAACGGTCAAGGGAGAAAGTTAAGAATGAGCGATATTCACGGTTAGAGGAGAACGGTTAAAGTTAGAGATAAGTGATGAATATGTATACATTGAGGGGACGGTTAAAAGAGAAGGTTAAATGAATAAAGTACGTGGGTAGGTGATTGTGAGTGTCGACGGTTAGGGAACGGTCATCGCTAAGGCACTGAAGGAAGAAGGTTAGTAATGAGCGATATGCCCGTTTAGAAAACCACGCAACCAACATACACGTAATACATAGCAACGCCAGGCCCTCCGCAACTGTTTTCAGTACTCCCATTGCAAGTTTCCTCGGCCCGCCACCTAGTATTAGACTCGTTCAGCACCAGGAAAAATCTTGAGGAATTTAATGTTGAGGCTAATTGATATAACCAAAGTTTAAACCTACAATTTTCTACTATACAATTACTAGTACCATCATTATTGTATTAACAGGCAGCCCGAGATAGTCCTACGCTTTCTGTTGAACAGTTAATAAAAAAGACGGGAAAGAAGAAAAAGAATAGACGAAAGTAAGATCACTAAGAGTATGAAATCGGAAGAAAGCGAAGTGGGCACGAACAACAGACGTCCCAATGGCCTACATATTGGCTAAAGTGATCTACAGGCTTCTCCTGAGGTCGCTCTCCCCATAACAGAGGATGGGTGAACCTAAAAATACTGACATAAACTGCCAATGCTGAAAATACTATCCAAATGGTAGAGCTTCTTGTCTGTTTTATGGTACCTCTGATAATCGGATTGCTCCCTAACAGCAGGTAACTCACCCGGGTATTTTCCGTCTGTCCAGGGTAATTCTGAAGTCAATACCCAGGCCGGGTTGCAGCTGCCCCGTGGTCGGGTTGATGACCGGACCAAACCCGGCCACTGTGGCCCGCTTGTAGGCAGGCGATAGTAAACTCCTCATGTACACCGCGTCCAGCTGCGGGATGCGGTCATGTTAGTGCTGTAAATTATATTAGATAAACTAGCTGTAGAGGGACCAACAGGCCCATTCCCAGAGAGCACCGAGACTCACGCTCTGGCCACAGGCCCATTCGCAGAGAGCAGCCGAGACTCACGCTCTGGCTACAGGCCAATTCCCAGAGAGCAGCCGAGACTCACGCACTGGCCACAGGCCCATTCCCAGAGAGCGCCGAGACTCACGCTCTGGCTACAGGCCCATTCCCAGAGAGCAGCCGAGACTCACGCTCTGGCCCTCTGTGAGCAGTTGACATTACATGAGAATTATTTAAATATATCAAGAAGAAAATAAGAAGAGAATAAACTCAGCCAGTGAATCGATCGGGCAAGCACGATTAACTGCGGCAGATCTGCGAATCTGGAAGCTGTTCAGTTAGTTGGGGCATCACAGATCAGGGTTTAGGTTGGCCTCTGAATCTCTGGCTGCTATGAGATTGATTTCAAGAGGAATTCGCAGTTGTGCAGGGTCTTGCACAGAATGACTGTCAAAACGATTTTTAAGCGTGTTGACTGTCTCTGCTTCGTCAACTTCAGATGGGGTCTATTCCAGATATTGCATATATTCCAGATATTCACTATGGAATGCGGGGAAAACTGTAATACACTAACTGGGGTACAGAAACTAAGGTACAGTAATTGGGGTAAGGTAACAATGATACAGAAACTGCGTTTCAATACCTGAAGCAGAGTAACTGCAGTACAGTAATTGGGCTACGGTAACTGGTGTACAGTAACTAAGGTGCAGTACCAAAGACACAATACTGGTGTACAGTAAACTGGAATTGGCAAGTGTGACGCGTGATTGAAGAACAATAATCGAGGTACAGTTAGTGGAGTACAGTAATTAAGGGCAGTTAATAGAAACATTCAAGTATTTGAATAGCTTCAACGCCGTATCTACAACGGCACTCTTTGAAAGAGACCTCAATGATCGCTTGCGAAACAACGGTCAAAAACTCAAGCATAAAGCTCGAAGAACGACCTTAAGTCAGCAGTTCTTTCCGTATTTCATAGTCAGCATTTGGAA
>LQNS02277812.1:2793928-2806100 GCA_001587735.2 Parhyale hawaiensis
AAATAGACGAAGTTGTAGATATTGTAATGATCAATAAGCGAATATCGAACCATTTGGCAGAAGAAAGCCAAAGTGTGAAAACTGAATGCACTTGTTTGCTCAGCCAATGTTGAAATCCATACAATGAAGATATTTACAGCTTCTCTTAGCGCTGTCATGGTATCTGATATCCATAACTTCCTCCATACATTAAAACTCTATTTGCTCTCAGTTCATGACGTACAAATTGAGTAGAAGATCAACGAAGCACAGGGGAAGCAGTCTTTCCCGGTGCAGTAGACACAGGGATGATTTTTTTTCCACTGTGTTCTGTTCTACTGAGAAGCAATGTTCGGTTGCGCGCAAAAATTTCGATGCCCTGCAGCTGTATCTATCATGCCGTAGATAGGATACTCGGCGGGAAATTTAATTGTATTCAGTAATGCTTCACTGTTTCCTAATATAACTTGACTTCTTTTTTGCACGTCATCTAATGGAAGCAAGAAGTGTGCTGCTTTGATGAATCGAAACAGCACTCATCCATCTCTCATGACAATTTGAGTGTGCTGTTATAGAGTATCCCTTAACCCGTACTCAGAGTCTGTCATCTTAGAAGGACACCCTATCTGCAGGTGTGGCAACGCAGCAATAAGCCTTCAATGGTATCTCTACCTGTTCTAATGAATGTGCGGCGAGGTGTACATTGAACCCTACTTTTGCTGTGAAATCTCGAGAAGCGCCGACCGTGGGCGGGTTAAAGATTATGAAGAGTGTACAAGAGTCATCACAATTTAATTTAATTTTATTAATTTCATCTCTGTAGTGTGTGACAGCGCGGGCACTCAAGTTATTACAATAATAATTTAGCCCACGGGTCAGTTTGTTTAGTAAATGATACTTCATCATGAGCGTCTGGTAGGTGCGTATTTATTCTGGCATTAATCTCCCTAGCGCATGAATTGAGGAAATGACCTTTTCCCCCTGAATTCAGACAATGATTTGTTCCCTATAGCCTAAATTCAGGTAACCATCTGTTACCTAGAGCCTGAATTCAGGTAATGATCTGGTGCCTGAACTTAGTCAATGAATCGCTTGCGTGGTGCCTATTTTTATATGAAATATTGCGTTGCGTTTACCGAGATTGCCTCCTGCTTGCCTGTTAGTTCGAAGCAACAGTACGACCCGCTGGCCACACTGCTTAGGTAAATTAATTAATTTATCTGTGTCGTTCACAGTTGCCACTAGGAAGCCCCGTATCATATATACCTGTGAAAATATGTGTTCGTTATTTCAAGTTACTCGCCTGCCCGGCCGTCAAGAATGCCGGAAAGCAGTTTTTTGTGACCCCATGTCTTCCTCATTGCCAAGTAGCCGAGCACGAAAATATTTTTCGAACATGAAGCCTTAACGCAAAAAAAAAATCCTAATTAGAATCCGCAGACCAGCAGCCGCGCGCGCGGCCCCAAGGGCAGCACAGGTTGCGTCACTGCCGCCCTCAAGGACAAGGCCGGCAGGTAAGGCTATGGTCAAGGCCACCGCAGGCTGCCTACCTGTCGGCTCTTTGGTTCTGTGTACCTGTGCAGGTCTCCTGGTGTGCGTGCGTAGGTGCGTCTTTGTGTACGTATATCCTACTGCGTACTAATAGATGTTTGTGTGGTTTATTGGTTAATTGACGAGTTGATTGGTTGCTTTGATAGTGTCTTAGCTGCTTTTCCCTTATTTGCTGGGTTGGTTGTTAGGTGATTGCTTGGTTGTTTTGTTAGTTACTGGGTTGGTTATTTGGCTACTTGCTTGGATGGTTGGATGATTAGCACGCAGTGTTTTAGTTGAATATATTATTAGTTGGTTGATTTGTTAGCTGATTATACTGTCAGTTGTTGGGTTGGTTGCATTGTTCGTTAGTTACTGCGATGGTTGGTGGTTTGGCAGGTAGTCATGCTGGCTGGTGGATTGGTTTGTTGGTCTACTAATAGGTAGTTTGCTGGGTTGCTTGGTCGTTTGCTTGGTTGTCAGTGGCTTAGTTTGCTTCTTGTCTTTTCTCCACTGTGAGGAGGCTTTTGTTGGGGGAAATTTCCGAAATCTGAGCACAGTAGAAGCCTGAAGTAAAATGCAAACCGGTTGTCACTTCCTTTCCACAGTGTTGTTTTTTTTTGAGCTCACAGTACGAATGTTGCGCCGAATTTCAGCGTACATGTCGACATTTACACGTACACTTGTAAGCCTGTGTACGTGCGCGAAGTTTCGTGTAACACTTATGATAGTACTATTGTGGAGCTCGCTCGGTAAACTATGTAGTTTGGTGAGTGATGGCATCGAGCCTTGTTGATTAGGTTGTAAATTCATAGCTGCAACATTAATAAGAAATGAATGTGCATGTCATTTTGTTATATAAGCTGGGTATAATAGTGCTAATCGAAGAACACCTCCCGCCCGTGGAGAAGTGAATGATAATCAATCAATTAATCAGTCAATTAAACTTCATTTCAACTGGTGCCCTGTTTGCTCTCTGCGTCCATAGCGGTAATGATATGATAAGCTAAAACTTCCTTTTATTATAAAGCCTCACTTAACCCAACTAGCATATGTATTTTATAAGTAGGCTAATGGGCATATAGACCAATAGTCTATACATACTATATTAAGTAAATACACGCCATCATGAGGACTGCAAAATTAATGTGAATAATATACATACTCCATGCAAATCTTTTCAACACCGGTATCACCTGCAGTTTAATTTTATTTTATGTCTCGTCGCTTCAGAAAGTTCGTGGACGACTGATAGCGAACTAGAAAACACTCTGAAAGCACATGCCTCTGCCAAGCAAGGCAACGACAACGAAAAACTCATTAAATTGGTTATGAAATCACGATTTTCTTTGTATCAACACCAAAATCTAATCATTTATGTCTCTCGACAGTATTAACAATTTCTGTAATTTTCTGGAAGATCCGTTCATAACTATTTGATTAATGCCTCTAAGAAACATTTTGATAAACATAAATGAAACACACAAACGGACCTACCGATCATCACCACAATTTAATCAATTATGCCTTTTAGTATTACTAACAAGTCCTGTAAATTTCATAAAGATCTATTGAAAACTTATGGAGTTATCGTGCTAACAAGCAAAACATCAAATACCGCGACAAACAAACGAACGGACAGACCTTTGCAAAATGCCCAACTCCTGTAAATCCTTCCATTACTTCTGGAGTTATGACACTGAGAAAAACTAGGCAGACAAACAAACTACCAACCAACCAGATGGACAGATTTTCACCAAAAGTTATTCATCTGTTACTCCCGACATGCCTAGCAATCCCTGTAAATTTGGTAAAGATCTGTTCATAACTTTTTGAGTAATCTTTATGACAGACAAAGAAGCAGACAAGCACGACAAAAACATTACCTCTTCGGCATAGGTAACCATCCAATCTTGTGGTATTATTTCAGCTGTTCCAGTGTTCAGTACCTTTCTTACGTATCCTGGATACGATCTCAGCTTGCTCATTGCGGCTAATCTTTCATCTCAATGCTGCGTAATTTTACAAATACACACACAAAATAAATAAATATATGTATAAATTATAATGAACTACAGCAGTAATCAACACAAAGTTATGATTATTCATTAAGCGGATTTAATTATAATCTACAGCACAAAGGAGACACCGTCATTTTTGAAGACCCGGAAGATGTCCGATGTAAATTCCAAGGCTGTTTTTCAAGTAATACAAAGCATACCAATGCCTATTGGAGCTCGCCTCTATTGTAGTCTACAATAGGCAGGGCGATGTGCATAGGCTAATGGCTGCGTCTATTGTGTGGTAAATAGGCTATTGTGTGTTTTGTGACAGAAGCTTCGACTGCGAGTGAGTGCTGGTGACTCCACGTACCTCGATTTTTTATATGAGCCTTGGGCATCAGACGGTTAGGGCATTTAAAAGGGATACAAAAATTGGGTCTCGGTACAGGCTGCTCCTCCTTCCTTCATTTACACTATCTAGTGGTTAAAGTGATATAATTAAACCGGTAGCTTTTAATACTTTCAACGCATTTGCTGTAAATAAGATTGTGCAGGACTGTAAATGCTGAAAATGTAATTGCCATAAAGTGTGCTGAAAATTCAAAGTTTTGTCTCATTAATTTGTGAATTCGAGTTAGGATGCTGCTAACTGTGAAGGCTGACGGCGGTCAAGGCACCGGGTGTGGTCATGGGGTTGGGTTAAGGTCAGGACTATGGGGAGGCACTGTTAATTTATTAGTAAACCTTTGATTTCACCAGTGCCGAGTAATTTAAAGGATACAACGACTTTAATGTAGCGCAGATAGCTGAAAATATTCAAATTAATAAAATTATAAAATTCTCTAGTTGTTGATACTTACAAACACAGGTATATGATGTATATACATCAGGTACATGTTGCCAGAGTAGACTATTAAGGCACATAGCTGATAACTGAAATTTTTCCACGACAAATTATTGATATTAGTAGACTCGACGATGATGGTTCGTATTCATATAATAGAGCAAAATCTAGAGACATTTTAATTTCCTCCAGATGTTTTGAAAATTCGTACGCGTAATGTTTTCTCACAGCACATACTTCCTTATATGAATATCATTATGCATAGTTTTCTGAATGTATGTACATACATACATACGAAAGATACCGTCAACCAACCCTTTAGTGCCCCGATTGAACAACACTTTAAGAAGAAATAGCACTGCGTGTAATGTCAACACATTTGTACTGTAGGCAAGCAAAGGTTAGGGAAATCTCAATTGAGCCTTTATATTTTTTGCGGTATCGCATCCACTTCGCGCGTTCTTAGTGGTCATAATCGGTAGATTTTAAAAGTTTTACGGTACGAGAACTTAAAAAAAATCGAGATCCTGGAGCGCATGACGCAGCTAGAGACTGAGTTCAGCGCTCATGAAGATATCAAACTCGACCCGAGAGGCCGCACCCGCCAGTCAGCTGACCACAACACAGCGCTCGCTGCGGTAACATGTGCAACTTTCGTGACCTTCTGCGAGAATTACTCATGGCTTCCGGTCGCGGCTGCCAGGCGGATGTTTTTTTTAAATCAATGATTAGATTAGATAGGCGGCAGCAGACGAACCAAGAGGCCCATTCCCAAAGAAACACCGGGATTTATGTCCCGGCCCTCTATGAGGTATTGCCATTATGTTAGTAGGATACAGATGACTGGGGAAACAAGAAGAGAAAAGAAGGAAGATGAAAGAAAAAAGTGGGGTGAATAATCTCAGCCAAAGAGACGATCATGGATGCACGCAAGCATGATCGATAGCCGCTGATATGCGGAGCTTTAAGATGTAGTTAAAGCGGCATTGAGAAGAAGACGGATTAAGATGGCCTCGGAAGCTATGGCCGTTAAGAGTTTCGACTCCTGGAGGAGAAGGAGTTCTTAGCTGTGGAGGATGTCTTTCTCACTGGATGTCAAGACGAGTTTTAAAGCGTTATCTGACTCCGCACTAACAACATCAGAAGGGAGTCTATGCCACATGCTGAATGTGAAATACGGAAAAGAACTGCTGACTTGAGGTCGTTCTTCGAGCTTTATGCTTGAGTTTTCGACCGCAATAGATCATTGAGGTCTCTTTCAATGAGCCCCGTTGTAGGTATGTATTTGAAGCCGTTCAAATACTTGAATGTTTCTATTAGTTGCCCTCTGAGTCGTCTTTGTTCGAGAGAGATCAGACCCAGTTCCTTTAGGCGACATTCATACGGCTTGTTTCGCAGCTGAGGTATCAATTTCGTTGCTCTGCGTTGGACTCTTTCCATGTTATCGATATCTTTGCACAGATGTGGCGACCAGAACTGAACAGCAAATTCTAAGTGTGGCCGCACCGCCTTGTACAAGGGAATGAGGATGTCCTTGGACTTACATTCAAAATTTCTGGTTATGAATCCCAGTACTCTGCTTGCCATTTTCACACTCTTGTCAACTTGCTGACTGTGTTGTAGCTTGTTTGCAATAGTGATTCCCAAGTCACGTTGTTGGGTGACAGGAGCCAATACTGTCCCGTTCATTCTCAATGGGGTTGAAGGGTTCATCAGCCCTACGTGCATTACTGAGCATTTGTCAACAGTAAAGCTCATCTGCCACGTTGTGCTCCATTCCATGAAGTGGTCAAGGTCTTGTTGGAGCTCGGCTCTTTTCGTGGCAGGATGACATAACTAAGAGTTCGAACTCTTAAAAATTTTGTTCATGCGTAATTTTTATTTATATCTCAAAGCTATACTACAAGGGGTTTTATGACCAACAGCTAACATCGTTGGGTTACTGTCTGAATGTGAAGTTTATACGAGATGATACATATGTACAGAATGTTCTGTTAGTGGCATCATATATTTGCATTAAGTTTTGCACATATTTCCATCTCTTCGTGTATATATATTGTGCAGGGCAAGTATGTTTCTCATGCGTTGAAATTCATCAGTGCAACTAGTTAGCTACGTCTAATAGTTTCTTTTAATTAAAAGACGATGGCATACATAAATATTTCCCTTTAATCAACGGACTATGGCTTACTTTACTATATCCCTTTAATTAAGGGGCTATGGGATGCATAAATATTTCCTTTTGATTAAAGGAGTGTGACATACATTATTATTTCCCTTTAATTAAATGACTATGGCATACATTAATATTTCCCTTTAATTAAAGACTACGGCATACATAAACAAATGAAATTGATTCTTAACATATGCGACGTTGTTTCTATAAAATGTTAAAGTTTTTTTTAGAAATACACATCACATTCCCAATTCTAATACATATAGTCTTCTTCTCCATGACTTTATTATTTAGCATGTTTGAAATAAAAATAGTAAACCAGCATGCCTGTGTAAAATATGTTATTTGTGCTATCTCTCTAACAGTGGGTGAAGACTGACTGTCCACTTGCGTAAATCTAGATGGCAACTGTTAATCTCTTCCTATGTTAGCTTTAAATATGAATACCTCAGGGTGCTGTTCCGCTAATATGTTGGGCACTGCATCCACATGAATTAATTACTGATTTTTCCTCCGTTCTCCTCTTTGTTTGTTTCCTTCTTTTGTCTTCACCGCAGCATGTCGGCGCAGCAAGTTATCTAACTCGAATATTTCCCTATTGCAGAGAGCGTCGCGCGCTCGCAGCGCCAGCAGCGGCAAGCGGCGCAAGTCTCCAGAGAAACAAGAACTGCCACAAAAGCCGGTGAGTTGCACGCCTTAATTTCCAATACAATGTGTTGGAGCTGTGAAGTTCATAGGTTGATCACCACACGCCACTGTAAAAGAAGTACGGGATTAGTGGTAGAAAAATCAGAAGCAAAGGCAATTACAAAACATCAGTGGCAAGTGTTTTAAAGATTGAAAATCTAGAACGTGTTTCTAACAATTTATAAATGATTAAGTTTGTTGAGAGTTGTCGTCTTTAAATTATCGAGAAATTGTGATTAAGAATTCTGATTAATATCTTGCCGAATGATTCATGTTGGGTCACGAGTTGTCACCGGGATCCGTACTCAGCCGTGCAGATATGCAAGCGCTCAAGTCAACTGTGAATGTTATTGTAATTACCTCCGTCATTGAGGTTTTGTATCGAATTTGCCTATTTGCTTGTTTGTCTATCACAAAATAATGGGGGAAGGCATGGATGAATCCTTACGAAATGAACAGGGATTGTTGAGTATGTCAGGAAGAACGGTCGATTAACTTTTGGTGAAGATCTCTTCAACCGTTTGTTTGTTTTACTATTTTTCATGTTAGCATAACTGATAAATTATAAACGGATCTTTGTGAACTTGCCATGGCCTATCGGGGTTGTTACTAGAAGCAAATGACTAAGCTTTGTTGATCTGGTTGTCTATTTGTTTGCGTATATATTAGATTGTATGTGTTTCAACAACGTAGCTCAAAAATTTATAAACGGAGGATCCCGGTGAAATTTGTAGGCAGTATTAGGAACGTTGCAAGTGTGACGGCCTCTAGTTGGGCATATATTATTCCGAACTCACACTACTGAAATCGAGTAGACCATCAACGAAGGATAAGGGGAACTATCCCTGCGACCAAAACTACAAAGAAGAAGGCAGGAATCTGCGTCATGTTGCAGTATTTATTTATTTTATGCCGTTTTTACTTCCGCCAATGAAGTTATGTTTTCGTCGGGTGTGTTTGTCTGTCCGTCTGTATATTTGTCTGCCGCCAAGATAACTAAAAAAATTATTGACGGATTTTTACGAAATTTACCGGGATTGTTAAGTATGTTGAGAGAAACAGTTTGTCTCCTCATCTTTCTCAATATCACTACTCAAAAGCTTTGTACTGAGCTTACGAGATTTACATGATTTGTTACGTAGTTATATCACGAAGAATAAATTGCCAAATTTTTGTGGTTATCTGTTCGTTTGTTTGTCGCTGTTTATAATTTTATGCTGGTTTGTTAGCGCTATAACTCACAAAGTTTTGAATGGATCTTTATGAAATTTACAGGAATTGTTAGTAATGTCAAAAGATATAAATGATTACATTTTGGTGATGATCGGTTGTTCTGTTTGTAAGTTTAAGTAATGTTTCTCAGAATGTTTGCTAGCAGCATAACTCAAAAGTCAACGGATCTTCAAGAAAATTACTGATATGGGTAATACTATTAAAAGACACAAATGATTAGATTTTGGTGTTGAGACAAAGAAGGTTACGGTTTCCAAACCAATTTGCATCTTTTGTTATCGTTGCCTTGCTTGGCGGAGGTATGCGCTCTCAGGGTGCTCTAGTCTAATGTGTTGCTAGCACTTGTCAAACCTGCTCTCTTTTTGCCGGATCTTCCTTACTGAAACAGATAATTAGAACGACATGAAGTAGATTTGATAACAGATAGATCTAATATACTTGATAGATATAATCTGTTTCTCCACAGACGGGAGGTATTCTTCATACAATTTATTTCATAATGTTAAATCTTTGGATTTCTTCAATAATTATGCATCGTGGACGTCCATTACTTTCATTAATACTAAAGCTATACAGGTGGTTGCTGAAAGTGACAGAAACAAAAACCTGAAAACTTACCTATGTTACTAGAGTTCCAACTGCCTCATATTTCCCCCAATTGTTGTTATTATTATTATTAAATCACACCAGACTGGCGACGTAGAAATGGAGAAACTCCATGAGGTTAACAAACCCACACGCAACCAGCCCAGCGGGTGGAGAAAACAAAAGAATTAAAAAAAAAGAAGATCCGAGATCACAGAATAGCTCTGTGTACAGATCGTTTAAAGCTGCCAATACCAGCACCAGCAAAGNCAGAGCCATCAAGACCATTCCAAACATCCACACACGATGGAAAAAACGAACGGGAATACTGGCCCGTACGGCATCGTAACGGTTCCAAAGCAAACTCATGAAGAGCACCAGTCCGCCGAGCATACCTCACCCGAACAAATGGATTCATCATAGCCATAGAGTACAACTCCTTATGGCTGCAACATAAGTCACCACAAGCTTCTAGAAGTGTGGTTCCTCACTATTCTAGAGCAGCGTTGCTTTCAGACCTATGTATGCTCTCGGTCATGCGTCTTGATCCACGAACTTTCCAGCCTCTGCGGTGCCAGACCGTGACGCGGGATAGCTCTGGAGGCCGTGTGCGTGCAGCGTATCCTGGATACGGTTGGCCTGTGTTCGCGTCCAAACATTATAGTAACAGTCGTTTTGTATCTGTTCCTATTTACGTTTGTTTGTCTACTAATTTCAGTCATCTTTAAAGCGCTTGTGCAGAGTGCCATACTTGTAACCAGTTTAACCGTGTCTGGATGAGACCTTGAACAATGCATTTACCTGTTTCTTTAATTTTGTGGCAAGGCTTAACCATAAGGGCTCTGTCTGTACGATAAATAAATAATAAGAGAAGCACTCTGAGAGCGCGTACTCCCGCCAACCAACGGAAGGTTACTAAACAATTGAAATAGGTCATTGAAATTGAAACCTATTTCAAATCTATTGAATCCTATTTAATTTAACTGAAACCTTTTGAAAAATTGAAAGAGTTCATGAATCTAGGATTAAGTTGCGATCATCAGAAAACTTTGTTCTTTTGTGCCTCATAAAATTCTTAACAGTGTAAGAAAATGTCATGGAGCTCCTTCTATAGCTTTCTGAGGTATCCTGGCGACGAACAGACACGTAGACAAACACCAACAAAACATAACCTCTTCGGTGGAGGTAAATTTTCCTTTTCTTGGTGGTATAAAATTACTTAGCGTAGACCATACCTATAGATAGCCAAGTTAACCGTACGTAGGGTACGACTGGGAAATCGAGCATATATTGTTCATAGTAGCTACGGTTTGGCTGAACGTCGTGTCGGTGGGAGAACGCTGACTGTATTACTCTGCCAGTTCCTGATCTAACCCATCTTAGTCTAACCTAGCTCATTCTAGTCCAACCAAGCATATCTAGTCTAAACTGGCTCATCCTAGTCCCACCAAACATATTCTAGTATAACCTAACGCACCCAATCCAAACAAACATATTCTAGTGATTTAGTCTAACCTGACGCACCTAATCTATCCAAACATATTCTAGTCTAACCTGACACACCTAATTCAACCAAACATGATGTTATAGATAGTGTAATCTAACGCACCTAATCCAACTAAATATTCTAGTCTACCCCAACGCACCAATTTTACTCGCGCAAAATCCTTATAATCTATCCAGAATCGTTAAAATCGTAGATTTCACCGTCTCACTGGAATACAGACCTATTACCTCGTCTGTGGACTTGACAGCGCTGGATGACTTCGGTATTTTTGATTCATATAGGTGAGTTTTCGTGCTTTCCAGCCCAACACAACTTCATTACTATTCAAGTATATATCGTAATCGAATCTACGAACTTTTCAGCCGAGGATTCGTGCTCTTAGACAATTTTACGAATTTTTCAGCATGAAAGAATATCCGTATTGATCTTACAGGAGGGCAAGCCTACGAACTTTCCAGCCTGAGTTGATATCGGTTCTAATTGTTGACTTCATATGAGCGTCAAGCCTACGAACTTTCCAGCCCGAGGTGAAATCAATATTAATTGTGCTTGTGGGCGAGCCTACGAACTTTCCAGCCTCGGATGACGTCAGCAGGTCCGGTGCACACATTAGGCAGTCCCCCCACCAGGGAGGGGGCGGCGCTCCCGTTACATGACCCCAATATCTGGCGCGCAGCATCGCGTGTTGCGCCCCCCGGGAACCGGCGCCCTTAGGGCCGCCACTGCTGCTGCTGCTCACCGTGCGGAACTATAGAGCTGTGGGACGGTATCTTGGATACGCATCTGTTTTATAGTGTCCTACAGCATCTAGTCGTCAATAATGAGGGCAATCGGCCATGATTTAGTGCTGATTTTTATTTCTTGCTTTTGGTACGGGCTTTGCTGCAAACTACGCTTCTAACCTAAAGGTTTGAGCATCTGTTAAATGAACGAAAGTTGTGCAATCATAAGTTTCGGAAAGTAAAATTTTCCTTCTTCAAGTAAATCTGCGAATGTCGATTTTGAAATATTTGAAAAGCAAGCAGCACCAAGAAAATATCGTTCAGCCTGAAGAATTCACAGGATATGCTCCGTTCCTAATGTATCCTGGATACCAGCAGGGTCAGTGTCAATAAGGATCAATATTTTTTTTATTGGCAATATAACTTTAAAATGCTGTGGCCTATGCTCAGCGTGACGTCTCAAATGCTACGAAAAAATTCAGCTAAAGAAAACGAGCAAAATTGATCATGCACGACAGCAACAACAACAAGGAAAATTTCTCCCAAGATGGAGCATCTGATCTGCAACGCTCAAAAAAAAGAAATTAGGAATTAAGGCGTTGCTATTGTACCGAGCTAAGCGGTTTCAGAAAAGAGTTTTTCAAACACATTTTATTTTTGCTGCACAGAGTATTTACGAAAAAGGCCACCGAAAAAACCTACGGAGCCTATCTAATCTAATACTAAGAATGACCGTCGTGTGTTTATAAATATATATATATATATTTATATGTTCGGTGTTACGCTCTTAACGAAATAGATAGGCGGAATTTAGCCCAGGTTGGAGACTCTGGTTGTCCTCTCAAGCTCCATTGAAAGTGATAGGCAGAAAATAAGCCGGGTTGCAGAAGATGGCAAACGTATCTT
>LQNS02277812.1:2806612-2822465 GCA_001587735.2 Parhyale hawaiensis
TGTATATAAGCTGCTATTTTGTTTAAGTTTGTTGGAGTATTTTACTCAAGATGTTACTTCTGCCTGTCTATATAGAAGACCTAAGGATGCCAGCACGATAAAGGTTCAATGAAGAAAAGAAGAAAATTGAGAAGCAAATAAGAGAAGAGGAGATTCCGCACCGGCCTAGAAGCATTAGGCAAACGTATAGGTTATTGCGTGAATTCTTCACGCACGGGTCCACTAGTTACAATTAATAGTATTCGTATTGGTGGAAATCATGTTACAGTATAGTGCAGGATCCTTTCTCAGATACGCACCCATATCAGCTTGGGTACCTGGCCGTCAAAAACGACGGCGAAGGATTTGTGATGACTCTTTCGTTACTACCTCACTTCGCAACGTTGCCCAGTTACATAAAGAGATGGCAAACTTGGCCCACGACTTGCTGAAGAGCGCATTTCATTCCTTCATTTATGAAGCACAAAATTATATATTTTTCCAGCTGGCAGTCGAGCATCACTCATTTAAATTTGGCTCGGTATCAGAGATACGGCATGATATCACATTAGTCCAATTTTGATGAGTTGTCTCATGAAAGGCAAAAATCCAGTTAGAAAATCACTGCAATATCTTCTCGTTTTTCACCCATCTGCTGTATGCTGAAAAATATTTTACCACTTGCTCCGCTGCTTCAAGCGGGAAGTATGATAAGCTGATGTTCGGGTGTGAGAAGAGCACCAATAAGAATGGATGGAAGTGCAAAGAGATGTTCCATATAGATGGCTCCATTGCTTCAATTTTTGCGTTGCTAAGCAAGACGTGCATTACGTTAGCATGTTTTTGCCAACATCTGCAACCTGGTTTATTTTTCACCCATAAGTTTCACCCATAAGTTTCACCCATAAGTTTCACCCATAAGTTTCACCCATAAGTTTCACCCATAAGTTTCACCCATAAGTTTCACCCATAAGTTTCACCCATAAGTTTTCAACGAAGCGCCTCAAACCTGACCTACGATTTTCGCTTGTTTTCTTCAAATGTGACAGAAATTGAACCGATCAACAGATGGGATATAAAGAATCAAATAGATAGTCATTGTCATTTATCACCTACGCTAAGGAGGTTGCGTTTTTGTCGAGTTAGTCGCTGCGTCTGTCACTGAGATAACTCAAAAAATTATAAACAGTTCTCCACGAAATTTACAGGCACTGTTAGGTATATTAAGAGGAACATATGATTAACTTTTGATTAAGATTCGTTCAACCAGTTATTATCTGTCTGCTTTTATTGCAAAACAGCTCAAAAAGTTGTGAACGAATCATCATGAAATTTGCAGAAATTTTTGGGACTATTTCGAAGCGCAACTGATAAAATTTTTATGATCTGTCAGCTCGCTTGCCCATTTCTAGCTACGGTTGTCTTAGTGTTTGCCAGAGAAATAACCCAAAAATGCACGAACGAGTCTTCATAAAATGTAATATGCGGAATTATTGGAAAGCGAACAAATAACCTACTTTAGGTGATGGTCAGATCGTCTCGTACGTGTTTGACTGTATCTTTCTCGTAGTGTTTGTCAGCATATAGCTCAAAAGTTACAGACAGACCTTCGAGAAAATTACGCAGCAAATGTTATTAATGTCAAGACGCATTTATAAACAAAGATTCCAAATATTAATGATGATGGAGAGAAATCTGGATTTCAGGATCAATATGAATTTTTCGTGAACGTTGCCCTGCTTGGTGGATGTATACGCTCTCAGAGTGCGCTAGTTAAACAATCACGTAAAAAGTTCAGTTGCCTTTTTTAGCATTAGATTGCCTCGTACTCTTCTTCCTTTTTATTCAGCAGCAGAGTTTCCCCTGTCAATTCTTTAAGACACAAGACGGATAGACGGAACAAGCAAACAAGCAACCTACAGACTGTCAATGATTATATAAGTGGGACTTAGTGGGCTCGTGACATCTATAAATGACACGAGAAAATAACCACTGATGACAACAGAAAGTAGCTACTAGTAACGACGTACAATCGATCCTCTAATAATAATAGAAAATAAATGACGTAAAAAAATATGTCGAAGAATTTACGACACGTTTCTAATGAGCTCAAATAGAAAGCAGAAATTCGACCAACTCATATTATCGTAAGAGATCGCTGCTCTCAGTTTCAATATATCTGAGCTACAAAATCCTATCTTCCGTTAGGTGAGGTGACGTGTAAAGATAAGTATTCATAGAGCAATTAAGCAGATAAGCACCAGTGACTTTATTAACTATACGCCGCGTATCAATGACCTTTACACGAAAATACAAGTTCAGTATTTTCGTCGAAGAAAGAAAGTACACAGGAAGAAATTGTGGCTGCGTCTATCTGCACCCTGAAAAAGCGCTTTACCTGCGCTTAGTTGCTCATCTACTCAATTTACAACTGTAAAGTAGGAGCAGACAAAATTTCGATGGAAGAAGGAATTTAAATTCAGAGCCCATGAGAGTACTAAGAGAATCTGTAAATATTTTTACTGTGTCGATTTCAGAGCGGGCAGAGAAAAAGTTCGAGGTAAACTTATCGATTGGAAAATTCATGAAACGATAAATTTATGGAATGGTAAAGGTGAAGGAAGCTGCCGCTGGGAACCCCACCCGCACTGGTTCGCGCTGCAGATATTAAGCCAACTGGTTCCAAAGGAGTAGGTAAGTACAGCGGCAGCCGATCACGGGCCGTCAAGAACTCTGACACCGAAATGAAAGGTTCAGCGACCCGTGCCCCCTACCCACCCATCCTTCGCCAGATATGCGCCTCCACGCAGCTTTGCATGCCAAGCAATTGCCGACTCGGCACGCCGGATGCCACACAAACCGCTCGGCGGCTTGTCGCTCGATCCTGGCACCTTCAGTACACGAGTCAAGCACGCATGGCCTGCTGCTGCCGTGGGTAGTTAAATCGAATGATAAATAAAAAACGACTGGACGAGAGTAACTAGAACAAGCATGACTTGAAGAAACGCCACTGGAAGTAAGCATGAGCTGCAATAAGGGCGTAACCCTACAGGCTTCACTCGAACTTAAACAAACAACAAAACACTTGGGTGGTACCAGAATGTAGTTTTGCCTATCCTAGCCTAACGTAGCCCATCCTAGCCTAACCTAGATTTACCTTACATGGTATAGCCTTACCTAACCGAGTCTATCCTAACCTAACGTAACAATACCGGATGCTTCTCCCCTTCTTTTTTCGTCCTTTTTTACTTTCATCTTCCATTTTTCTTTCTTTTTTTTCTCTCGTCTTCCATTTTTTCTCTTCTTCTTTCCCCAGTCCTCTACATCCTACTAACATAATGGCAATAGCTCATAGAGGGCCGGGGTGTAAGTCCCGGTGTCTCTTTGGGAATGGGCCTTTTGGTTCGTCTACTGCCGCCTATCTAATCAAATCTAATGCTGCTGGAGTGACCTAACCAAACCTAGCCTAACCTAATCTCCACACGCGTTTAAATTCCGTTTGCGCTTTAAGCTGTTGCTCGTCTGTTCCAGTCGCGCTCTACCAGGTTGCTCTCTTTCGGTGTCACGAGCACTCAGTTCTCTCGAATGAAAGTGAAGCGTTACCATTCACTGAATTTACCAATCGCTGGCTTTACTTATCGATGGATTTAACAATCTATCAGTTATCCATTCTACGCATACATCACCTGCTGAATTATCCATTCTGTCAATTTATCATTCGCTCAATCTGCTAATCACTGAATTTACCATTCGTTGAATTTGCCAGTCGATGAATTTACCAATCGCTGAATTTGCCATTCGTTGAATTTGCCAATCGATGAATTACATTCAACGAATTTTCGGTGATGAATATACCGTCAATGAATTTACCAGCGATAAATTTAACAAACTCTCCAGTGCATGCACTTTCAAGGATAAGCAGTGCCACGTCGGCGGCTTTCTGCCCTGATGTTATTTTTACTTGCCGGTTTCTATCAGAACGCAACGAATTGATCAAAATCTCCAACGTGGCCTTTTTTTAAGAGTGACAACGAAGATACATGTATATAATCATAAAACACTTTACTCGGTTTACTTAATTAATATTATTGAAAATTATCTGATAATTAAACTAACTACGTTCGCGCTTTGAAGTTAATGATTACTTTCACTTGTCCCGATCTTGGAATCTACTTTGTGTTTGTATGATCGGCATCTACGTTTCTGACCCGCCTGTACCTACGGCCATTCCTTGCCAGTCCTATCCTACGATAAAGTGGGGGGGGGGACTGAACCATGACGTCGGTGAAATATGGGAGAACGTAAGTGCATGTAATTTGTACTAGGTGGGCCGAATGTCAGTTTTTTAATATTCGCGAACACGAATATTTATTTATATTGACGAATGCGAATATTTACTGAAAATTTTGTTTCTCAAGTAATGTGGCATTTTACTTGGATTCCAGAGTCTGGAACCTGGAGTGGGCTATTCGAATTCTATAAGAGTTTAGCCATAGAAAAATTGAATAGCTAGGGGAATTACCCAATTGCCGAACTAACTCTATTTCCGAACAAATAGTTATTATTTGATTGGGATTATTATTTTCACCTATCAAATGATGAAGTTTGTTCGGAAATACAGTTAGTTCGGCAATTAGGTAATTTCCATCTTTAAAATCCATTAAATTTTCTTTGTTTCCAGGATGCGGCACGAGGACCCACTCATACATGCATCCAATCAACTTCTTTTTCCAACTACCGTACTTTGAAAGATTATTATTAACTAGTAGATTGACTAGATTCACTAGATTGCATGCAAGCCATTATTGCTGTTGCTAGTACAAGTATAAACTCCGGGTATCTAATAGTTAAATTCTACTATTGGGCCCCTCAGGGGGCATAGGTTGGGTCCTAGGCTACAGGGTTAGGTTAGTTTAGGTCCGTCTATCCTATGTTAAGAGGCGTAGCGAACCCAGAGGGCTCGTGTAGGTGACCTTAGCCATTCTCTCTAGGCCTTCGGGACGTCTATCCTTCGTGCCCACTTTGCTTCCTTCCCGATTCCATACTCCAACTTGCTCATGCTCTATTCTGTTTTTCTCTTCTTTCCTGACTTACTGTTCCCATGCGCATTGATCCTGTATAGGAACACCATCGTGCATGGGTCCTTCGTTTCTATCGGCAAGCTTTATGTCCTTTGCTCTTCCCTCTGTGGAATCGTTCTGCTCAGAAACGGAGGCTCAAACTTTCCGACTATAACTAACTAACTCTACTATTGGCAGGTCGAACTTCAAAAATAGCAATTTTTCTGCTCTTTCACCAGCCATGTCGCTTCGTTTTTCATCGTACACTAGGCCGGCACCACTAAACAGACGCTCACTCGCAACACTAGTTGGCGGACAAGCAAGATGAGACTTCGCTGACTGAGAAATATTAGGATAAATATTCGCGTGCATCTTCCACCATTTCAGAGGATCTTCATCGGTGGATATGCTTAGATATTCGCAAAATATTCGCATGTCTACATGCGAATATTGGAAACCATGCAAATATTTGCATATGCGAATATTAGGTCTATCCCTAATTTGTACCTCACTGAAGCCTCCGTTTTGTACGCGGCAAGAGTAGCGGAAATTCCCTCTCACTTATTATATTTCCCCTCGACTGGGGTCCTCATCCACGAACTCTCTAACCCAATGATCGCATTAGCTAAATTTAAGGTTTTATCACAAAATTTTAAATAAACAACCGTCGCTGTCAACGAAGTTTCCAGTTTCATTATACTGTTTCCAAAGCCTGATGCAATATCATTCCTAGCTAATATTATCACTCTACGAACTTTCCAGCTTCATTATCATATGTCCTAATTACATAAATCTCGTTTGGTCTACGAACTTTCCAGCTTAATAGCAACATTCTCTATAGACCAGGTAGGTACTCGGTCTACGAATGTTCAAGAGCAATTATCATTTTTCCACAGGCAAGCGGCTCTATCTACATTTTTTAGCCTAAATATCCAGTTGTTCATAACCTGTTGCATCATCATTCATATAGCTAATATTATCTGTCTACGAACTTCCCAGCTCAATTATCATATTCTCCCTAGACAAGAGTCTCAGTCCACGAATTTTTCAGCTCAATTATCATATTCTCCCTGGACAGGAATCTCGGTCCACGAACTTTCCAGCGCCCAATTACCCTTATCCCAAAACACAGCAGCACTGAGAGTATCCTCAGATACCAATGCTTGTTCCCGTCCGTAACCGCTGGGAAGCACAGATTCCATTAACGCAAATTACCTCTAATGGCTTCTCCCCCCGAAGGGTGAAAGCTGCCATAGATAAAACTCAACAATAACAAAGATATGAACCGCAGCGCCGCCTGGTGGCCGACACTTGGGTGCCATGATAGATGTACAGGTGTGTTGACTGTCTTCCAAGGCTACGTGCTCTGGTGCTGCACCTGGTGGCTTTCTCGGTACTAATTGACGTTTTTATTTATTTAGCAATTAGAGCCGGGAGGTGGGGGTTTAGGGGGTTGGGCAAAATGGATACAGACTGAAGGTAATTTTTATTCTATTTGTAGCTAGGAATTTGTATATAGAGTGGGTATAGCTTTTATCTTGTTCGTACTAATTTACATGATATTTCACTAGTTAGAACTCGGTGCGTATACTAGACATTATGTGCACTTAGTGCGTATTACATGATTTTTCTAATCATCAGCACTGGGTGGGGCCTCATATGCATGTTTACATATTGGGGATTATATACATTGTACACCTAGTGTGTATTTGGAATATATAC
Source organism: Parhyale hawaiensis (assembly GCA_001587735.2). Classification (NCBI taxonomy): domain Eukaryota; kingdom Metazoa; phylum Arthropoda; class Malacostraca; order Amphipoda; family Hyalidae; genus Parhyale; species Parhyale hawaiensis. Next base: position 2,813,374 of record LQNS02277812.1, read on the forward strand.
ATTGCACACCTAGTTTGTATTAACTGACCCAGTTTTATACATAGTAACTAGGATACTCAGCCCTCCATCGGACGGCCAGTAAAATGCGTTAGCCCCATTCATTTTGGGGCGACCAATCATCAAGTTGACCGTAAATACCTAAAGTTGACCGGATGTTTATCAATTTACAGTCATAAAGGTCAGAGACCTATTATAAAGTCGACAATGCGATGATGGAGTTGAGCGTCCAAAATTCAAGTTGGCTGTTCTACCATCAAGTTAGGCGTTCGTCCGTCAAGTCGCTCCTGAGACCAGCAGGAAGAGCATGCAGTCGGTATTTTTCTAATATAAGAGTAAAAATTGTCAAGATGCCACCCTCTGAAGGCGCTCCAAATTGAAATTACACATAGCTGAGTCATAGAATATGCTGGCGTCTTAAAATAACCAATATGACAAAGACAGCAATTAAAGACATTTTCATTACATTACCGATAGTTTATTCTTGCGATATCAAGCGTTCGATTCATCATGAATGATTATTATTATTATTAAATCACACCAGGCTGGTGTGATTAAGGTATTTTCGTTAGTTAGTCTTTGTTGTGATAAATTTCAAAATACCTTAATTGTTTCCTGAAGATGATTCAAGATGAATCGAAAGCTTGATATCGCAGGAATAAACTACCGGTAATGTAATGAAAATGTCTTTAAATGCCAGCATTTTTGACGGCCTGTCACACTTCTGTATGACATAATCTATGTGTCAGACGTACGCACGCAGCTGTGCCGTTACGCGTGCCCGTTCTCTAAGTGTGTCAAACACGACCGTTTTTTACCCCGGTGACGGGTTTTTGCCGGGCACCCTAGCCGGTTGTACCGCTGGGTGCCGGGGGCAGTGCCGGGGGGTTCCGGTTGGATTCCGGTCGCGTGCAGAGCGGGGATATGCTCAGCAGCACCGTCATTTTTGATGACCTGCATTGGTTTGTTCAAAAGCTGTTGATATTTTCAGTGACTTACGCCGGAGTGTTCAGGAGCAGATGAAATTAAAGTAGGTGCATTCAGTGCCTGCTCCACCTTATTATTTCCTGCAATTAGCATCATTACACTTAATAAAAAAAGTGATGGGTACCTTCATTATCTTAGGTATGATAGCAACACTGAATTATATTGCATGGGACTTGTTCCAGTTGAACCAAAGGAAGAAATACAGACGAAATGAATGGTAAGAAATTGGTGTAAGTTTCACGGTCAAAATTGCAGGAGATTTATTAGGAGAATTGGACCATTGTTGAGTAGGGTGGATTTGACCCGTGTTAAATTAGGTGAGTTTGACCAGAGTTGAATGAAGCGAATTTGACCCGTGTTGAATGGAGTAGATTTGACCAGTGTTGAGTTGGGCAAATTTTACCAGTGTTGTTCAACAAAGTTAGATTATATTTTTAATATTATTATGTTATAATATTGCGAATCTAGGTAGTATCGTTACAAGTACCAAATTCCTTTTTATGTTCGGCATATGAAACTATTTCAGGCGGTGTTGCCAAAATTTACAAATTCATGTAAGTATGATTTTTCCTAAATCTAAGTCTCCCTATAAAATTTCACCATATGGGGTCATCTATGCAGTAAAAGATGCATATGAATATGTGATTATAGGTAAACTATCTGTTCTTCTACATAGCTCTTTAAATTTATGACCTACATATCAGTACTTCAGAAAAGTTACCTATGAATTGAAACTTTAATAAAAGATCCAAAAACGGGAATATTGTAGTGTATTATTCAATATATGCACCAGAATATGGGTCCTTCACAGTCAGAACTTTAAAATAAATGGCCGAATATGGGAAGATGAGTTCAGGTGCTCATTTTTAGTTCTCAAAATTTAAACACTTTACATCCATGCAATTTTTTACGTTCGCATTTCTCGGTAGGAAATTAAGGTTGTATTGAGCGTCCAACATGGAAGCAGAGAGCGAGTTGACACAAAAGGGGTGAAATTACTTCCCTTTGTGCCATAGTGAATGGCGGACATAGGTTGAAACACGTCAAGTAGGTTTGATAGATTTATAACACAAATTTATTTCATTGTACCACTAAACAATAAACAAACCGAAGTATTGATCTATATTGCATATACTTTATTCTTTGTTTAAGCGCGAAACCTCAGGTGAAAGTTATTCCACTACCGTGATATCCTCTGGGAATAGAAGAAGCTATCTCTCCGTTAGTGCTAAAACAGGGTCAAAACGACCTGGTTTCAATTTTCGTATATACCTCACAAAGACGTTAGATTCTACTCGGAGTAGGAGCTTGTCTGACTTTCTGTCTTTGTCTCTAATATAGCTGAAACAGTTGTGAACGTACCTTCATCAAATTTGCAGGAATTGTTGGGTATGTTACTAAGAACAAATTATCATATTTTGGCAATGATCTGTCGGTCGGTTCGTGTGGTTTTCTGTATCTTTGTCTGAATTTTTTGAATTTTTGTCTAAATTTTTTGAATTTTTATTTGAAATTTTGTCTGAATTTTTCTAATTTTGTCTGAATATTTGTCTGAATTTTTGTTTGATTTTTTTTAATTTTTGTCTGAATTTTTATCAGAACATGACTAAAATAGTTATAGACAGACCTTCAAGAAAATGACAGGCGCTGTTATGAATGCCAAGTGTCGCATTGAATAAATTTAATTGACAATCAAAATTAAATCCTGGTTTCATGCCCATTGTCAATGTTTCTCTAACATTACGTTGTTTGGGGGAGGCAAGTGCTCCTTGAGAGTTTTTCTAGTTGATGAATAAATCTGTAAGGATATAAAGAGTGTATAATTAGCGGCAGTACGCTCAAACTTATCGTCTAATTGTTTGTCAAAATTGCAAGTAATGTTTAGAGAACCTGCGATTGAATGGCTTTGTAATTTTCTACTAGACAAACAAAAAATAGACTTGAAGTGTTATCATTCGAGTTAAACTGGATCCAAAGGGCTTAACTTGTCCAAACCCCAGACCGGAGTATTGCCATCGCCACTTTCTGTGGTATTACAGCGTTGCTAGCTGCCTTCCAACCAGGCATGAGACAACAAGAAATCCCATTTTATGGAGCATGACTTACCTTCTGGCCGTTTCCTGGGTTACTGATTAAAGATGAACCTGTTTTAACACCTAACACCTCTATTGTTCTCAAAAGAAAATGACAAGCATTACAGTGGGCAGTTACGAGTAAGTTTGAATTTGTCTGGCGAACGGGTTTATTGCCAAACTTTTTAAAAATATGAAATTTATTTTTAAACTTGCTGAGGTTTTTTCTTCTTATATTTTGAACACTAGTAAGTTATTTGGGGCTTAGTATATGAATGTCCCTATCCGCAACTCGTGTGATCCGAAGCCCTTAACCCTACCGAAAATTTATATGCATTTATCGATTGCCTACGAGTAAATAGTGAGCGGTATCAGATAATATCGGATATATGCCTACAAATTTCCGATTGGGAAGGAATAAAACCGGAGATCGACATAAGTCGACACAAGCCGTCAACAGGTTAACTTGTAAGATTTGATTGAGCGACCCAAATCCAGGGTCCTTGTCTCAATTTTTTTTAATTCTGGGTCTCGAAGGCATAATTTCGCTGTCCAATCGATAACGTCCCAACCATACCATAAAGCCGCCACCAAATAGGTCCTGCCCTGTGGCCTGCTTTTTGCATAGACTTTTTGCCTATTTAATTGCACTGAGGCCGCTCCCAGCCGGCATCGTTATTTTTTGACTTGCATTTGGGCGGGTGTTTGGTCTATGTAGACCTCGTTATAGGCACCGGTGCCGGTAGCTACGGAGCTAGTGACCTAGTTGGCTCTAGAAGACTACATCATATTCTAACTGTTAGTGTTTATATAAGCGGTACGTAAGTGTATGATACCCCACTTCGTTTTCTGCAATTAAATGTGAATGGTATTTATTTAAAAAAAATACTTATTACCAGAATTCAGCTCTGCGGATAATCTATGTATGTGTATCGCTTGCTTCTGCTTATGATTTTAAATTGTAGAGAGAATACAATTGTACGCTTTGCTAATTTCAAAACTCTCCATATATTCCATATATGTATATACCGTATAGAGAATAAATGAATATGCCCAAACGTTTTTACGGGTATGAATATCTAGTTATTTCAACTACTCAGCATTAATTAATGAACTGAGTCCCTCGCTGTCCACTAATCTACACTATAAATTCATTATTATTATTATCCTTTTTACAAGTGCATGTATTTTTGCTACATAAATTGCTATCTATAATATTTCTAGTGAAACTATTTTCTGGCTTATTAGAGGTTACCCAGTGGCTGCTCCTGACTTGAGACAGTGGAAAAGCCTTCAAGGAATCCGAGGACGAGTTCTATTGAGTCATCGAAGACGATCTAAGCCAAACCCACTTAATTTGACTTGTCTATAACTTCTGACTGGTCCTCTGGCTTCCACCTGGTGATTCGACGGCGCGACTCCCGAGAGCTCCAGCCTGCTGCGTCAAACAGAGGTTTGAGTCCCTCAGCATAGTCGGTTTGTCGCCCGCATCTGCCATACCGGAGACACACTAGGCATCCACGCCACAATCCATTTACAGTAGATAGTTTTGTCAAAATTGAGTGTTTGCAACCAATCCTGGAAATCCTCAGAATTGTGACGTCACAATTGCGTCACGCCATTGTTGCAACGAGGAATCTTTGATATTTCCACAGTGGCGTGACGTAATTTTGACGTCACAGTACTGAAGATTTGAAAGGCGAAGCGCACACACTCAGACCTGACGTAACTACTAAAGTAAGTGAGATATATTTACGCAGACAACTTAATGCAAGGATACGAGACTCGGACGTCAATTATGCCACGGTATCTATGCTACCGATGTTAAGTGTGTATCGAAACGGCCCGCGAGCTCCTCATCTGAGCAACCAGTTGGGCGTAGAAATGCATATGTGACCCCGGCATACGACGTTTCAGAATGAAGCCCTACGATTTCAAACAAACGAAATGATTTATTTTTTTCCCAATAGAAGGAAGGGTTTCCATAAATTTACACTCATACAATATCACTCAGTAATCTGTTGCAATAAAGAACTAAAGCACTCTGAGAGCGCATACCTCCGCCAAGTGAGGCAACGGTAGGATAAAATTCAAATTGGTTCTGAAACAATAATTTTCTCTGTGTAAACTCCAAAATCGAATCATTTGTGCCTTTTTATATTAATAACAGCTTGTTCAATTTTCTTGAAGATCCGCTCATAACTTTTGAGTTATACTGTTAACAAACGTTATGACAAACATAAGTCAAACATACAAACGAACAAACCGATCTGTACTAAAATTTGATCATTTATGTCTTTTAACATTACTAACAAACCCTATAAATTTCATAAAGATTCATTCATTATTTTTTGAGTTATTGTACTAACAAGCTTAAAACTAAAAACAGTGACAAACAAACGAACGAACAAACGGATCATCACCAAAATTTGATCATATACTCTTCGTTATATACCCAACAATTCATGTTTATTTTATCAAAATCCATTTATAACTTTTTGAGTTATAGCATCGAGAAAAATGAGGCAGACAAACAAACGAATGGACATATCTTTACCAAAAGTTATTCATCTGTTCTCCCTAACATGCCTAACAATCCCTGTAAATTTCATTCAAATCGGTTCATAATTTTTTGAGTTATCTTGGTGACAGACAGACAGACAGATAGACAGACAGACAAACACGACGAAAACATAACCTCCTTGGCGGAGGTAATAACAGCAAGGTTTATAGGTCTAGCGGCAGATTTATACCACTGCCATTCTATACAACCTACATTTTACTCATATACAAAGTTATGCAGAAGCTCATTACTGCAATAGGTTCACGCGTAGGCCTATCCAGGCAGATCACGTTGATTGTTTTCGGCTTTGATCGTCCCTAACCACCCAATCGAATGTTTCCTAATGTACATGTTTCAAGAGGGTTGTCTTTTGTTGTTTTCTGTCAATTTGTTAGTTACATAACTCGAAAAGTTATGGGCGGATTTTTATGAAATTTACAGGAACCGTTAGAAAGGTCACGCGAAACGATGCGATGAAGAAGAAGTCCTAAAATCGGGACCTCTTCTAAATTTCCGTCAACATTGCATTGCCTGGGGGAAGTCTGCGGTCTCGGAGAGCAAATCCCCAGACAGATATTACTGAGCAAAATAATATTAGAATGGCAGGAAAATAATACTACTGCGAGTACATAAAACGAAAATAAAAAATCAGATAAAACTAATTGCCAGACAACAATACTGAACCGAAGGAGCAAATAATAAATAAACATTAACTCCTAACCACAAGATATTCGTTAACGAAAAAAAAACGGAAAAAATATCACTTAGCTCAAAAATGGAACTGAAACGAGAATAATATGGTTCATGAGAACGTGTAGGTTAAACCGAATAAACATTACTAATTATGATTTTGTGACTAAGCCAAAGAAATATTTCTTATCCGAGAAAATAGCAACTTACCCTCAGAAAATACTCTGAAATGAAAAATTTTACTTAAGAAAAAAATAATAAATGGCAAAAATTATATCAAGGCGAAACCCATCATATTAAGATGAAAAAGTGTTAGGAAACTGACGAAAATCTTGTGAAACTGAAAAAGTGTTGCTTAACTTCAAAACGTATTAAAAATTATTATTATCCTCATCGCAAACGTTGCTATGCCGAAAATGTAAAACGTAAGAAAATGTTGCGAAACTAAAAAATATATATTGCCAAATCGGGACGTTTACGATTCGAGTAACTGTTTTTAAGCAGAAAAATATCAAACAGACCAAATATTTCTAGACTAGCGCAGTCTGAGAGAGTATACCTCCGCCAAGCAAGGCAACGGTAACGAAAAAAAAAATCAAAGTAGTTCTGAAACCGTGATTTTCTTCGTATCATAGCCAAAAATCTAATCATTTGTGCCTTGCAACAGTATTAACAGTTTCAGCAATTTTCTTGAAAATACATTTTTAACTTAACTATGCTGCTTACAAACATTCTGACAAATATTAGTCAAACCCACAAACAGATCAACCGATCATCACTGAATCAGTAATGTCTTCTAACAGCCCTAACAACTCCTGTAGATTTCATAAACATCCACTCATAAATTTTTGAGTTATTTTGCTCACAAGCATAAAATGAAACACAGCGAGAAACAAACGAACGAACAAACAAACTAACAGATCATCACAAAATTTGGTTATTTACTCTTCATGATGTAAATGACAACTCACGTAAATTTCATGAAAATCTGTCCATAACTTTTTGAGTTATGGTACTAAGAAATAGAGACAGACAACCAAACAATCACACAAGCAAAGAAGCAAACAAAACGAGGGATGGATTTTTGCTAAAAGTTAATCATCTACTACCGTTAACATGCCTAACAATGCCTGTAAATTTCTTAAAGATGCTTTTATAAATTTTTCAGTGATCTTGGTGACAGACAAAGAGTCAGACAGACAAAAACGTCAAACACATAACTTCCTTGGCGGAATTAATCAAGAAAGTGTTGCTTCCTTACCACGAAAATAAACAATAATTCTAAACTTGGGATGCATTTGAGCACAGTCCTAGCATGCCTATGATTATAACGTCAAGAGGCCATTGTCCCACTGACCCTCTTAGCACGGGACAGGCAGAAAGACAGCTCCGTATCCAGGATACGTTCCCACGTGAGCTATGTATGTCTTCACGGCCGTTGGGCGTCGTGGGAGGCTGCTAAGGGGAGCGCGTGCTGCGCATGCCAACAATGCATCGGTGTGCCGGAGATGCCGATATGTTGGTGATTCCATGGATAGAGCTGGGGTCTTAAGTAGAAGATCTATTTTGACGATGGAATGTTCTTTGGGTTGAGTAGTATGGAGTTGCTATTTTCTCAAGATGCTGGAAAGCTTGAGGTGATTCAAGATGAAGCTGTTTTTTTTTTGTTTTTTAATATGCATAATAGTTCGTGGTTAAAAGATTGAGTCGCTAGTTTCTGAAGACGCTGAATAGTTCGAGGTTGCAGGAAAGACCTAATACATATGAGGATAACCTTCAGAAGATCTTGATTTTTTCCCCCGTTTTATAGACAAACTCTTGTCCTTGAGGGATACCTTCTAGAAGTGCTAAAATGCTTATCGAATTAAGAATAAGTAGTGTTTACATGAAAGAAACGTTCAAGAGATATTCAAGAGCTAGGAGGTTTGGGAATGGAACTGTTATCTCTTTGAAGAATTGTCAAAGATGATGAAGCGTTCGTGATTTTAAGGCTAGAGCTACTTTCTCTGAGGAACTTTTCGAAGACACTGAAAAAAAGTCGCAGGTTCTTGTGTAGTTTCAACATCGGAGTTGCTACCATCCCAGTAAAAGTAATAATGGTAATGATATAAAATAAAGATACTTAATACCGATAGTTACAATGGTAATAAGGTGATGTCAGTAATAATAATTTTGAAATAAGAGGAAACAAATGCCGGGAGCGAAAAAAAAGACTGACCGAATGTGTGATAAACTTGTAGCAGATTATTTTGTTACAGCGTTTTTACTTTGGGGCTCGCCTTTTTCGCAGAAAAATAGGTGAATTTGTCAGTGTCCAGCTGGGGAATCTGCAGTAGGTGCGTACTAATGCTAAGTAGAATCTTGACCATCATTACACGTTTGTTCGTGGGTTCTCTGTTCATCAGTCCACCATGTTCATGACTCCTCTATGTTCGTAGAGCCCCTATGCTCATGCAAGAAAATTTAACATGTTGACACCGATGTGCCCCGGAAATTGTAAGCATTGCCATGGGAATACTATTACCTATTATTGGAATCGCTTTCTATATTGTCAGCTACTCAACAGTTAACTGAGAGTTGAGGTTTAACTGGAAGCAAAAGTCAGCAGCTGTTTGCTAAAAAAAAATGTCCTTCAAACTGACATATCTACTTGGGTGTGGGATTGATATTAGACAATATTTCCTTATACTACTAGTGTACACTATCTGCTTGTCTAGTGTACACTATCTGCTTGTCTAGTGTACACTAACTGCTTGTTTAGTGTACACTATCTGCTTGTCTAG
>LQNS02277812.1:2822565-2834966 GCA_001587735.2 Parhyale hawaiensis
GATACCGAGGGTTTGATGTGTGTGGGGTAGTCACGGTGGTATCTAGGATACCGAGGGTTTGATGTGTGTGGGGTAGTCACGGTGGTGTCTAGGATACCGAGTGTTTGATGCGTGTAGAGTAGTCACGGTACCATCTAGAATGCGGTGTTGGAGTTACAAGTTGCATTCAGTCCTTAGCTTCCCAGGAAAAAATGTTGCATTTTCAGTGTCAGCAGCTTTTGAGCAGAGGGAGTGAGAGAACCAATTGAGTAGCTTTGATTTGCAAGACAGTGCTTTTGTGCTAAAGGTTTTGGTAAAACATGCGACAAACTTGACCCTGGGTATCAGGTTACTGCATATTAGGTTAGTTTACGCTAGCGGTAGGTCAGGTAGGGTTTCGGTAGGGTCGGTCAAGAATAGGTACGTTTCAGCTCGCATAGTAATCTCACCTAAATTATAGCCAAGTTTATTACACCGGAATCTCAAGTACGCCGCAGACTTCAAATAAATAAAATAATAATAATAAATTAAATAAATGGTGTTACAGTCTAAGTGAACAACTTATACGAACAAAATCAAAGGCTAATATCTATCACTTTGCATTTTTTATTCGCACGTTTATTTAAAATATTTGTTTCCGTAAAGAGATATGAAATTCGATCTCTCCTAGTTCCATCTTCAACGAAATCAGTTCCTAAGACTCGGGTGGCTATAGTTAAAATATCCAAGTGGAAATACTCTTCCTCCAATACCGCATCGGGGTAACGCCTGAAATACGGTGTTCTTTACTGCTCAGAGTTCCTCTGAACCGTTTCTATAACATTGGTTTCGTCATAGCATCAAAACTGACTAAGAACGGGAGCCACGAAAAGGTGTTGTTGCAAGTTCTATGTTGTCACTCGTAGCATTTATAAAGCTCAAGTTGTGTAAAGAAAGTCTACAAGAAGGAGGCCCTTCAACAGCGACACATCGAAATGAATTTAATAATTTAATCGGTCCCGCTCTTTTCTATAATTTCTCCACTTTCCATAGACAAATTCCTTATGAATTAAACTGTGGGTTACGCCCAAAAAGTAGCAGCGGTACCAGCTTACCGTTTAAAGTCTCATTGAAAATTAACTGAATAACTACAGCCTAGGAACTTTTCAGCCCAAAATATTACCACCTGGATACCTCTGCTACCTAGGGAATAAAAAATATTTCAAATACAAGAACTAATTTGTAAGCATTACGCTCTGTATACCTCCATTCTTGTGGTAAAATACATGAATATGCTCAAGTCAATGTAGTTTTCAGTTGGTCCATATCAGCAACAAAAACAATGGCCCATCACCGTAACAACAATGGGGGGCCACGGGTCAGCGGGCCCGGACAATGCAAGGTCCCGGCCGTAGCTCACACAGACGCTCAACACGTCCGCGACATGTCCAGAACGTGACGCAATTGCGTCCGCTTCGGTAGGAAGGGCAATGAGATATTAATCTGCAGGGAAGGTCAGTCCCAGTTTTACTCACGTAGGTTATGTATAAAGTAGCATATATTTAGCTGTATCATGGATACCAAGGTGCTTTCAGGCTAAGTCAGGTTGCACTGAGGTTCATATCTGTCGTTCCCAGCTTTACTGAAGCACCTTAGGTATTATGTGCAGTATTTTTTTTACCTACAGACTGATTAATAGGGGGTGTGTTGGTTAGGACAGGTTTCATTGAAGCTCATAGCGGTCATTCCTGATTTTACTCAAGTAGGCTACGCATAAAGTAGATGCTCTACTATTCTTTAGTAAAAGGTAAAGCCAATTTAGACCACACCATCACCTGGGAAACCCACATGCACTGGTTTGTGCTGCGGGTATAGGCTCACTGGCCCCAGATGAGTAAGTGTAGTTGCAGTCGACCTCGGGTCAAAAAGAACTATGGCGCCAATTTGACGGAAGGAACAAATGACCCGAGACCCCCCACCCCCCTCATCTCTGAGGAAGGCAGTTCCACCACGGCGCCGTGCATGCACACACAACTGCCAAGTCAGCACAGCAAGATCTGCAAAGAGCTCGGTGCCTGGCCGAGTATTGAACCGGCGAGCGAAAGATGTTAGAGCTGAGAACGGAAGCATGCAGCTACCGTGGCGGCAGATAGTGCAACATACCAACTTAAAAGAGATGTCGAGATCTGTCTTTCCCAGCTTTTCTCACCTAGCTTACGTATAAAACCTTCACATAACTGTAATATAAAGAACGTGTTGCCGTAGCTTATTTAATTATGGGATGTTTGGGATTGACACCGCAGCAATATATTGGGTTGGAAGAAATATATTTCCATCTCCTCCAAGGTTGTTGTTGGTTTGCGTATCTTGCTTCGTTAGCTATAATCAGAGAGCTTAAGCCTCCGTTTCCGAGCGGAACGATGTCACAGAGGAAAGAACAAGGGACATATAGTATGTCGATAGAAACGGGGAACCCATGCACGAAAATGTTCCTACACAGGACCAACGCGCGTGGGAACAGCAAGTCGGGAAAGTAGATATCTTGCGTATCAACATAACTCAAAAAGTTTCAGACGGATCTTTATGAAACTTGCAGGGCCTGTTAGGAATGTCTCAAGGACCAAATGATTGAGTTCTGGTGATAAATTCGTCGGTCTGTTTGTGTGTCTGTCTACCATTCTATCTCTCAGCACTGCATCGCTTGGTGGAGGTCTGTGGTTTCGGAGAGCAGCTGTTGTTCAACATCAGGTGCGTAAAGTTCTAGATCCACATTTATTTCATATATTTTTCGAGCGTCGCACTACATAACCGTAGCTATGATTCAAGAGTTCTGAGCTAGTCCTCATAAGGTTAGGTGAACGCCAGGACTGGTTCAGCTAGTATTCTAAAGTCCTGGCCTTCAACTAACTTTGTGATCCACGACAGAAAACACCTTCAAACTTAGAGCTCTAATATAAATATATAAATAAAAATAACAGCAAACTGACGCGTATCTTGTTAGTGTACTTATTATAATAGCATTATAACCGTATCATAGTTACATATAGCGCCAAAAATACACATTACTGTTGTGGAACTCATACTTTTCTAGCACCCATCATCATCTTCAAATAAATGTCTTTTACTTTGACCCTATGTGCACCAGGCTGTGCTGCCTCGCTACAAAGGTGTTTCCCGTAGAAATACAATAGGACAGTGAAGCCTTGTAGCAAAATAACACAGGCTTTCGGGAATAGGGCTATTATAAGCCAAATTGAACGAGACGTATTCGAAGTTAAATTTAAAACTAGTTAAGATTAAAAACAGCGAAGCAAGATCCAAGAAAGTGAGGTTGAATAAAAAGAAATTGAAACTGAATTTCAAACAAGCAAAGTGTAGTATCAAAACAGGCTGTGGTACACTTAATTGCACTGACTGGTTAAGTGGTTAAAATTGCTGACTGTCACAATCTGGAGGTCAGACGTTCGAATATCGAACTTGAGAGGGAAAGACTTGTTGCTAAAGAATGTAGCGCCAACGTTTCTATCATTCATTTCCACTAGGAGGGTCACTGGGCTTAGCAATGAGGGGGTGCAGCTATTGATCGAACTTTCCGTTTGTGTGATATCATATCTCGGATAATCTGTGGTCGAATGCAGTCGTACACTCTTTCTGGCCCTAGAGAGGAGTTATCTGCAGCACGAACCAGTGCATGCTGGTTTCCTAGTTAAAGTGAGCAATCATGGCGACATGAAGTTAAAACCTTAATGCGTTGCCAATACCTACGAACTGATCCACTCAATGTCAAAATTAGGAGAAAAGACCCGACTCACCTAGCTGGTGTGGACCCGGGCCTGGACACGTATCCATAAGGGGTGAAGTCCGCCGTCCCAGCAGGCGGGGAGCCCCCTAGTGACCCGTCATCACTTGTGTTGTCGTCTGCGGGGGGCGGCTGTAAGGAAGAGTTACGCTGTGTTTAAAATACAATATGATAATAATTCTCTTGATAATAAAAGTTTACTCGCACAATTCCACAGCACACCGAAAGCAATTAAATGATAGGTAACCAACAACTTACTTGAATCACATTGGAATAGCATTAATCCTCTTTGGTAGCTCTTTTAGAGCTAATTAATGCCACTATATGTACTGTGTGCCCCAGAAATACTTTGGAGAACGATAATAATTATAAAAATATTTTCAGTATTATCTGAGTGTGGTAAGAACTCGTACGATTGGGTAGCCCAGTCGTTCGAAACCTCAAACAGGCGCTATAGCTTCGCCCCACTGAATCGAACTCCAAGTGTCAACATTGAACCGATTACCCCTGAGATAAACAGAAACTCAGTTATGCTCCGTTAAAATTAAGCTTCTCGAGCGTAATTGCGCTGCTATTAACTCCTGCAACACAATTCAGAGTGGAGACACCAACTCGTTGAATTTGCGTTAATTATTTATTTATTTATCTATTTATTTAATATTAATATTTTCAGGTATTATTTATAATTATTATTATTTATTACGGGTAAATAATGTTGGTATATATTTACATTTTTTATTACATACACTATAAATAAATGGTGTTTAAAAACATAAAACATGCTTCCTGATAACGCGGTACGTAGCAGAAATTACGATACAAAGTGCGAAAGAAATACGTGTCTAAAATTAACTTTCGTACAGTACGTAGCAACTGTACAATAAAAGTCCATTGACGAAGAAGTGTACGCTGAAAGTACACACTGACTTCAGATACCGAAAGTGCTAGCACGACATTTTTATAATGTCGACTAATTTTTTGTGATTTTCCGAGAGCGAACTCGGCGCTAAAGTTCCCACGGTCTCCAGTCCGGCTTTTTTTTGCGGTCGCGTGAAAGGCTTGGCGAGTACGCCTCCGCACTGCAGGCGGTGGGGGGGACAGTTCTCGAGATCTGGACATTGCAATACAGAGGTTGTTGGCCTAGTGTAAAGGTCAGAAGTATTTTATAATCATGAAAACTAGGGTATCCTCCCGTCAAATATATGACGGTTTGAGCCGCTGAAGCCTATCATTGGCGCCGTGAAAATATTGCTGACGGACTAGTTTCGCTTTATACTTAATTCTGCGTGTGAACAGAGTGAGTGTAGGTACTGCCTAGAACAAGACTACAGTCTGACTACCAGACAAATCGCAGGTATTCTGTACATATCCAAATCAAGTGCAGACTAGAACGCCTCGTGGCGTATGACCATCACCCGCGGTTAAAGAAAATTTCATCGTCGTCATGTTTGATAGCCAGTTCATACTAGTTTTTGTCATGGGTCACATCTAGGTCAACCAACCAGATTCCCTACAAAAAATTATGAACATCGCTCAATTCCTCCGACCACTTACTGGGTGGACAGACAAATCTATATACATAAATCTTCAACGAAAACATTTTCACCTGACTCACTTTGTTCGCGGGTGATAAATATGCCTGTCTACCCAAATAAAAAGAAGAACGAACTTTTGACCAACCCTATATTTTTTTTTCTTAATAATAAAGGCACGACGTGCAAAAGAAAAAAAAATCATTGGAAGGAATGGATAATTGGAACAACAAACCGGATAACTATACAGATTTTCTGATAGCTCCATAAAGATGGGGAAAGTAGTTATAAGCGACACGCCACTAATATGAGGAAGTCAATGTTTTGGCAATCAGCTTTGTTCTATTTTGGGACTTGCTTAAGCTTGAGCTCTTCCTTCTATTGATAACCTTGCAGAACGATTAAATTTTCTGCACTTTACTCATCGATTTAACGACGATTTCTTATATAGCCACTAAAGAATTAATTCCTCGCAGAGCGTTCGACGAAGCGACGACTTCCCTTTCATAAACAGATGAGTTTCCCACCAAATGATGCACTGCCCTTTATACGCTCGTCACGTCCACGTTTAATCTTCATCAAACGATTATCTGCCTTTCCAGTTACCCGTCAACTAAATGATCAACAATATCCCGTTCACACTCGAATTTTTAGTCTACCCTTTCATCACAAATGAATATTCAGGATACATCAAACGATAATTTTCCTACACAGACCTTCTCGGGGGCAGCGGACGGTCTACAGACCACAAGGTTTGGCTAGTTAGGTTCGCCCATCCTATATTAAGGGAGCAGCTCCCCAGAGAGACCTTGTAGGTTACTTTAGCCGTGATAGTTCAACGAACGATGCTTTATCTGTTCTACGCACAGTAAAACGAGATAGGAAATAAAATTTGCCATTTTGCTAAAATTTAATAAAATCACAAGCTAGTCAGGCATAAATAAAAGAACGTTTCGGACACATTTTGTCCATCATCAGCAAAGATTCTGAAACCAAGAAATATAAAGTCAATAAGCAAACTAAACAAATTCAAATTTTAGTTCCTATATCGCTTTAGTGCGCATAATTCAAATTGAATAAACACGTGGTAAAAACTGTTTTAATTTATCTGTTCTTCCTCATCTTTCCCAACTTGCTGTTCTCATGCGCGTTGACCCTTGTGTGGGAACACCCTCCTGCATGGGTTCCAGATTTCGGCCGACATGCCACATGTCCCTTCTTTTCGTCTCTGTGAGATCGCTTTTACAGTGGATACGGAAGCCTAATCTACTCTGTGTAATATTGTCTGTTTCGAAGAGTTTTTCTCTTCCATTCTTCCCCAGCCATCTTGCCTATACCGACACAATGGCAATAGCTCACAGAGGGCCGGGGCGTAAGTCCCGGCTGCTCTCTGAGAATGGGCCTCTTGTTCCGTCTACTGCCAGCTACCTAACCTAACCTCCTGTGCATGCGAATCAATCTTCAGCTTACCCGTCCACCAAAGGGTGAGCGTCTCATGTGGCCAGGCAGCTTTCCGCGCTTCCCAGCACTGCAGGGGTTCTTGGCATAGCTCGAGGTTAAATTCTTTTTCTCTAAGCTGTTGCCGCTGGAAGTGCTTGGATTACTGCCCGAACTTTGCTCCTGTTGTTTAGAAGAGCGACGCGAATTTTTGTTGTACTTTCTATTTTCGTTGAAGTTCCGCGCCTTTTCTTTCCGTGCATTTTCTGTTTTCGTATCCGTTCCTGGTTTCGAAAAATTCTTGACGCTTTTTCTGTTTTCCATGACGTGATTCGCTGTCTCCTTCACTGAAACTTGGATTGTTGCATCTGTATTTGGTTCTGAAACATTTCTATTGATTTCAGAACTGACATTCGAGATATGTAGTTCTTCTGAGCCGTTTCGTTGCCATGCCTCATCACTTTTAGCTTTTTGTTTATTTTCTACTTTAGAATGTGGGTTGTCCGGTGCCTTGTGGTGTTTCTCGGCAGGCATTTCAAAAATGTCAAAATCTTCTATCCAGTTTTCAAAAATACTCCTGTCATTTCGAGATTTTGTTGATATTCGGCTTTTCGCATTGGATTCTTGAGAAGGCCCGTGGCCAAAATCACGTCGGCCCGACGCAGTACAAATTTTTGCCGAATTAACTGTCTTCGAAAAGCTCCGTCCCGCATCGTTAACCTTGGTATCCTGATTGCAACCGTATTGGTAGCTTTTCAGCGGTCGTTGAAAATTTTCCTCCGGATGGTCTGTCGCACAGGACTTAATGTCGTTATTCAACTTATGTTCAGAGTGAATCCAATCCGAAGAGACGACTTCCGTCCTTGTAGGCAATTTAGATGAAGGGGTAGGATTTTTTTGGAGTACGACTCCTTCTCGGGATCCTGCGCTTGATTGGGATCCTTCCGAAGTAAGATGTTCTGGAGGTAAATGGTATCCTATTAGTCGCGATGTTCCCGGAGGAGGCGGTGAGCCATGCTGAGTGGGTTCCTTCAAAGCAGATTTTACAGAATGGAGCAACTTGGGACGATGATCTATTTGAAGGTGATTTCTGTCTGTATGCGATTGGTATCCCAACAATCGGGCAGATCCCGGAGGAGGCGGAGAATCTTGTTGATTGGGATTCATTGGAGCTGATTTCGCAGAACTAGTCAAATGAAGAGGATGATCCACTCGAAGCTGGTCCGCGCGCGCATGGTATCCCACCAGCCGGGGATTCGTCAATGGCGGAGTGTACTGCCCAGAAGGTGGGGAAGGTGCAGCAGATCGGCTTACTTCAGAGAGTGATACTTTTTCTTGACTGCCAGACGTTACTTCAGACAGAAGGGACTCCCGGATGGAGCGCGCCATCTCTAGAGAAGGCGAAATGCCCACTGAGCAAGATACCCCTTTCGAAGATGAACGACTTTCACTGCTATGAGACATTCCAAAAGAAGCCGCTTTGCCGTACGTATGCGGTGGTTCATTTGACGAGAGATCTTCGTAGGTCCACGAAGACCCTGAAACTGGGGGAACGCTGCGATTCGAGTCTACATCGTCCGCTATGAGTTGCTCCTTGAATCCGACGGAGAATCTTTTCTTATTTCTGCTGGGGCTCTCTATGTTCTCAGTTTTCTCATAAACATTTCTCATCCCATTGCAGTTTTCGTTCTTCTCAGCCCTAACTTCTAAAATGTTCGTACCCATGGCTGGCGATTTGCGTCTTCCATAAAGATCGGATGTTTCTCTAATCAGCTTACAAGAAGCCTTCTTTGCATTCTCTGATGAGTTTTCAGGTTGAAACGTAGACAATCTCACACTTTCTCCTCGCAGTCCTCGAGGGCTCAAAATTACAACCTCAGTCCCAATACATCCCTGTCTTTCGAATAGATTTGCATCCTGATTTCGACGGTTGTCATAATTATGAATTTGCCTTCTATTGCCTTCAAACTGATTCCATTTCAAAACTTGACTGTTTCTCAGAAAAGGATCACTCTCACAGGGATTAACCTCATCGGACGGATTTCTGGTATTTTGAAGCTGTTTTACATCATGAATAGTTCTTTCTGAAACGTTTCCCAAAGGGATAGAAATGAGATGATCTTCAGTACGAGGAATGGGAACTAGATGGTCTTCCGTCCATGATTTATGAACCACGGTTACTCCCCCGTCTATCAGCTTCACGATATGGCAGGGATCTTCATCTGATTCCTCCCACACTTCATGGTTATCGTTCTCAGTATCGGACCACTTTACTTCCGCGATGTCTCCGACGCTTGATGACTCTGACCCTCCTTGGTACGGACAATTGTGATCTAGACCTGTGCCTCGATTCTGCACAACCGGTTGGGTAATCTGAGTTTCTGAAACTTCTTTAGCAGCGCCTAGAGGAGTTATCGGAAGGCCATTGATGTGAAGTCGATATGAAGGACGATTCTGGTTCAGATCAGTCCCAGAGTTCTGCCTCAACGACAGATTGGTATCAGCGTTTGGATCCTGTTGAGGTTCACCAAGACGGGTAGTCGATGATCCCATAGGGTGGACTCGAACTGAACTTTTTCCACTAGCTGTGGCAGATACATTTTCCGAATTTGATTTTTCTTGAGAATCATTAGTTGAGGTGACTGGATTCAGCCCAACATTGGGAGATGACTTGTTTTTCATTTCTGAATCTAAAGGGCCTGGCTTACAATCAGGAGAAAGTACACTTTCGATATAAAATCTACTAGATTCCAAGACAGTCCCACCTCGTAACCGCTGACCATCTCTGCTTGTATCCATTACAGGGTGTCGATCGGTCTGTCGATGTCGCTTCCCATTGATAAAAGAATTGATGTTTGTTAAGTTGATGCCGCTTTTTGGTTTACCTGTTACACTTTTTTTGATCTGACGTTTATCCACAACTGAGTATAGCGAGTCGTCATTTTGACAGCTTATATCAACTCGCGTAATGTTTGCTCCTTTGCTGGGAACCGAACTGTCTGATGTTGACTTCTTAGTAAGCTCAACATTTGCAACGTCCCCTGTGTCCCCACTTACAGTAAGATTAACTGCACGTTTAGTTGAATCAAAAGTCTGTTCATTACCAGGGCCAGATTTTGATGAACTCGCATTTTGAGTGAGGTTGGAAATCTTTTCCACTGAACTGGCAACCAGGCTTACTTGTTTCGGCTGGTCAACAGTATCAGAAAGTTTCAGATTTGACTTTGATGAAGCATCGACCTTGTTAGCTGTTCCTTCAGCTACCACTTTGTGTTTCGCTGAATCAGCATTTCGCACGTCATACAGCCGTTTCAACATATTTCTATAGCCCTGGACTGATGTCACGCCATTCTTTCCTTTATGTCCTTGCTTCTCAGCGGTAGATTTCGGATCCGAGGTTTCACCTGCAATCGTTTTCAAATCACTTTCAGGAGTTCCACTTGCTCTCCCAAAAGATTCTGAGCTACTTTTACAGGTACTCTCACTCTTCGCTTCTATTGGGTCCTGCCGCTTTAGGTCATCCTTTTCAGCGACTTTTTTCACCTCAAAATTTTCGTAATCTTCTTGGTCACTTGGACTGGTTTTCTCAGGTTTAGATTTTTTGGACTTGGCATCAGTGGTACGAAGCTGGGCAGACCAACGGGATACTGACTTCGGAGTCCTATAGTGTTCTTTGTTTTCTACGTATCTTTTCAATTCCTCAAAATGGGTCTGAGGTAAGCAGTGTACCACCGTCTTGCCAAGCGACTTGTTCTTTTCGGGGTAATCTTGTTTTCCGAAAGAGAATTCGATGGCGTGCAAATCAACGCTGTTGCTCGATTTCGCGCGGCTTTTCGAGTCGGAGCCCGAGCCCAAATTTCGTCTTCTGGCGATAGACGCGATGGCGGATCTAGATGCAGATGACAGATTCAGGTGCCTGGGAATCGGTGGAGGAGTTGGAGGCCGATTCGAAGAATCTGACTCACCGGCAAAACCATTAGCATGTGATGAATCTTGCGTTTTTGTGCCAGTTGAATCCGATGATACAGAATCCGGCATTTTATGATCCTCTCTCGCTAGATCAGACGCATCTGATGACTCAGATTCAGATACTTTTGAATCATTTTTTGTAGAAATATTAGCCGTATCTGATTCTCCGGAGCTCGTTCCATTTGATTCTGATAAAATACTGTAGGGTATTTTTGGAGCATCCCTTTTCTTGGGAGAAAATTGTTCGGCGTTACTTTTGTTCCTATTTGAAACATTGAGATTCACGTCATTGCTACGTCGCGCCTTTGATTCCAAGTTGTTGAACATGTCGATTTTGCTTTGGGTTTTGACATTTTTGGCGAGGAACTTATTCAGATTCGTTTTCCAGTCTTGCAGTGTGTCTTTCTCGTCATTCTTCTGTTCTGTTTTAGCTACTTTCTCTTTTTCAGAATCATCATTACCTTTTTTAATGACTCGAGGTACAGCAGGAGCGTTCTGCTTCCTCCTGTATGCACTCGTTTCAAGAGACTTCTTAGAATTCGAATCGTTTCTGATTCCAGATTTATCATTTTTGAAGGTGGACACTCCTCCTCTCGGCTGCTCCCAAGTCTCTTCTCCAGGTCTGCCAACCGTGAAACTCAAATTTTTCTCGACATCTGGGACGTCCAGCGAGGATTTCGCCGGAACTTCCAACATATTTATCCTGACGCATCGATGATTTTCACCCTGCTCTTGATACAGCGTCCTCCGTGAAAACATTCATTGACTACCAACCGGAACTGATGAAATTCCAGAGAATCTTCTTCGATTGGTCGATTTACTTCGTATCTATAATACCACGGCAGACATGTCCGATAGGTACTCCTGTAACAGTTGGATGTGAGCACAAACCCATAACGTCAGCACTATGCCACCACACCATCTATGGTTGAAAGTCTCTCCCCTTCCCGGCGCAGTTATACAAGACCCAGTGTTCATTCAATAAAGAAGTTTTTCCTATGAACTACTGGAGGTGCATCGTGCAAGTAACTGGAAGAAATACGGCAAAGATTGGAGTTTAAAAATATAAACTGTCGCTTTGAAAAAGAAAAAAATACCGATGCTGTTTGCAGTTACGAATATTTCTAAATTTCTGACTTGTTTTCACTGCTCTTTGAAAAATGCACAGAATCTGTAGCGTTAATTTTACGATCTACATATCAAGTATCAAGCTTGTGCATACTTGAAGCCAATAATAAAGTTCTTGGAGGAGCTACAAAAAAAACAGCTCATAAAAATTTACCACTTATTCAGCAAATACATTTCTCAAATACACAAGGACAAGGACTCGTGCATATCCTCATATCACGACCGCTAGATCAACACTGACCGCCGCTGGGTTTGTTTACACACGTGACACCAAATCGCGGAGCGTGGGTCATGAGAAGCTCCTCAGCCGTCCGTGAAATTTGCGTTTGCGGGCCACGTGCTCACAGTGACTGCTTAAGTCCGTGAAATCTGCGATTGCGGACGAGCAGATAGTGTACACTAGACAAGCAGATAGTGTACACTAGACAAGCAGATGGTGCACACTAGACAAGCAGATAGTGTACACTAGACAAGCAAATGGTGCATACTAGACAAGCAGATAGTGTACACTAGACAAGCAGATAGTGTACACTAAACAAGCAGTTAGTGTACACTAGACAAGCAGATAGTGTACACTA
>LQNS02277812.1:2836667-2851969 GCA_001587735.2 Parhyale hawaiensis
GCTCTATCCATGGAATCACCAACATATCGGCATCTCCGGCACACCGATGCATTGTTGGCATGCGCAGCACGCGCTCCCCTTAGCAGCCTCCCACGACGCCCAACGGCCGTGAAGACATACATAGCTAACGTGGGAACGTATCCTGGATACGGAGTTGTCTTTCTGTCTGTCCCGTGCTAAGAGGGTCAGTGGGACAATGGCCTATTGACGTCATAATCATAGGCATGCTTGGACTGTGCTCGAATGCATCCCAAGTTTAGAATTATTGTTTACTTTCGTGGTAAGGAAGAAACACTCTCCTGATTACTTCCGCCAACGAAGTTATGTTTTTGACGTGCTGGTCTGTCTGACTCTTTGTCTTTCACAAAGATCACTCATAAATTTGTATAAGGGTCTTTACGAAATTTACAGGGATTGTTAGGCATGTTAACGGTTATAGATGATTGACTTTTGGTGAAAATCCATTGTTCTTTTAGTTTGCTTGTTTGTTTGTTTGTTTGTCTGTCTCTTTTTTCTTAGTACCATAACTGAAAAAGTTATCGACAGATTTCATGAAATTTACGTGAGTTGTCATTTACATCACGAAGAGTGAAAAACCAAATTTTGTGATGATCTGTTAGTTTGCTTGTTCGTTCATTTGTTTGTCGCTGTGTTTCGTCTTATGCTTGTGAGCACAATAACTCAAAAATTTCTGAGTGGATCTTTATGAAATTTGCTGGAGTTATTAGTGCTGTTAGAAGACATTACTGACGCAGTGATAATCGGTTTATTTGTTTGTGGGTTTGATTCATGTCTGTCAGAATTCTTGTTAGCAGCACAGGTCGAAAAGTTATAAACGAATCTTAAAGAAAATTGCTGAAACTGTTAATACTGTTGGAAGGCACAAATGATTAGATTTTGGCTATGATACAAAGAAAATTACGGTTTCAGAATTTCTTTGATTTTTTTTTTCGTTACCGTTGCCTTGCTTGGCGAAGGTATACGCTCTCAGAGTGCGCTAGTCTAGAAATATTTTGTCTGACAATATTTTTCTGCTTACGAACAGTTGCTCGAATTTGTAATCATTTCGATTTGGCAGTAAATTTTTTTTAGTTCCGCAACATTTTCGTACGTTTTGCATTTTCGGCATAGCAACGTTTTTCAGCATAGCAACGTTTTTCGGCATAGCAACGTTTTTCGGCATAGCAACGTTTTTTGGCATAGCAACGTTTGCGGTGTGGTTAATAATAATTTTTAATGCGTTCTGAGATTAAGCAACACTTTTTCAGTTTCAAGAAATTTTGGTAGTTTACACACAGTTTTTCAACTTAACAGTATGGATTTCGGTTTGATATAATTTTTCCCATAATCAATTTTTTTTGTTTAGTAAAATTTTTCATTTCAGAGTACCTATTTTTTTTAGGGTAAGTAGCTATTTTCACTGATAAGAAATAGTTTCTCGGCTTAGTCATAAATCCATAATTAGTAATAAACATTCGGCTTAACCTACACGTTCTCAATAACCATATTATTCTCGTTTCAGTTCCATTTTTAAGCTTAGTGATATTTTTTCCGTTTTTTTTTTTTTCGTTAAAGAGTATTTTACGGTTAGGAGTTAATGCTTATTTATTATTTGCTACTTTGGTTCAGAATTGTTGCCTGGCATTTATTTTTATCTGATTTTTCAATTTCGCACTATGTATTCGCAGTAGTATTATTTTCCTCGCATTCTAATATTATTTTGCTCAGTGATATCTGTCTGTGGATTTGCTCTCAGAGACCACAGACTTCCCCCAGGCAATGCAATGTTGACGAAAATTTAGAAAAGGTCCCGACTTTAGGACGTCTTCTTGAGTGTTACCAAAATTTAATCATCGGTTTCGAGTGACCTTTCTAACGGTTCCTGTAAATTTCATAAAAATCCGCCTATAAATTTTCAAGTTATGTAACTAACAAATTGATAAATAGACTACAAAAGACAACCCTCTTGAAATACGTACATTAGGACACGTTCAATTGGGTGGTTAGGGACGATCAAAGCCGAAAACAATCAACGTGACCTGCCTGGATAGGCCTACTCGTGAACCTTTTGCAGTAATGAGCTTCTGCATAGCTTTGTACAAGAGTAAAATGTAGGTTGCATAGTATGGCAGCGCTATAGATCTTTCGCTAGACCTATAAACTTTGCTGTTATTCTGTATTGCAACAGATTACTGAGCAGTATTGTATTATTCAAAATTTATGGAAACCCTCCTACTGGGAGAAAATTTATGGAAACCCTCCTATTGGGAGAAAATTAATGGAAACCCTCCTATTGGGAGAAAATTAATGGAAACCCTCCTATTGGGAGAAAATTAATGGAAACCCTCCTATTGGGAGAAAATTAATGGAAGCCCTCCTATTGGGAGGAAATTAATGGAAACCCTCCTATTGGGAGAAAATTAATGGAAACCCTCCTATTGGGAGAAAATTAATAGAAACCCTTCTATTGGGAGAAATAAATGTTTTCGATTGTTTGGAACCGCAGGCCTTCATTCTGAAACGTGGTATGCCGGGGACACATATGCATTTCTACGCCCAACTGGCTGCTCGGATGTGCAGCTCGCGAGCCGTTTCGATACATACTTAACATCGGTATCATAGATACGGTGGTATAAATGACGTCCGAGTCTCGTATGCTTGCATTATCTGCGTAAACACAGCTCACTTACTATAAAAGTTACTTCAGTCTGAGTGTACGCGCTACGCCTTTCAAACCTTAGAATCGTGACGTCACTATTCTGAAGATTTCCAGGGTTGCTTGCAAACACTCAATTTTGACAAAACTATCTTCTGTAAATGGATTGTGGTGTGGATGCCTAGTGTGTCTCCGGCATAGCAGATGCAGGCGACAAACCGATTATGCTAAGAGACTCAAAGCTCTATTTCACGCTGCAGGTTTGAGCTTTTGGGAGTCACACCAATTAAGGTTCGACGCCCGAATGTCGAAGCAAGAGGTGGAAACCGGAAGACCAGTCATAGTTCCGGACAAGTCGAGTTGAGTGGGTTTGGCTTAAATCGACTTCGATGACTCAATAGAACTCGTCGTTTGCTTCCGTGACGTCATTCCCACTGTTTCAAGTTAGGGGCAGCCATTGGTCAACTTTTAATAAGCCAGGCAATAGTTTTACTAGAAATGTTACATATACGAGAGCAATTTATGTAGCAAAAATTCATTAATTTAATAATAATATATTAATATTGTAGATTAGTGGACATCGAAGGACTCTGTTCACTAATTAACGCTGAGTAGCTGAAATAGCAACATATTGATACCCGTAAAAACGCTCGGGCATATTCATTTATTCTATAGCCGGTATATACATATATGGAGTGTTTTGAAATGAGCAAAGCGCGAAATTGTATTTCCTCTACAATTTAAAATCATAAGCAGATGCAAACGATGCACATACATAGATATTAAACGCAGATCTGAATTTGGGCGATAATTACTTTTTTTTAAATAAATACAATTCATATTTAACTGCAGAAGACGAACTGGGATATAATACACTTACATACCGCCTTTATTAACACTAACAGTTAAGACATTACTTACTCTTTTAGAGCCAACTAGGTCAATAGCTTCGTAGCTACCGGCACCGGTGCCTATAACGAGGTCTACAGAGACCCAGCACCCGCCCAAATGCAAGTCAAAAAATAACGATACCGGCTGGGAGTGGCCTCTGTGCAATTAAATAGGCAAAAAGTCTATACAAAAAGTAGGCCACAGGGCAGGACCTATTTGGTGACGGCTTTATGGTATGGTTGGGACGTTATCGATTGGACAGCGAAATTTGCCTTCGAGACCTAGAATTCAAAAAATTGAGACAGGTACCCTGGTTTTGGGTCGCTCAATCGAATTTTACCCTTTAACCTGTTGACGGTTAGTGTCGACTTTAACACCTTTATTGTTCTCACATTTAAGAAATACATAGTCATTCGGTCAAATAGAGCTAGTACAGGAAATATTGAGAACGGGTCCACTAAAAGTTCATTCACTAATGGGACATCAGTCATAAAATCGTCAGTAATGTCATTACCTAAAACACAATTCAACTGTTCCTACTAAAGTTCAGGCAATTTTCACACATTTCATTTGTCAGTCTTAGAAGAAAAACTTGTAAGATTTACATGGAACAAGAACATGGTACTGCACTCGAGTGTTGACAAAAAAAAATTCTCAATCGGGAATTTGTAGGCATATATCCGATATTATCCGATACCGCTCACTATTTACTCGTAGGCGATCGATAATTGCCTATGCATTTTCGGTTGCGTTAATGGCTTCGGATCACACTAGTTGCGGGTAGGGACATTTATATACTAAGCCCCAATTAACTTACTAGTGTTCAAAATAGAAAAAGAAAATACCTCAGTAAGTTTAAAAATCAATTTCATATTTTTAGAGATGTTTGACAACAAACCCGTCCGCCAGACAAATTCAAACTTACTCGTAACTGCCCACTAACAGGTTAATTTTTAATCAGTAACCCAGGAAACGGCCAGAAGGTAACTCATGCTTCATAAAATGGGGTTTCTAGTAGCATCATGCCTGGGTGGAATCCTGCTAACAACTGTAACGTTGTAATACCACAGTAAGTCGCGATGACAATACTCCTGTCTGAGGTTTGGACAAGTTAAGCCCTTTGGATCCAGTTTAACTCTAATGATAACACTTCAAGTCTATTTTTTGTTTGTCTAGCAGAAAATTACAAAGCGATTCAATAGCAGATGCTCTAAATATTACTTGTCATTTTTGACAAGCAATTAGACGATAATTTTGAACGCACCGCCGCTTATAAAAAACTTTTTGCATCCTTATAAATTCAATCATCAACTAGAAAAACTCTCAAAAAGCACTTGCCTCCCCCAAGCAACTTAATGTTAGAGAAAAATTGAAATTTGTTATGAAACCAGGATTTAATTTTGATTGTCAATGAAATTCATTCAATGCGCCTCTTGGCATTCGCAACAGCCCCTGCATTTTCTTGAAGGTCTGTCAATAACTTTTTCAGTCATGTTCTGATAAAAATTCAGGCAAAACTTCGGACAAAAATTTTTAAAAAATCAAACAAAACTTCAAAAAATTCAGAAAAAGATATAGTAAAACACACGAACCGACCAATAGATCATCTCCAAAATATGGTCATTTGTTCCTGGTAGCGTACCCAACAATTCCTGCAAATTTGTTGAAGGTGCGTTCACAACTTTTTCAGTTATCTTAGAAAGACAGAAAGTCAGATAAACTCCTATCCCGAGTAGAATCAAATGTCTTTGAGAGGTAAATATGAAAAATTAAACCAGCTCGTTTTGACCGTTTTTTCGATTTGACCCTCTTTCCGTTTTTACCCTCTTTTCGTTTTGACCCTCTTTTCCTTTTGACCCTCTTTTCGTTTTGACCCTCTTTTCGTTTTAACCCTCTTTTAACACTAACGGAGAGATAGCGTCTTCTATACCCGGAGGATATCACGGTAGTGGAATAACTTTCACCTGATGTTTTCGCTTAAGCGAAGAATAAAGTATATGTAATATGGATCAATACATCACTTTGTTTATTGTTTAGCAGAACCATGAAATAAATCTGCATAATACATCTATCAAACCTACTTGACCTGTTTTAACCTATGTCCCCCATTCACTGTGGCACAAAGGGAAGTAATTCAACCCCCTTTTGTGTCAACTCGCCATCTGCTCCCATGCTTGACGCTCAATACAACCTTAATTTCCTACCGAGAAATACGAACGTAAAAAATTGCATGGATGTAAAGTGTTTAAGTTTTGAGAACTAAAAATGAGCACCTCAACTCATCTTCCCATATTCGGCCATTTATTTTGAAGTTGCGACAGCGAAGTACCCATATTCAGTTGCATATATTGAGTATGGGACTACAATATTCCGGTTTTTGGATCTTTTTTTAAACTTTTAATTCATAGGTAACTTTTCTGAAGTACTGATATGTAGGTCATACATTTAAAGAACTATGTCGAAGACCAAATAGTTTACCTATAATCACATATTCATATGCATATTTTACTGCATAGATGACCCTATATAATGAAATTTTATAGGGAGACTTAGATTTAGAAAACATCATACTTTTCTGAATTTTGTAAATTTTTGGCAACATCGCCTGGAATATATTTCATAGGCCGAACTTAAAAAGGAATTTAGTACTTGTAAAGATACTACCTAGATTCGCAATATCATACCATAATAATATTAAAAATATAATCTAACCTTGTTGAACAACACTGGTAAAATTTGCCCAACCTAACGCGTCAAAGCTACTCCATTTAACACTGGTCAAATTCGTTTTATTTAACTCTGGTCAAACTCACCTAATTTAACACGGGTCAAATCCACCCTACTCAACAAGGGTCAGATTCTCCCAATAATTTGACCGTGAAACTTACACCAATTTCTTACCATTCATTTCGTCCATTTTTCTTCCTTTGCTTTAACTGAAACAAGTTTCATGCAAAATAATTCAATGTTGCTATCATACCTAAGATAATGAGGGCACACATCACATTTTACCAAGTGTAATGATGCTAATTGCATGAAATAATAAGGCAGAGCAAGCACTGAATTCATCTACTTTAAACTAAAAATATCGACAGCTTTTGACCAAACCGATGCAGGTCATCAAAAATGACGGTGCTGCTGAGCATATCCCTGCTCTGCACGCGACCGGAATCCAACCGGAACCCCCCGGCACTGCCCCCGGCACCCAGCGGTACAACCGGCTAGGGTGCCCGGCAAAAACCCGTCACCGGTGTAAAAAACGGTCGTGTTTGACACACTTAGAGAACGGGCACGCGTAACGGCACAGCTACGTGCGTACGTCAGACACATAGATTATGTCATACAGAAGTGTGACAGGCCGTCAAAAATGCTGGCATTTAAAGACATTTTCATTATATTACTGGTAGTTTATTCTTGCGATATCAAGCTTTCGATTCATATTAAATCATCTTCAGGAAACCATTAAGGTATTTTGAAATTTCTCATAACAAAGACTAACTAACGAAAATACCTAATTGTTTCCTGAAGTTGATTCAAGATGAATCGAAAGCTTGATTTCGCAAGAATAAACTACCGGTAATGTAATGGAAATATATTTAATTGCTGCCTTTGTCATGTTGGTTATAATAAAACGCCGGCATATTGTATGACTAAGCTACGTGTAATTTCAATTTGGAGCACCTTCAGAGGGTAGCATCTTGACGATTTTTACACTTGTATTAGAAAAATACCTACTGCATGCTCTTCCTGCTGGTCTCAGCAGCGACTTGACGAACGAACGCCTAACTTGATGGAAGGACAGCCAACTTGAATTTTTGACGCTCAACTCCATCGATCGAGGTGTCAACTTTATAATAGGCCTATGACCTTTATGACTGTAAATTGATAAACATCCGGTCAACTTTACGTATTTACGGTCAACTTAATGATTGGTCGCCCCAAAATGAATGGGGCTAACGCATTTTACTGGCCGTCCGATGGAGGGCTGAGTATCCTAGTTATTATATATAAAACTGGGTCAATTGATACACACTAGGTGTACAATGTATATATTCCCCAATACACACTAGGTGCAAAATGTATATAATCCCCAATACACACTATAGGTGTACAATGTATATATTCCCCAATATACACTAGGTGTACAATGTATATAATCCCCAATACACACTAGGTGTACAATGTATATAATCCCCAATATACACTAGATGTACAATGTATATAATCCCCAATACACACTAGGTGTACAATGTATATAATCCCCAATACACACTAGGTGTACAATGTATATAATCCCCAATATACACTAGATGTACAATGTATATAATCCCCAATAAGTAAACATGCATATGAGGCCCCACCCAGTGCTGATGATTAGAAAAATCATGTAATACGCACTAAGTGCACATAATGTCTAGTATAGGCACCGAGTTCTAACTAGTGAAATATCATGTAAATTAGTACGAACCAGATAAAAGCAATACCCACTCTATATACAAATTCCTGGCTACAAATAGAAAAATAAAATCACCTTCAGTCTGTATCCATTTTGTTCCCAGCCCCCTCAAACCCCCCTCCCCGGCTCCAATTGCTAAATAAATAAAAAGTCAATTAGCACCCGAGAAAGCCACCAGGTGCACCACCAGAACACGTAGCCTTGGAAGACAGTCAACACACCTGTACATCTATCATGGCACCCAAGTGTCGGCCACCAGGCGGCGCTGCGGTTCTTATCTTTGTTATTGTTGAGCTTTATCTATGGCAGCTTTCACCCTTCGGGGGGAGAAGCCATTAGAGGTAATTTGCGCTAATGGAATCTGTGCTTCCCAGCGGTTACGGACGGGAACGAGCATTGGTATCTGAGGATACTCTCAGTGCTGCTGTGTTTTGGGATAAGGGTAATTGGGCGCTGGAAAGTTCGTGGACCGTGATTCCTGTCCAGGGAGAATATGATCATTGAGCTGGAAAGTTCGTAGACCGATAATATATTGGCTATATGGATGATAATGCAACAGGTTGTTAATAATACGATATTTAGGCTGAAAATGTGTAGATAGAGCCGCTTGCCTGTGGAGAAATGATAATTGCTCTTGAACATTCGGAGACCGAGTGCCTGGTCCATAGAGAATATAGTTATTAAGCTGGAAAGTTCGTAGACCAAACGAGATTTATGTACCTAGGGCATATGATAATGAAGCTGGAAAGTTCGTAGAGCGATAATATTAGCTAGGAATGATATTGCATCAGGCTTTGGAAACCAGAATAATTAAACTGGAAAGTTCGTTGACAGCGACGGTTGTTTATGGAGAATTTTGTGATAAAACCTTTAATTTAGTTAACACGATCATTGGGTTAGAGAGTTGGTGGACGAGGACCCCAGTCGTGGGGAAATATAATAAGTGAGAAGGAATTTCCGCTACTCCTGCCGCGTACAAAACGGGGGCTTCATTGAGGTACAAATTAGGGATAGACCGAATATTTGCATATGCAAATATTCGCATGGTTTCCAATATTCGCATGTAGACATGCGAATATTTTGCGAATATCTAAGCATATCCACAGATGAAGATCCTCTGAAATGGTGGGAGATGCACGCGAATATTATCCTAATCTTTCTCAGTTAGCAAAGTCTTATCTTGCTTGACCGCCAACTAGTGTTGCTAGTGAGCGTCTGTTTAGTGGTGCCGGCCTAGTGTACGATGAAAAACGAAGTGACATGACTGGTGAAGGAGCAGAAAAATTGTTATTTTTGAAGTTCAACCTGCCAATAATAGAGTTAGTAAGTTATAGTCGAAAAGTTGAAGCCTCCGTTTCTGAGCAGAACGA
The DNA here is from genome assembly GCA_001587735.2 of Parhyale hawaiensis. Taxonomy (NCBI): domain Eukaryota; kingdom Metazoa; phylum Arthropoda; class Malacostraca; order Amphipoda; family Hyalidae; genus Parhyale; species Parhyale hawaiensis. Next base: position 2,846,041 of record LQNS02277812.1, read on the forward strand.
TATCACAGAGGGAAGAGTAAGGGAAATAAAGCTTGCAGATAGAAACGGGGAACCCATGCACGAAGGTGTTCCTGCACCGGATCAACGTGCATGGGAACAGTAAGTCGGGAAAGAAGAGGAAGAACAGAGTAAAGCAATAGCAAGTTGGAGTATGAAATCGGGAAGGAAGCAAAGTGGGCACGAAGAACAGACGTTTCGAAGGCCTAGCGAATGGCTAAGGTAACCTACACGAGCCCTCTGGGTTCGCTACGCCTCATAACATAGGATAGACGGACCTAAACTAACCTAACCCTATAGCCTAGGACCCCACCTGTGCCCCCTGAGGGGCCCAGTAGTAGAATTTAACTATTAGATACCCGGAGTTTATACTTGTACTAGCAACAGCAATAATGACTTGCATGCAATCTAGTGAATCTAGTCAATCTACTAGTTAATAATAATCTTTCAAAGTACGGTAGTTGGAAAAAGAGGTTGGTGGGATGCATGTAACAGTGGGTCCTTGTCCCACATCCTGGAAACAAAGAAAATTTAATGGATTTTAAAGATGGGAATTGCCTAATTGCCGAACTAACTCTATTTCCGAAAAAACTTCATTATTTGATAGGTGAAAATAATAATCCCAATCAAATAATAACTGTTTGTTCGGAAATAGAGTTAGTTCGGCTATTGGGTAATTCCCCTAGCTATTCAATTTTTCTATGGCTAAACTCTTATAGAATTCGAATAGCCCACTCCAGTGTCCAGACTCTAGAATCCAAGTAAAATGCCACATTACTTGAGAAATAAAAGTTTCAGTAAACATTCGCATTCGCGAATATAAAAATATTCGCGTTCGCGAATGTTAAAAAGAGACATTCGGTCCACCTCTAGTACAAATTCTATGCACTTACGTTCTCCCATATTTGAGTGACGTCACGGTTCAGCCCCCCCCCCACCGCCCTCTTTATCGTAGGATAGGACTGGCAAGGAATGGCCGTAGGTACAGGCGGGTCAGAAACGTAGATGCCGATCATACAAACACAAAGTAGATTCCAAGATCGGGACAAGTGAAAGGAATCATTAGCTTCAAAGCGCGAACGTAGTTAGTTTAATTATCAGATAATTTTCAATAATATTGATTAAGTAAACCGAGTAAAGTGTTTTATGATTATATACATGTATCTTCGTTGTCACTCTTGGAAAAAAAGGCCATGTTGGAGATTTTGATTATTTCGTTGCGTTCTAATAGAAACCGGCAAGTAAAAATAACATCAGGGCAGAAAGCCGCCGATGTGGCACTGCTTATCCTTGAAAGTGCATGCACTGGAGAGTTTGTTAAATTTATCGCTGGTGAATTCATCGACGGTATATTCATCACTCAAAATTTGTTGAATGTAATTCATCGATTGATAAATTCAGCGATTAGCAGATTGAGCGAATGATAAATTGACAGAATGGATAATTCAGCAGGTGATGTATGCGTAGAATGGATAACTGATAGATTGTTAAATCCATCGATAAGTAAATCCAGTGATTGGTAAATTCAGTGAATGGTAACGCTGCACTTTCATTCGAGAGAACTGAGTGCTCGTGAAACTGAAAGAGAGCAACCTGGTAGAGCGCGACTGGAACAGACGAGCAACAGCTTAAGCGCAAACGGAATTTAAACGCGTGTGGAGATTAGGTTAGGCTAGGTTTGGTTAGGTCACTCCGGGAGCATAGATTAGATTAGATAGGCGGCAGTAGACGAACCAAGAGTCCCATTCCCAAAGAGACACCGGAACTTACACCCCGGCCCTCTATGAGCTATTGCCATTATGTTAGTAGAATGTAGAGGACTGGGGAAATAAGAAGAGAAAAAATGAAAGACGAGAAAAAAAGAAAGAAAAATGGAAGATGAAAGAAAAAAAGGACGAAAAAAGAAGGGGAGAAGCATCCGGTATTGTTACGTTAGGTTTGGATAGACTCAGTTAGGTAAGGCTATACCATGTAAGGTAAATCTAGGTTAGGCTAGGATGGGCTACGTTAGGCTAGGATAGGCTAAACTACTTTCTGGTACCACCCAAGTGTTTTGTTGTATGTTTAAGTTCGAGTGCAGCCTGTAGGGTTACGCCTTTATTGCAGCTCATGCTTACTTCCAGTGGCATTTCTGCAAGTCATGCTTGTTCCAGTTACTCTCGTCCAGTCGTTTTATATTTATCATTCGATTTAACCACCCACGGCAGCAGCAGGCCATGCGTGCTTGACTCGTGTACTGAAGGTGCCAGGATCGAGCGACAAGTCGCCGAGCGGTTTGTGTAGCATCCGGCGTGCCGAGTCGGCAATTGCTTGGCATGCAAACCTGCGTGGAGGCGCATATCTGGCGAAGGATGGGTGGGTAGGGGGCACGGATCGTTGAACCTTCCAGTTTGGTGTCATAGTTCTCAACGACCCGTGATCGGCTGTCGTTGTACTAACCTACTCCTTTTGAATCAGTTGGCTTAATATCTGCAGCGCGAACCGGTGCGGGTGGGGTTCCCATCGGCAGCTTCGTTTACCTTTACCATTCGACAAATTTATCGTTTCATGAATTTCCCAATCGATAAGTTTACCTTGAACTTTTTCTCTGCCCGCACTGAAATCGACGCTGAAAATATTTACAGTTTCTCTTAGTACTCTCATGGGTTCTGAATTTAAATTCGTTCCTACATCGAAACTTTATCTGCTCTTGCTTTACAATGTGTAAATTGAGTAGATGATGAACTAAGCGCAGGGAAAGCGATTTTTCAGGGTGCAGTAGACGCAGCCACTATTTCTTCCTACGTACTCTCTTTCTTCGACGAAAATACTGAACTTGTATTTTCGTGTAAAGGTTATTGACACGCGGCGTATAGTTAATAAATTCACTCGCGCTTATCTGCTTGCTCTATGAATACTTATCTTTACACGTCACCTCACCTAAGGGAAGAGAGAATTTTGTAGCTCAGATTATGGTAAGAGTAGTAATCTCCTACCATAATTTGTGTTGGTCGAAGTACTGTTCTCTTTTTGAGCTCATTAGAAACGTGTCATCATTTTTGACGGCTTTTATTTTCTATCATTATTAGTAGAAGCGATTTTAAGCCGTTACTAGTAGCTAATTTCTCTCGTCATTTATAGATGGCACGAGCCCACTTATATTATCATTCACAGTCTGTTGGCTGCTTGCTTGTTTGCTTGATCCGTCTTGTGAATTACTACATTCTTTTTCAGCTCATTAGAAACGTGTCATCGCAAATTTTTGACTATGGGTGCGTATCTGAGAGAGAACATGATTTCTACCAATACGGATACAGTTAAATATAATAAGCTACGTAGGTTTTTCGGTTGCCTTTTTTGTAAATACTCTGTGTTGCACGTATAAAATGTGTTTGAAGAACTCTCTTCTGAAGCTGCTGTGCTCTGTACTGTAGCAACGCCTTAATTCCTAACTTTCCTTTGAGCGTTACAGATTAGATGCCCCATCTTGGGAGAAATTGTCGTTGTTGCAGTTGTCTTGCATTATCAATTTCGCTATTTTTCTTTAGCTGAATTTTTTCGTAGTATTTGAAACGTCACGCTGAGCATAGGTCACAGCATTTTAAAGTTATATTGCCAATAAAATATTGATTCTTAGTGACACTGACCATGCTGGTATCCAAGATGCATTAGGAACGGAACATATCCTGTAAAATTTTCAGGCTGAACTATATATTTTTTTTTTTTGCTACTTGCTTTTCAAGTATTTCAAAATCAACATTCGCAGTTTTACTTAGAGAAGGAAAATATTACTTTCCGAAACTGATGATTGCACAATTTTCGTTCATTTAACAGACGCTCAAACCTACAGGTTAGAAGCGTAGTTTGCAGCAAAGCCCGTACCAAAAAAAAAAAAAAAAAAATCAGCACTAAAACATGGCCGATTGCCCTCATTATTGACGACTAGATGCTGTAGGACACCATAAAACAGATGCGTATCCAAGATACCGTCCCACAGCTCTATAGTTCCGCACGGTGAGCAGCAGCAGTGGCGGCCCTAAGGGCGCCGGTTCCCGGGGGGCGCAACACGCGATGCTGCGCGCCAGATATTGGGGTCATGTAACGGGAGCGTCGCCCCCTCTTTGGTGGGGGGACTGCCTAATGTGTGCACCGGACCTGCTGACGTCATCCGAGGCTGGAAAGTTCGTAGGCTCGCCCAATAGCACAATTAATATTGATTTCACCTCGGGCTGGAAAGTTCGTAGGCTTGCCCTCCAGTAAGATCAATACGGATATTCTTTCAGGCTAAAAAATTCCTAAAATTGTCTATGAGCACGAATCCTCGGCTGGAAAGTTCGTAGACTCGATTACGATATATACTTGAATAGTAATGAAGTTGTGTTAGGCTGGAAAGTTCGAAAACTCATCTATATGCATCAAAGATACTAAAGTCATCCTGCGCTATAAAGTCCATAGACGAGGTAGTAGGCCTGTATTCCAGTGACACTGTGGAATCTACGATTTTAAGAATTCTGGTTAGATTTTAAGGATTTTGCGCGAGTAGATTTGGTGCGTTAGGCTAGACTAGAATATTTAGTTGGATTAGGTGCGTTAGGTTACACTATCTATAACATGTTTGGTTGGATTAGGCACGTCAGGTTAGACTAGAATATGTTTCGTTGGATTAGATGCGTCAGGTTATAGATTAGAATATGTTTGGATGGATTAGGTACGTTAAGTTATACTAGAATATGTTTGGTTGGACTAGGATGAGCCAGTTTAGACTAGATATGCTTGGTTGGACTAGAATGAGCTAGGTTAGACTAGGATGGGTTAGATCACGAACTCGCAGAGTAATACAGTAAGCGTTCTCTCACCGACATGACGTTCAGCCAAACTCAAGCTACTCTGAACAATACATGCTCGATTTCTCAGCCGTACCCTACGTGTGGTTAACATGGCTATCTATTATAGGTATGGTCTACGCTCAGTAATTTTATACCACAGAGAAAAGGTAAATTTACCTCCGCCGAAGAGGTTTTGTTCTGTTGGTGTTTGTCTACGAGTCTGTTTGTAGCCAGGTTACCTCAGAAGGCTATAGAAGGAGCTCCATGGAATTTTCTTACACTGTTAAGAATTTTATGAGGCACAAAAGAACAAAGTTTTGTAATGATCACAGCTTAATCCTGGATTCATGACCTCTTTCAATTTTTCAATAGGTTTCAGTAAAATTAAATAGGTTTCAATAGGTTTGAAATAGGTTTTAATTTCAATGACCTATTTCAATTTTTCAGTAACAATCCGTTGGAAGGCAGAGGTGCGCGCTTTCAGAGTGCTTCTCTTATTATTTATTTATCGTACAGACAGATCTCTCATGGTTAAGCCTTCTACAAAATTAATATTAAAGAAACAGGTGAATACACTGTTCAAGGTCTCATCCAGACACGGTTAAACTGGTTATATACCTTTATACGTTTATTTGTTCTCAATCAAATGACAATCATGGGTTAAAAAATTCACCACAACAAACATTAAAATAGAGAATGTGCCCAACGAAAAGCGATGGAAACACTTATGGGACACACTGAACTATCGATGTTGATAGTTTTTAGTACACTACTATTCCAAGCAAACTATCTACGTATAGATTATCCAGAAACAGACAAAAAAGTGTACATGAATTCGCAGATGCAACGATATCTCGCTACACCCTTCACGAATGAACCACAACAATAGCTCACAGAAGCGATTAACTTTTCTTATTATGAACAGCAAAAATATGGCACTCAGCACAGACGCCTTAAAAATTAACACTTCACCAAAACCCCCGCCGTCTTTTGGGCTTCCTCATTTTTCCCCTATCTAATACTGAAGAAAAAGATTGCAAGGTACCCAACTTTTTTTTTACATTTTGAAATCTGAATTTTCTCCTATCTTATTCCCATAGAGCGTGACAGGAAAGATATAAATATAT
>LQNS02277812.1:2867564-2886541 GCA_001587735.2 Parhyale hawaiensis
GACCGAAGTGCGGCGCCGTGTTATAGGCGAGGAAAGCGGACATATCCCACCTATACAGAGCCTATAATTATCGGCAAGTTTCATCTATTCGGTGTCTATAAGTGCTTATAATTACCGGTGCTTCCCCCAAAAATTTCTGACTGGGTGCAAGTTGATTTTTTCTCTTCACGCTTTTTCTTCAGAAGATGGCAAAGTTATTTTGACTTAGCGAGTAGGAGCGTCGTTAGGATGGAAAGATAAGGGAGATTGGGGAGAGGGGGGCTTTAGCCGCAGGAGTGCGTGGGTCAGTTTATGGTATTTCAGTTAGTGATGCATTTAAATAAAAATACTAGAAATTATAGGGCTTAGGTATGTATCTATACTTTTTCCCGAGAGGGACCTAAGAAGCCTTGGGTCTCTCCCCAGTAGCATATCTTGGCTGCAATACCAGCAAATTCACGATTTTAACCCCTAGGCCAGTAATTAAATGGTTCGAGCGATACTGATGGCAATAGCTTATAGAGGGCCGGAGCGTGAGTGCCGGCTGCTCACTGGGAATGGGACTTTTGGTTCGTCTTCTGCCGCCTATCTAATCTAATCTAAAACAAGTGGTATCTGAGACTCAGCGTTATCCCGTGTAGCAGATGGAAACCCTTCAATGAGCGTGCTGATCTAGCACTAAATATACAGTTTTCGTGCTGCTTCAGCTCACAAGCTTTGGTGTTTCCTGCCAGTGCACGGGAACGCGTGCTTTTTTTGGACAAACATTTTTTTTTTCTCGGTGCAGTAAATGAAAAGTATTATTCGTTACCAGCGGGAACCAGTGGAAAATAGTTCACAGAGCAAAAGTAATATTTCAGTGGTATATCGGACCCGTATCATGTATACGTAATGTGAAAATATGTTTCAAGTCGCATAGCAAATTATGACCGGCGAGTAGTAACAGCTTAAACTTAAGCCAACTCCTGTTGTTGCCGCCTCGAGACCGTATCAAGGATACCCTAGTTTCCCCTATCTAGTGTTGACAGCGAAAAAGTGGTCTTTACTAAGGAAGAAACAAGCAGAATTGCGATACGGATTGGCCTGATTAGGACCACATGGAAAACAGTCCATGCTTCAGAGAGTGAAGGAGTTTGTCTCTCAAACACAAAGGTCTGTGTTTATAGAACAGAAGTTTCCCTGATCACGCGTTTGAACATCGCCTTAAAATGTCCGCCGTTGCCTGTTGAAACTCTTTCGAAATTAGTTGTATAATTAAGAGAGATATTCGCGACAGTAGAATTGGTAGTGACTGTAGCGGGAATATTGCTGGGGTAACTCAAATTTTCTTGTATTAGTGGTAGCGTAATATTGGGTGAGCAAAGCCGTGGCGGCATCAACGTAATCTGAGGGGCAGGCAGAAACGTTTTGGTGTTTGGACGATTTTGTGCAGTAGTCTTTAGCTAACTCACAAACAAAAGGAAAAAAAAAAACTTTTAGGGTTAGTGCATCAAATTTGAACCAAGTCATGCCCGCCCTACCGGAACATTGCCGCTGCATTGGGTTAAGCAACCCAATTACGTTTGAGACGGCTGGAAACTCCGATCTGCGTGTCTCCATCCGTCTCGGGTAGGGACGGCACCAGCAAATATGCATAATGTACTGAGGGTGGTAGGAATAAAATGCGAAGAGGTTTCACAATACATGCAAGACTGTATGTTGGTCAAATGCTGGTATAATAGTTGGGTCTGGCTATACTATGTCTATTTTATCGAGGCAGTTTAGGCGTGGTCAAATTCCTCTAAAGCGTTGCATTATGGGCATTTCTGAAATTCTGTTTGACCCATATCTGAGCCACGCCTACTACCTATATATAGAGATAATTTTAATTAAGTAAGAAATATGACACATGTGCAATCTGTTATGCCCCGCCCAAACTCATTTTCTAAAATGGATAGAGTATAACTATTGGGGGTTCAAGTCTCTCAAATCCCCCCATCCTTCCGCTTAGTACCGCCACTGGTCTCAGGGTTAGGGGGTTAGGTTAGGTCTAGAGCCAGTCTCAGCGAAGCTAAAGTGCCTAGGCAACGTCCCAGACAAGTCAAGCCTTGTTCGGGACGTTGCCTAGGCACTTTAGCTTCGCTGAGACTGGCTCTAGACCTAACCTAACCACCTAACCCTAAGGCCAGTAGCGGTACAAAGCGGAAGGATGGGGGATTTGAGAGACTTGAACCCCCAATAGTTACACTCTTTCCATTTTATAAAGGCAGTTTGGGCGGGGGGCATAAGACATTGCATGTGTGTCATATTTGGTGATGAATCGAGATCACCGCTGACAATTTTTTCCAAAAGAAATTTTTTTTCCTTTAATGCAAGTACCAGCGCTCTAAAGCTGTTCTGGGGGCAGTACGAAAACAGTACCAGTATTGAAACACTTCCAACACCAGTACTGAACCTTTCTGATTCCAGAGTCAGAACAGTTCAAATATAATCGCTGATACAATTGTAGTGCTAGTATCAAAATAATTGTACTACTATAGAAACAAACCAATTCCGATACAAGTACCAAAGCCATTCTACTACCAGACCTAAAACAAACCCAGTAGCTGTACCAAAACAATTCCAACACCAGTACCAAAACAGTTCAAAGACCAGAAGGAACATCACCATTAAATTAACAAAAAATAATACCAAAGTAATTCTGTCACCAAAGTGATTCAAGAACCAGTACCAATACCAGGGAAATAGTACAGCACCACTGCGGGTACACATCAGTCTCCAGAGGGACCAGCTCTCCCGAGGGTCCCAAGGCCAGTGGGGGGCGTCACTCCCAGGCTCTCCTTTGTCTAATTGGCGTGGGACCCTCAGAGGGAAGGGGCGGCGAGGGGGCAGAACATAGCCACAGCACGTGCGACGGCAACACTCTCGTTAGCAGCAATTTCCAATTTGGGTCAAGTTTAGCGCTGTCAATTTCAAATTAAACTCCCACTGAATGAAATTCCTCCAATTAACTTAATCTTGATTGGATCCAATCTCTTTTTCCACCATATTTCCCATTGTTATCACCCACGAACCAAGTGAGAGAGGTGATAATGTTTTCGTTGAAGATTTAAGTCAATATATATATATATTTGTATGTCTGTCCACCCAAAAAGTGGTCGAAGGAGTTGAGCAATCTTCATAATTTTGTAGGGTGTTTGGTGGGTTGACCAAGAAGTGACCCATGTCAAAAACTGGTCATAGCTGGCCATAAAAAACGACGGCAATGAAATTTGTTCTCCACACAAACTCCCAAAAACAGGTAGTAGTAGTTGAGGTATGTTCAAGATTTATTGCAGGATCTTGTAAGTTGCTCTCGATGTGACCGCGCCAAAGAACTAGGATTAGCCGGCCTTCAAAAATGATTGCGATGAAATTTGCTCCTACAGCGGGTGATGGTCTTACGCCACGAAGCGTTCTAGTTATCAATTCCATGTGTTTCAGTCTCCCATTTCTTGAATTATAAATCCATATCTACATTAGATTCCGAAATAATTCAAGCAGCAGTTCCAAAATAGTTCATTCCGTTGAGTTTCCCACTCACTTTAAATTTTTATTTTGTTAACATTGTACTAAATGAATTTATTAGAATTATTTCAAGGTTTCAAATTTACTTGTTTAGTTTTTCATTATATAAAAATTCACAATTTATTTTCTACTTCACATTTCTATTCAGCATCCTATTCCATCAACTTTTCTGTTCATTTTCAACCCAGATTCGGATTCCATCAGATTTCCAAGTTTCTACTTGTTCGTAATCAAATCCCAGAAAATTAAGATTACCAATCCATTAAGTTTCTTTTTCAAGTCAGTTCTTATTCTGTTTAATTTTCCATATAGCTTTTATTTAACTTCAATACTTTTTATTTTATAATTCAGGTAAATAATGGGAGCTCAAACCAGTACCCACTACTGCCATTCGGACCTCATCATAAATACGATTTGGGGGTTTTAGCAAGCAGCCATGGAAAGAAATACTGCACTACATCGTCTCGAATCACTAAAACAAATGAAGCTCGGCATCCATGATATGAGTCCATTTACAATGTAGAGGCAAAAAGTCGGTACATAACTCCATTTGCTTTTAAGAAATTCAGTACAGAGCATTGAAAAAGAAATATTTACAGTCTAGTAAAGCGGCAAATTTCGTAACGAAATTGGAAGTTTCCATGAGAAATTTGACCTAGTTGAAAAAATCCCTGAGATATGCGCTAAATACTATCATGATTCTGGTTAGAAATTGCAAGCTGCGTTGACACTCCATCAATGTCTTGACAATTCTCTGCTATACTGGCAGCTGGACTAAACATCGACAATTCGTAGACAGGACAGGATTCCTTTGATATGCCGACATTACGTCGATTTGAGAAAGATTTGTCGGTATACCGACATTCTGTGAGGAAATTCCTTCGGTGTTCCAACGATCCGTCGTTATGGAGACAATCCATCGGTACGGAGACACTCCGTCGGTGCGGCGACAAACCGCGACAATTCGGCGTGCCAGTCCCGCACACTCAGGAACTGCGGCGATCTAACCAACCTTGACGCGGCAAAAATTCGAATTGGAAGGTCAATTGACGCGGGAACGAGCGGCGTGCGAGCGAAAGTGTGTACAGTGAATGTTGTGTGTGTGTGTGTGTGTGTGTGTAATGGCTCTGCATCTCTTCCAGCTCAATAAAGATTAAGGCATTTACCTGTGGGTGAATTGGGTGGCATTCTTCTGTCCCTGCCCTCAAGGTCTTTCCTCTTTTTATTCCTAACCTGGGAAGAGTCGGAAAGCTCTTGTTCCCAATCCAGCACGTCTTACCGAGCTCTGACTTCATTTCTTACCCTGGAAAGCACAGAGCACGCTAGAGCACCCTAGTTTTGAAACACTTACGTACCTAGCATTTCTCAGTGTATGCAGTTATCGATTACAAACAATCCATCTAGACAGACAGATGCGGACACACAAACACAGCCAACGGACATAACATATTACTGCAGTTCCCAATACAGCCAGCTTGTCGCTCACACTTCATCAACAGACGAGTAAATTTATTGTTGAGTAAGTTAAAGGTTTCAAAAGAAAAGAATGTAGAAAACTTAAGTGTGTATTTCCCCCTGCTTCAGGCGTAGTCAAGATTAGTTCACGATTTTAATAACATGTGGGAGAGAGGGACTGAAATGAGGAGCTACTAACTAGCCTGTGATTTTAGTAACATGCGAAAGAAAGGACTCAAATAAGTAGGTACCTAGTAACTAGTCCACGACTTTAATTACATGTGGACAGAGACTCAAGTAACTAGTTCGGGACGGTAAGGACATTTGAGAGAGAGACGCAAATGAGTAACTAGCAACTAAAGTGAAACCAGCGTAAGCAGTCCTTTAGGGGCGGGGCTGAATCGAACGCAGCAGTGCCAAATCTAATCTATTAACTAATGCACTTCGAGTATTCAACTTTGAATAAACTTTTATCGATTGAGACACGGTATACCACGCGCTTAAGTGAGATTTGGCAAATTTGCTTTGCGTTCTTAGCCACGCCCATCGGACTCCTTACGCTGGTTTGACTATAGTCAGCGATTTTGATAACATGTGATAGAGAGAATCAAAGCCGCATAGAACCTTCCGTCGCTTGCGCCATAGCTCTAAGACGATCTGTGGTCGACTACAGCCGTATACTCCTCTGGGGCCTGTTGGTCTATATCTTCACCACGAACCTGTGCGTGCGGACCTTCCAGTACGAGGTGCGGTAAGTTGACCAAATTTACTGATTAGGGTGTAAATTCATAGCTGTTATATTATTAAGAAATGAATGTACAGCAAATTTTTCTTGTGAGCTATTGTACAATAATCTAAGAATGATATGATAATAAATATATACTGTACTTGATGCATTAGAGCTTCCACTAGTGATCAAAAAGCCAGTAATGGAAAGAAATGTGGTGCTATGGCATTGGATGACGGCACTAACGTGCTTTACGATGAATGAGGAATCGGTATCGACCAATGAAAAAAACGAAGCATTACATAGAACAGAGGCAGATAGACGCCGTACTGAACATACTATATCTTCAGCTTCAAAAATTCCATTATCTTTTCCAGAAATTTGGAAGAAGTGTCATTTGAATTACTTTGTTCTGCCAATATATGTATACTATAATATTTGATGGGAAACTTTGAAATTTCAATCGGCAACGTTATGGAAGTAGCTACTATGAAACTTAGTTCAAGTAATTTACTTTCATGGGGAACTCAACAAAAAAAGAACCCGTCAAATTTTTTCACGTTGTTTAGTTTCAGTAACATTCGAAATAACTAAACCGTCGTAAATGACAGTGCGTACAATTACTAATTCAAGCTATTTTAAATAGTTAGCGATACATAGACGGACTGACCAATAACGGAGTCAGGAACATTCCAATCAGGGTGCTGGCAAATTATATGCGGGTGTGAAAAAATAAAAAATAAACTAGGCGACTCGATATACACATTTCCAATTTTTTCGAGGCCTCCTGCAAGTTGGGGGGGGGGGGGGCTGGCGGCGCTACGACTTTTCGGCGTATACGCCTCCCTGCCTCCCCGCAAGCTTTTCCTTGCAACGCCACGGGGAGTGCCCATCTCTCCCCACTTGCGGTGCTTGTATTTCCATGGTGAAATCTATTATATTTATTGTGGATACAAATCATATAACTACAGTAAGCACAAGTGGCATAGGTTAGTGATGCTAATTTTTTTCAGCAATCGGGAATGCCACCGTTTATAAATTTGCGCGGATTGGTCTTTAGAAGTCGATATGATCGCAGCCGTAATGTCTCTCTCGGCCACCCGGTTAGGATCGAACGTGCATAATCTCTGTGCCTTTATAATTATCTTTCAAGGGTAATTTCCTCATTTCTTTACAGTGAAATAAGTAACGGATAGCAGTGAACTGATTGGCGTCCAGGATACGTGCGAGTGCTTCTGAACACCACTAAAACTGCCATAACATTCGCCTTCGTTCATTCCTATTTACTGCAGCTCGAAAAAACTAGTTTGAAATATCATCGGTGGATTGAAGCAGGAAGAAAATAGGGGAGACGGGTCAGTTCGTCTATCTATTATTAACATTTGACGTAAAATCAATTAGTAACGGACAGCACCGTCATTTATGCCAGTCTGGTTCGCTCGAATGTTGTGGAAACTTGAAACATGGATAAATTTGCGGGCTCCTATTTTCCTTTAGTTTCCCATAGAAATAAATTATTTGAACTGAGGGACGTAGTTGCTGTTTACCTGGCATTGTTGACAAAAATTTCAAGTTATCTCATAGAAGTTTGTAGTTTCCATTTATTGGCTCGAACAACGTAATTCAAATAATACTTCTCCCTGTTTCCGGAGAAGTTGATGAGTTTTCCGAAATTGAAGAGATATATTTTTTCAAATGTTCAGCTTGTACCGATTTTCTTGGGTTGAACAGGACAAGGAAGATAATTGTTCCTCTTATCTTTGCACGTCCCTCCTGGACGCTACAAGTTCTTCATCCATTGTAAAGCGCGTCAGTGACGTCATCCAGTGTTCTTTCTCCGCATTACTTCCTGCGGCGACTGGATGCTTTTGTTGGATAAGTATGTTGTACGCGTTTGGTGGGTCGTTCAAATTTTAAAATGGAAAACAAAAAAAAACAGTCCTTGCCTCCCCTAACCTACCCGCCATTAAACCCGAATATAGTCCAACTTAAACGAAATTACGGCCTAATACCTACAACATCCACCAAACGCGCAGCGCGATCGATCGATCGCGCAAATCCACCAAACGCGCACATCAAGTATATCGTTTTTGGGGCTTCAAAGCTATCTTGTTTAGCGTCTTTTTCTTTTGCGATTGGCAATGGCTACAAATGTCTTGGTTGCATCCGATCCAAGAGATCGGATGTTGGTTTACTTTTTAGGTTACCTGGTGTAATGTTAAAAATACAAAATAGGGAACACTGTACCAAGGAGCTTCTAATGGGATTTTGGGAAGAGCAAGCCCAAGCACTCCCTGGGCGAGTAAACACATGGCGTTGTCACGTGATCGAAGCTGGCGCTTAGAGCACTTAAAGTGGCTAAAGTGACAGTGATCAGAACATATACAGTGCTTAGACATAAGTAGTTGCACAACTATATTTTTAATATATTTTTGAAAATTCAGGGTCTGCTTCAGGATAATTGATACAGGAAGTTTATATAACATATATATAAAAGAATAGGTAAACAGAACAGTCAAATGTGCACTTATATCAAGAAAATTTAACACATGTACAAATAATCAGGGACAAAAGTATTTGACCAAAATAAATATGATGTTGAATCTTTGATATTTGATAGTATAATTTGAATAAATTAGTTTGGAAATCATTCCAGAACGTTCACGAAATGTCTCGAAACAAATGCAATGTAAACAAACCACAGCTGGCGCAATCATTACCTCTCTAGACTTCGTTGAAGTCACGCACACTCTCACTACAATGCCCAAAGTTAAAGAAAACCCTGAAGTTACTCGTAAACGGATAATTCAACTTCGTAGGGAGTGATTATTTTATAGAGTAATAGCAGAACGTGTCAATGTTCCTTTTTCAACGGTTGGAGCAATAGTCCACAAGCATCAAGTGACAGGGGCGGTCTCTAACCTGCCAAGAGCTGGAGCTCCGCGTAAGATCATGGGCCGTCCTCGGCGCTACATGCTACGTAAGGTGACTAATGACCCCATGACAACTCGTGCTTACCTTCAGAGTGAACTGGCGTCTCAGGGACTGCATGTCAGCTAGAAAACTATTGTTAGGGAATTGAACCGTACTAACATTCATTCTTACACTCCTCGCAAAACTCCTCTTCTTACAGCAAAACATGTCAAGAGCCGCTTAACATTTGCAAAAGACCACCTGGACAAAGGAAATGAGTTTGGGGAAGGGGTTATATGGTCTGACGAAAGTAAATAGAACTTTTTAGCCGAAACGAAGCTCGGCATGTATGGAGGAAACGTGGTACTGCTTATGACCCCAAGAACACCATCACCACCGTGAAGTATGGAGGGGGCAGCATCATGGTGTGGGGTTGCTTTACTGCCCATGGTGTTGGGGATCTTCATATCATTGATGGCAAGATGAATAGTTTCATGTACAGGGAGATATTAGGGAAGATGATGCTTCCAAGTGCCAAAAAATTCTACGGACGGCGCAGGTGGACCTTCCAACCAGACAACGACCCCAAGCATACTGCGAATTTAACGAAAGAATGGTTGCAAAAGAAGAAAATGGTTTTGTTGGGTTGTTGTTTTGTTGGCCATTGTTTTGTTGGTTAACCCGGTGAGACTGATTGGTCGACAGGAACTTGCTGGAGCTTTTCTTATCTCCCTTTTTTATGATGCATCGGGATCACGTCTGCGGGTTCCCATTCCCGTGAAACTTCTTCTGATCTTAGAGGCTCAACATTTGAAGAATGCTCATTGATGTAATTTGTTCGAGTTCCGCACAGGGTTACAATAATACTTTATTTTTTCGTTTAAGCAAACCATTAACTTGTGCAAATGCTACCTGCTTACCTTACAATAGTTATCCCTCATATCGCCTCTAACAAATACCTACTATTCTCGTTTTTCTCCTCATTGACAGGAAAGTCATAAAACAACTTGCATTTCAAAATTAATTTCATTTACTTCTGAATTACGGAGTGAAATAATGTATATTTTTGCTGTAGCTGTTTATACACTACCTTAGTTTGTAAAGTTATAAGGGAAAACGAGACTTGGCAGCCACGGCGCTCGTCTGTTGAAGACTTGAAGGATAAATTCGGTTTAAATAACGATATAATTGCAATTTTTAAAAGCCCGAGTGGCCAACATGAACACAATCACGTGCGGCAGTGCAGCTTGCGCAATGTTTCCGAAATCGGCCACAATTAACATTGCCAAAATAACATAGGCAATTATCTGAACTGTATCTCTTTATCTGATGATCGCCATCAGAATTTGCGACGCTTCATTGGGCGTTGCTTCATCAGGGCTATTATTATTATTATCCAGAGGATTTGACAACCCAAAAAATGGATTGGTTGAGCGATGTTGGGCTCTACGCTCTAGCTCCGGGTCGCATCCCGCGATCTAAGGCTCAGAGCACTTTGCGAATGATGTGCGCTGTTCCGAGTAGAGCGCATTTCTGGATAGTTCCTGGATGGAGATGGCCGCACTTCAGCTCTCGCAGAGCAGTCTTGAGATTCTTGGACATTGCCCCCAGAGCTCCAATGACCACTGGAACGACGTCGATTTCATCTGCCACAGGTTAACAAACCCCCACGCAACCATCCCAGCGGGTGAAGAAAAATAAAAGATTGAAACAAAGAGTAGATCCGAGATAACAGAATAGCTCTGTGTACAGATCGTTTCAAGCTGTCAATACTAGAACCAGCAAAGACAGAGCCATCAAGACCATTCCAAACATCCACACACGAAGGAAAAAACGGACGGGAATACTGGCCCGTACGGCATCTTAACGGTCCCAAGGCAAACTCATGAAGAGCACCAGTACGCCGAGTATACCTCACCCGAACAAATGGATCCGGTAAAACCAATATGGATGGCGAATTATACTGCTTTGTGGATAGACTATGGGTGGCAAGGACTGTGTACTGTACAGTGAATTATCACCATGTGCTACGAGTACTTGCTTTCCGTAGGGACAATTGTAGGGTTAATATGTCTAGTGCAGTAACGCCTTACCTTATAATCCATGACGTTAGTGTACTTCTCGTCTAAGCCTTCCTATTTACTTAGATTGGCCAATGTCGCCCTGCCCTGACGAAGTCAAACGTTTCAATTGACGAAGTCAAACGTCTCAATTGACGAAGTCAAGCGTCTCAATTGGGAACCATTAAGACGAAAATTAACATATCCGTTCGGGGAAGACAACAACTCAACATCACGATTTCATTTCATATCCATTAGAATTCCTACATATGTACATCACGTTTCTTCAATTTTTGAAGCCTACTCAGCGGTGAGCGGGCTCTACGGTGTAGTGAAGATAAGAAAACCAGACTGTAGAAGAGGAGGGGAACTTAGGAGAAAAGAAATAAAGAAGAATCGGAATGTTGGGGAGGAGAGAGAATTACCAGGTAGTTTCGGTGGATTTTAATTTGTTATGTTTGGTTGCACACCAAAGTGTCTTGTATGGTCTGCGCATATCGGGAATTCGGCAGTTTTTTTTTTTTGTAACCCGAGTAATTTTAAATCTCACGAACTTTTACACAACTTTCAGTTTTCCTATTTAAAGTAGGGATAACTTCTGAGCTAAATATTATCGATATTCCCAATTCTCTTCTCTAATGTAGCTATTCAGGTTATCGAGAAGGCTTTACTCATATTTATCAACTTTAAAAGTAGGCTTCAAGACAATAATGATGGTAAATTCGTTTTCTGTTGTTACTAGCTGCTCCAAGATGTTTCCGGTGGTGCGGCTGCTCGGCGTAGCCGCCGGGTGCACACGTGTAACTTGTGAGCACAGGCAGCCCACTCGAGCATATATTTCTTGATTGGTGAAAATACCACAAGAAGCGAGCAAGAAACTTCAAACTAAAAAGTGAAGCAATGGAAACCTTAAATTTCAGTATCTATAAGAGATGAATTATGTACGTAGGAGCTTGCGTAGAAGGCATTCCTGACGGCTACACCAAGTCCTTCATTTCTAATAAAGACTACGTGTTATTTATGTATAGATTGTTAGATTAGGTGTGGCATGGCTAAGTAACGCAAGGTTAGGCTACGTCGGGTTCTCTTATTCTACCTATTTTGGTCCCTACTCTGGCAGCGACACTGCCCTTTGCAGCAACACCCCACAGCTACTCCGCTGAGAAGAACCGCACCCCAAATATGGGAGGGGGACGTGGAGAGAGTGCCTACCGACCTGATGAATAGAGTTGGTGTGACGTAATGAGACTTATTCAGTACAATGGTCTTGAGCTACTCCCGTTACTTTACTGTGCCATATATTGTTTATTGATACACGTGTTTAATTGTTGTCTATGTCGGAGATTCTCACCCAAAACCTAACTCGTCCAAAACCTAACTCGTTCACCAGTACAAAGGCCTAGATACTGATGTTTACCTTAATTTGATTCATACCTTTAATTAATGAAATTAGAAATGAATGTCATTCTCCACATCAGCAATTCAAAAATAGCTTGAACCTCAGAACCATTGCGTTCGTATTTTAATTACAGTAATTCGTTGTGTAATAACCGATGAGATTTAGCATTTTCCGGCTTAGTAAGCATTTTTATTTGATTAGCAAAATCGTTTCTGTTTATAAGAAATGGCATACAAACATTTTTTGCGTTTTCTGCCTATCGTTTGTTCTTCTAGCAGAGGGAACAAAGTAACTTTGGAAGTCCTTCGGGGCTCGTATGCGCTGCAGGCCACTCAGTGACAGTAACTTAACCTTTTTTGTAGGGATGAACGTCGTTTGAGAATTCGCTAATATTGCGTTCCTGAGTCCGATCTTTTCCAACGTGGGTTTGGCGGTTTGTCCTCTTGTAGTCCCGCAGTTAAGGTACCCTCGTAGCCAGGTAATCCAATCCTGGTACGTAGACAACCAAGGCTAAATTTACGAGGAGGCGATCGTACGAGAAGAAACAAAGCAGATACGAGTAAATGAACAGGGCCTGAAGTCCATTATATATTTAAAATATTGGTAAAAAATTAATTCAGCGATGTCGTTATTGTGCTCATTGGGATTGGCACATTAGAGTTTTAGATACGTCCGTCAAATGCCATCGTGCTAATATGTACATTTCTCTGGTAGTGCTCTTATAATGAAGTATGTTAGGCAGCTATCAAATTAGTCTGTAGAATACACAAAGAAAAATGAGGATGCGAGTAGGGGTTTGAATGAGAAAGGTTTACATGCGCGTAGCCTGACGTAGGCGCTTCATTGTAAGTCATCGTAGCAGATACTATCGCCAGAAAAACTTATCGGCACAAAAAAGTAAAGAAAAAACTTCCTAATTGTGCTACCAGTACAGCCCGAGACGTGGTTTCACAGTACGACGCAAATCACTAGGTGCTGTAATAGAAAATGTCGTCTCTTCAGTTGAGTCAAACTTATTATTTTTTAATGTGTCGTGGTGCAGTATGAGCTGTGTCCCAACACCGCAACACATAACTGCATCATCAACTGGTCATGTGCATCATGAGACTCTCTATATAAGCATCAAGATGCTACACCTTAACAAACTTTACTATCGTGATCATAAAAATCATTCATTATCAGGCATAGAGTGACAATGCTTTACGCAGATTTCATTTCGCCTCAATAACTCTACAATTATTTTGACAATATGGCACAGGTAGTACGCCAAACAGGACACACAAGTCTGTACTGCGAAGGAATGAAAACTCTTATTCCGGCTGCCTTTGAGTTGAGGATTCTCATAGCGTTGGTTCTTTAACTACAAACTACGTAACAGAAATCGAGTTCACAAAACTAAGCATTGGCCATTGATGAACTTAGCGCTTTAAACGATCTACGACTACACAGCTCGATGCTTGAGCATTACGACTCTATTCTCGACCTACTATGCCAAGGCAAAAATGTGGACGTAATATATGTAAATTTTGCCTAAGCTTTCGATAAAGTTGACCATGGAATACTATATCTCAAGCTCTCCAATATGGGTATCAGTGGAAAATGTCTTTGTTAGTATTAAGTGCTGGTCTTATGTTAGTCTTACGTATGAATACCTCAGGATGTTGTGATCTAAATATGCTGGACCCAGCATCCATATGAGAAATATAGGAGTTTGTTTGTTTGTTTGTTTGTCTCAGATGAATCGTAGATTTCCTGGGAAACCGAATGAGATGGGTCCGATTTTCTATAAGCGACAATCGTATGGCGTTTCCATTTTGTCTGTATCGATGCAGTAATCTTGCATTCTCACTTCAAGGGCCATTATTATTATTCCGATTCCACTGGCACTGGCACTACTCGTCGTGTAAGATGCCAATTCAGTACGAAAAGAATTTTTCCCACGAAGTAAGAGTTCGAATTTTGTTACGTTGAAGGTCATGTTTTCCAATGAATACTCGAGACACGTTGAACGAATCTGTTTAGATGTTTGCGTACATCTTGACAATGACTGCACGACGGCTCATATCCGTGTGTCGTCTGTAGACGAAAAAGGAACAGAAAATTTTCATTGCATCTCCCTGTTGTTGATTATAACGAGGAAAACTATTGGGCCAAGCACCGAGCCTTGTGTGACTTCACTACCTAAGTACCGGCTGGGTACGGTAAGGTTCGAGGAAGCAAGAGACGGAACGGTAGGCCCTCACCAGGCCGCTGTGAGGGCTGGTGACGTCACCTCTGGAAGGCCGAAAACTTCCGTGGTTTGCGTCAGTGCGGCAGCTGACATCATCCTAAATTTAAACCCCCGACGCGAGTCTAAACGGTTGCATAAACGAAGCAACACCGTCATTTTATCAACGGAATGCCTGACAGTTTGTCTGAGAACAAAGTTTGTTTGGGCTATCGAAAAGTCCCTTAATAGGCACAAAGTTCAAGTGAAATTCTATTAATTATTCTGACTGATTAAATGGTCGTCGAAGTGTCTTTGTACGAGTTTGAAAATTCAACTGAAATTCTATTTATTATTCAAAAGGGATTAAATGGACGTAGAAGCCTTTGTTTCTGAGCTAGAATATTCAACTGCAAGTCTATCAATCATTTAAAATGATCAAATGTAGATACGTGTAAGTGAACAGAACATTGCTATCATTTTTGATGGCGCGGTTGCTTATGGAGCCGGAAGAGAGCCCGCCGGAAAATTGCGCATAAAAAAGCGTAATTGTTTCCCATCGGCGGATCAGAAGAAGCTGCCGAGAAAAAATTCCGCGACAATTGACTCAGGATTTGCCGTGCGGCCCTGAAACCCGCGGAAGTGGCCACGGCCGCCAAAACTGACGGGATATTTACATTTGTTAATTGGAATTTATTCTTTTTAAATTATTCTTGGTGTGTTTAATGAGGCAGCTACTTATTTCTTAAGAGGGAATAGACCTATTGGTTTGCTGCATTTAAGGAGGTAGCTACCTAATTTTGAAAGGGAATAGACCTACGGTGCATTTGAGTAGGTAGTTACCCTAATTTTTTTCAGAGGGGATAGATCATTAATGCATTTTAGGAGTCAGCTACTTAATTTTTGAGAGAGAATAGGCCAATGATGCATTTAAGGATTGAGCTATACCTATTTCTTAAAAGGGAAAAGACCTATGACGCATTTAAGGAGATAGCTACCGAATTTTTAAACGGGCACAGATATTTCGAGGCAAAGACAGTCAACACGTTCAGAAAATGCCTGTCAGATTCTGGAAGCAGCATAGCCAACAACTTCGCATCCCTCCTCCGTGACCGAAAAGTTGATTTATAATTCAACATTGGAAAAATGTTTTCTATTCATTACAGTAGGTACTCTTGATGAGTTTAGCATCTTATTTTTAGAGGAGAATGGAATTCCTTAAAAATCGTCGTAGGACCGACAGTGAATCGTTTTTTTAAAAACTGCCTTGTTCGATATTGCAAGCAACACCCTCCACAGCTTCATGTTCTCCGCCGTGCCCAAAATCAACCAACAATTACATTATTTTTTTACGCTGTAACGGCGCGGTTGCATGGGTTACGACTTATTGTCATGAGTATCACCAAGAACACGTAATTTATGTGTAGAACTTTGAATTTAAGTAATCTATTGCAGGTGTGATTTCTATGAGTGTAAGTCGAATTATAATTCAGTTTTATTTTATCATTGTTGGGATGTAGTGTAGTTTGACTGCTATCTTTTGAGGGATTATTTTTTCTGATGATTAGTACTGAGATTTAGGTTTGACTGCTGCTTCATCAGGGACGGATTTAATGATTTTACTGTAGAGATTTACTTTTTTAATACAGTGATCCAGTTAGAATTAGTGGTATAGGGAGAGAATTTTACTATTTTCGGTATAGTTATTAAATTCACGACTTAACGTACGCCAATCAAAATGTGAAAACGAGTAACAAACGAAATAACATGCCATGACGCGTAAACCTCAAATTAACATAAATTAACGAATTATTAACAAAAAAAAACGCGATAAAAACGGGTCGTCGGAGTAGTTTCTCAGTCACCATTTCTCACGGCTGGTCACACGAGTAGACCCAAGTCTACATATATACAGCAGCCACGGTATGGCAACAGCAGCCACGGTAAGGCAACCATACACAGGAGGCTACCGTGCCTAACATACCGCATGACGTCATCAGAGGCGACTAATTAAGTGGCCGGTGGGGTGGTATCCAAGATACGCGACCTTGGCTATTATGGCGGTGGAGTATGCAGCGCTGGAGGGGCCGAAACGGTGGACCGTGAAATTGTTGGGCCTGTTGCTTCCCAAGCTGTGCAATGCATCCTATAGTCTGACCATTTTATGAAGGCGGTTCGATCGCGGTCAAATTCTTCGATAGCGTTGCCAATTCTAAGGGTATTGATGAGATCTTGTTTGGCACATATCTTGGCCCCGCCCACTACCTGTAAATAGCGAAATCTCTGAAACACCCTCAGAATTGGCACTACTGTAGAGGAATTTAACCACGACCGTGATAAAATGATCAGACCTTAATGTGCACCAATATACAATTATTTATTATTATCAATCTATCTATATCATACTAATATATTGTAAGCCATGTTTATTCACTTATATATTTACTTGCTTGTTTCCTTCTAAGATAGGAAGAAATTTGAGCGTTGAAGATTTAATGTAAATGTTCCCATGATAAGGTGAACGTACCTCAGCTCGGCTGCAGGAACGTTTGCATTATTAAAATTACATTACGTACATTTAATGGTTACATTTACGTATATTAATTTTATTAATTACGCATTATGAGGATCATCAATGTAGTCATTTAAATATTTATTTACTGTCACCTGTGACGTCGTCATAAAATGACGGCAAAATAATAATGACGTCGTCGAAACCATGCCTCTTTCTCTCGCTGTAGGTCTGTGCTCAAGCTATCTTTTCATTTTCCCTCGTTGTGTTACCTCTCAACTGCCATATCATGAAATTAGAGTAAATGAAGCTTTCGTGCGGGGAGGAAGAGAAATTCAGCGTCCATTTAAATTCTGGCAAAACAGAGGCCGCTTTGCCGTTGAAGAAGTGAATGTCATCCACACTACCCTGACAGGAGAACGGCGATGTCAACCAACCAATCAATAGAGTGAGCAACTAACAAACTGTTATTTTAAGATCGAGTTAATTTACATACGTTTCGTATCGTCTCCTTGCAATAAAAAGAATCAAATAATTTTTTAACATTAAAATGGTCTTCCTACGGGATTTGCAAGAGACGTAAAAAGTTACATTTTCGAATCTCCATATCGTAAAAATAATATACTGCAGCGTATCTTTGCTACACCGGTGATAGGAAAGTGCATATCGATTCGAGTCTCTTTAAACTTTTCCAACAAGTTACAGCCCTAAGAGATTATCGACTATGAACTTGTACTGAGGCAATTTCACGCCGTCATTTTCGAGAACCCAAACCATTACTTGCGAGCATCGTTCTCCTTGTTCTCCCATCTGCTAGTGCGACACGCATCGCGTCCATGACGCGGGTCAGCAACCGAGAACAACAGAAGATGGATCCAGCTTCCAAGGTTACGCTCCCCAGAGGCAGTAAACGTTGCGCTCCCTGATTTGGAGTTCGTGTCTGTTGTAGTGTAACGTATCCCGGCTACGGGTGATGGTAAATCTGTTGCAGTGTAGCGTATCCTGGCTACGGGTGACGGTATATCTGTAGTCCTGTAGCGTATCCCGGCTACAGGTGACGGTAAATCTGTTGCCGTGTAGCGTATCCTGGCTACGGGTGACGGTATATCTGTTGGCGTATAGCGTATCCTGGCTACGGGAATTTTCACAATCCGTCATACTCTATATCCAATATATACTGTTGGCCTACCAATTTCCCAGGATGAAATCTAGATAGTTAGATGGGGAATATAAAGTACGATAAGTCTTTTTCAGGTGTCAGAAACTACATGTAGCCGCTATTTTTCCTGTAGCGAAGCACCACAGATGCAAATACATAACAGATTTAGAAATGCACTTACACTTGAATAAACTAACAAATTCAAAATAGGTTCGTAAAAACTCAATTTCTAACCACAATATAAGTTAAGTTCGTGGATTTATTGATGTTTAAATAAATGCACGAACAATCGTGTGGCCCAGCCTATGCATTAGCTATCGCTGTAATAATAAACGTGCTAATAAAAAATTGTTTTCAGTATAATTATTAACAAAAAACTATATGAAATCGTAAGAATTAACCAGTATTTTTATTTAAACAGCGTACTTAACATTTTCCTTGACGGGCTGTTGTTAATAGCTCAAAAGCTTGGGGTTAAATCAATAAAAAAAAGCCCAGAAGAATTAAAAAAAACCTCCTTATGCGAACAAATATATAAACGCTTTGATTACTGCACAAACGCACGCTGCGTATATGAAACCGTTTTAGCTTAGCTAGAAACAATTTATCATTCAAACGTCAAACTTATCATGATGCGGTATCGCAGATACACAGCTGAATACTGCACAGACTAGGGCTAGAGTCGGTATCCCAGATACGCAGCTGAATACTGCACAGACTAGGGCTAGAGTCGGTATCACAGCTACACAGCTGAATATTGTACAGGCTATACTGGAGTCTGTTTCGCAGATACGCAGTTGAATACTACACAGAGTAGGGCTGGAGTCGGTATCCCAGATACGCAGCTGAATACTACACAAAGTAGGGCAGGAGTCGGTATCGCTGATACGCAGCTGAATACTACACAGAGTAGGGCAGGAGTCGGTGTCGCAGATACGCAGCTGAATACTACACAGAGTAGGGCAGGAGTCGGTATCGCTGATACGCAGCTGAATACTACACAGAGTAGGGCAGGAGTCGG
>LQNS02277812.1:2889775-2902972 GCA_001587735.2 Parhyale hawaiensis
AAAGTGGACCTAAGACTGAGCCCTGGGGCACACCTATTTTAACAGTCCTCTTAGAAGAATTGCATTCATCAATGACTACATATTGCATTCGGTTCTCCAGGTAACTTGCGCACAACTCGTTGGATTGTTCCCTAATACCGTAACAACACCAAAATAAATTAACTTAACAACGCTGAAATAAATTAACTTAACAACGCCAACATAAATTACCTTAACAACGCCAAAATAAATTAACTTAACAACGCCAAAATAATTAATAAAAATATTTTTTCCCAGAGGGAGTTTTTCATTAACTAATACGAGCCAAGTATTAGTTAAGTAAACTAGTTCACTACAAGAGAACAATGAGGCGGGCGCAGAGCACACGTGCGCAAAGGTTGCGTTGCCCAACAAGTCTGTATCCGACTGCGTCGCAGCGCACAAGGCTTCGGCTTGGACATTGCTATGCCACTAAAAGAATATCTAAGGTATGAGTCACTTCTTGTAATTTGTACGCTGTAACAAGCAGCAATGGTCAAGCTTTGAGAATACCTCATACTTCTCAGGTAGTTTAACACTGCAATGAAGCATAGTTTTAGCGTGACGTCCAATCGCCACAAGTACCTAGTAGTTGTGGCAACTAGAAGGCCGAAGGGAAAATTTGAGTGATTGAGCAATTTTTGCGATAGAGTTCCCACGCTTCTATAGACACAATAGCACTTGGTTGTGTTTTCTTTTTCATACTCGACTTTTCCTAAAGTTTACATAATATTGAAGCAGCTTTAATTGGATCACCCGGGATGTTTAAAATAATTTCAGCTCTAATTTACATGAGAAAAAAACTAAAAACTGAAATGATTACTTGAAACGACGAGTGTCAACGATACGACTAAACGAACGCGTCTTCGGACATTTCGAGAGACAGATTTTCTCACTCGGAGACCGTCGACCCATCGTATAGGCCCACATCACTAGCAGTTTCCTGGCTGCCCTAAACACTGATCGGACATTATGGGCGCCAAACAATTCTGCTAGGGTCAGTTTTCTAGGAGTGCCAGGCTTAGAAAAAGGTTAGGAACGACGGCTCTAGAAGCTGACTAATGAAAGTGCAGCTCAGTATAGTTGATAGCCGTCCTCGAATCGAAGTTTTCTAGAATCCTCGAATGGAAGTTTTCTAGAATTATTGAATGGAAATTATCTAGAATCCTCGAGTGGAAGTTTCCTAGAATCCTCCAATGGAACTTTTCTAGAATCCTTGGATGGAAGTTTTCCAGAATCCTCGAATGGAAGTTTTCTAGAATCCTCTCATGAAAATTTTCTAGAATCCTCGAATGGAAGTGAAAAGCCCTTAACCTTAGTAGCCACGAGCTGTCACTGATTATTTACTGTATTTACTGTGCACTCAATGTAGAAAGATAAGATTAGACAGCCGACAGTAGACCGACCAACAGCCCCCTTCCCGGAGATCAGCAGTGTTAGGGTATTGGAGGGATATTAAATATTTCACTCATTAGTCGCTGTCAGAATATTACAAATAAATTTAATCAGTTACCGAAGAACAAATAATCAGTGAAATAATAATAATAAATAAATAAATAAATAAATAATAATAATAATAAATAATCAGTGAAATTTCCCTTTAATATCCTAATAGGTGGGACTAATGGTCCGGCCCTCTACGAGCTATTGTCGTTATGTCGAGGCCATTTACACATCTGAGAAAGAAAATAAGGAGAAGGAGAACTTCCTTCTGGACTGTCATACCGGTGGCGTGAAATGCCTATCGAACCCAGTCGATAATAAACGATGGTAAAATGCTAGCAGAATTAAGTAAATGAGTCCTTTGTGAATCATTTTCCAAAATAGAACTTTCAGCAGAGCGACTTCATGACCAGACATAATATCACTTTTCAACCAGGACGACGCAGCTGCTGAGGCCGTCCCCTGCTGCGTGGTGTCCCCTGACGAGTCGGCGCACGCTCCCATTCCTCCCACAGACGCCACTGACCCCGAGGTGGACAGCAGCCGGTGTCTGGTAGGCCACTGCAGCAGCCAGACGCTCGCGTCGCTCTTTGTTTGTCGCATGAGGTGTCCATACTGCCCTCAATCCAAACTTCTTCGTCCATCGCTTGTTTTTTTATACATATCCCTCCATTCAATTCTTCGTCCATCCAGCTATTTGTTTCTCCGTCCGTCCATCCACCAGCTTCTCCATCTCGCCACCAAATTTAAGGTCTATTTGTTGATCTCCAAGTCAGAGCATCTAGCTATTTCCATGTATCGATGAATCGGTTTGCTTTCAAGGCCAGAGTCTTTGACCATCCATCTGCATCCAAGTTCATCCCTTTCTCCGTTTATGCATTTGTCATCCCATTTATTCGTTCGTTCCTATTTGTCATTACATGGTCGTTTCTCCACCCATCCGTTTCTTTAACCATCCACTTTTCTTTCGATTAATTCGTTGTTTCACCCTATATTTGTATCCCCTTTCATCCAGTTCTTCTTCTATTTATCCATCCCTCTATCTATCCATTCACTTCTCAGCCTATCGATCAATCTTCCTCTTTATTTGTCCCATCGTCCATCCGTTACTCCGTCCTTCCACCCAAATCTCACAAGGCCGCAGTCACGCCCAGCCCACTGGCCCGCAGACCGTGTCCCGGTACCGCTAGGGCCCATAATAACACTTCAGTTATTGTGGACCGCAGCTGTCCGGTCCCGTTCTCCCTGACGACGTAATCATCGCACCCCTATAATAATCACCCGGGAGTATATAGGCTGGAAACAACACCATGTTGGAGTAAACTAGGCAAGCAGGAGGAAACTGGAACTAAATTTATGGTTGACTATCCCACGTCTGCGGAAATTACAAAGAAAAAAAAGTGTCAACGAAATATTCTGAAGTGTTGGGAATACACAAAATGTCTTCAATTATTCTATCGATGTAAAAACATTGCTTACTGTACATTAGCTTGCTCAGGCCATATAGCTACTTGTCAATAACGAAGAAAGGTTAGTGCCGCCAAATCTACACGAACACAAGTTGTCGGTCGTCAAGCTTTCAGTACTGCCACACAATACAGGGAATGAAAATTACTTTTGGACAGTCGAGTATTGTGACAACAATAATCGATCTCTCTAACTGGTTAGAAAATGGCATTGCATCACTTTCTGTCAAACCATTTGGGAACAAAGCCTGAAAAAAATTAGCTCTGAGGTCAAACTCATGTCAATGATACAGAGCATATTAACTGAACTGTTAGGGCAGAAGCGTATCCAAGATACAAAGCAATATTAACTGAACTGTAGAGGCAGCAGCGTATCCTTGATACAGAGCAATATTAACTGAACTGTAGAGGCAGTAGCGTATCTATGATACAGAGCAACATTAAATTTAGAGCAAATTAATTTGAAAGCTTGATTCAAATGTAAAGTACCCCACACGTCGCATCTTATGGAAGATGATTACGATAGAAGAACTAAGGCAAGTGACACTTGATAGAGTAAGCATATAAGAGGAGCGTGGGTCTGCAGGGCTTCCCTAATGGGGCACCAATAAAATAAATCATCCGTTTGATGCAACAAGAATTTCTTTCGTGTCTGCACACACACAGGTGCCGATAAGAAAATAAGAAAAGATACGATATCTGGCGACCTTGCCATGGGGTAATCGGGGTGAAATGCCATCTGCGGGTCATCGGGATTGGAACCTTGGGAGTCTTTTCTTCCCTCGTGAGCTGTGTGCAGCTCTACTGTAAGTTTAATCCCAACTGCCGATTATTTCTCATTTAATAAGCTGAGTAAGATAGCTAATTATTTTCCATTATTACGTACCTAAAAAATTGCATTTTTCCTATTTATCTGATCTTCATTTCTGTTATCCAACGTTCTAAAGCAAGTTGTTTTCTGCTTCAGTTTGTTCGAAGACACTTTCTCACTCTACTCTAGTTGTGTTTAGTTGTAAGCCTCTGCAACGGTCTTGAATCTTTACTGTCAGTTATACGATCTACTGTCTTGCTGTGTGACTCTATTCCAGCTACGGCTGCAGCATCAAACTAAAGAAAATGTGTCTCCTGGAACTATTATCTATCTGACTCCGACTCCGCAGCCCTGATATTAATTATTCTTTATTTTGCTCTCATTACTTAGTACCAATTGCTAACAGTTTGCCACAATTATCTTTATAATTTGGTCCAAGTTGTTAGCGGTCTAACTCGCACGAGGTCAGTTTGCTCCCTAAATTGGCTAGGATCCTTACGCCCAGCTATTGACTTCAGTTGTCAGTTGTTTGTTTCAAGTGCCCCGTTGTTTTTTTTTTTTTTTTTAACTGCCCCGTTGTTTGTTTCAACTACCCCGTTGTTTGTTTCAACTGCCAAGTTGTTTGTTTCAGTCGCCCAGTTGTTTGTTTCAACTGCCCAGTTGTTTGTTTCAACTGCCCCAGTTGTTTGTTTCAACTGCCCAGTTGTTTTCTTAAGTTGCAAAGTTATTGACCGCAGTTGCGCAGTTCTTTTCTTCAGTTGCTCAACTGTTTCCTTAGTTTACCCACTTACTGACTTGAGTTGTTGAGCTGTTTTCTTCAATTGCTCGGTTAGGTATTACAGTGATTGGCCCAGTTGCATGCCTCAATGATTGGCCCAGTCGTATGCTTCAATGATTGGCCCACTTGTATGCTTCAATGATTGGCCCAGTTGTATGCTTCAATGACTGGCCCAGCAGTATGCTTCAATGATTGGCCCAGTTGCAGGCTTCAATGTTTGACCCAGTTGCAGGCTTCAATGATTGACCCAGTTGTATGCTTCAATGACTGGCCCAGTAGTATGCTTCAATGATTGACCCAGTTGTATGCTTCAATGATTGACCCAGTTGTATGCTTCAATGATCTGCATCCTAAGCAACGCATCCCTTGTCCAGTCCTCTGCTGCCCCAATTATTTCCTCGCACTCCAGCCGCCAGTTGCCCACTCCAGTTGGCAGGAGCCCCACAAGAGGCAGGGATGACCCGTGACCCGCTGGCACTGACCCCTGCGCTGGTATGCGGAAGACCGCGGCACTGCCAGCGGCGCTGTCGCTGCTGTTATTTCCATCGCCGGGCCGCCAAAAATGACGGCAGACCAACACAGGCCAAACAATTGTTATGTGTGCAGAAGAATTTTTTATCGTTTCCCTACCTAAAATGACAGGGGGCTAACCCATGCTAAATAATTATGGATGTAGAAGTTTGTCTTTTTTTCCTTGTGGATGAACTTTTATAGACGACCAATATTGAGAATTCAATCCCGGGGAGGTTTTTATGATCAGTACCATTCGCGCGTATCTTGGATACGCCACCATTTCATTCATTCTTACAGCCGTAGTGAAGCGGAGTACGAAAGGGGCAATATAACGCTGGATAATTATTCCCGTTGTGCGTATATGTTTTATTTTATCTATATATTCTGGTCGCGCTCTGCCAGAACAGACGCGCAGGAATCAAGCTAGGTTGGAAAATCAAGAATGTCCCAAATTGAAAAAAATGGATTGTTTTATGCCAAATTTGAAGTTTAACATTGAAGGTGTCTGAAACACCTCTTCGCAGTTTTATGTTACCAGTAAATTCGCCTTCTCATATCAAAGATTTATTTTACGGCATGTTCGCGATGCGCAACATTGAGTAGGTGAGCGGAAGAAAAAAATCTTCACATCATAACAGAGTACCTACCGTACTATATGCATTTTAATCATATTTACATAAACCATTTTATCACACTGCAAATTAAATGAAATTATTTTTAAACTTTAACAATCAGAGAAAGTAAATAGCCTAAAAGCATTGTAGTTATTCACTAGGAGGTTATTTTTATTTAGTCACGTATACATATCAACAAACAAACATTGGTGTCAATAAGGCGAGGTGATGCAGGCAGCTACTCAGCAGTACACGTGACCTATACACACCAGCAGGCGTATCCTTGATACGCACCCAAAGGACACGCCCTCCCTCAGGTGTTATTGGAACGCTTGCATTTAGCAGGTAACTTGCCATTTGCGGGCCGCCGTGAAAAATGTCGGCGCACAGCTCTGGCCCGAACGTTGGGCCAGCCTTAGCGTCGTTCAGAGTTACTTTTTCTTTGCTTAATAATAATAATAATAAAGTTTATTATTATACTCTGGCATCAATTACAAAACATACAACTAGGTTGCTATAAAAGTATATCAAGCCTATAGGTAGCCGCTATTCTAGCGCCGTCATTATACGACGGCGGAAATGATTACTGCAACTAAACTCTTCTCGAAATTCTCTTCTAATCAATGTCTTCTCTGTTTCTTTTGTTCATTTTCAATTCAATCTGAGCACTGTCAGCAAGGAGAAAAGCTATTCGCTTCGGAAACAAAAATCCAGTAGACGGCAATAGCCCATAGAGGGCCGGTACCTAAGTACCGGCGGCTCTCTGGGAACGGACCTGGTGGTCCGTCTACTGCCTGCTGTCTAGTGTCTGCGATGCCACCAACTTCGATCGTTGTAGTCTCATCAATGTTCTCTGACGGACACTGACTATCCACAACCACGTGAAAATTTACAGGAAACCGTCAGTTTTCTCCCCATGCCCCCCCCCCCAAGGGCTCAGGGTGCCCCCCTTAATATCCTGAGCCCAGCAATGAGGTGTGGAAATAAATATATTCTGTTTGTATGATAAAAGGAAACGTGGGCAACGGTGACAGCTGCGGCCCAGATACTGAAGTAAAAAGCGTCGGAGGTCGTAAATCTCCGGTCTTTTCCCAGGACCGCAAACGGTCTCAAGCGCCCACTTCTAGATAAAAATGATATCAAAACTGAGGAAACGTAAGGAAATTTTCTGCGGAAAAAGCTGGCGGCCCCGCGCAGGGCTGGCCCGGGCGACGAAATGCTCAGATCTGTATTGCGACATTCCCATCCTCGGGTGGTCCGTCAAAAATGATGGTGTTGCGCCATCGGAGTCGTAAGCAACAACAAAGAAATAAAAAGACAGCAGGAAATGAATTAATTTTTTAAAAAAATTTGCTCATCTGGAAAATGCATTAATGTCAAGAGAAATAAAGAACTTCATAATCCACCATGGAAACGAATTTAGAGACGAAAAACCTGCATGCATGCAAGCAGAGACATAAAAATATAAGCAGCCTAATGAATAATTTTAGTACTTACTCTGAACATGTTCAAATGTACCGACTTGCTCTGAAGATGTTCAAATATAGCGGAATGCATGTTTGTATCAGCAGCCCTACAATTATTGCCAATACAGAACCCAATCAACTATGCAATGCAAGATATTTTTAGACAACAAAACACACACAAACAAACAGACATACAAATGAAATCTAACATTATTAGAGTAGCCGCGCCATCAAAAATGACAGCGAGGATTTTCTGAAGACCAGTGCAATCGTCTCCCCCCCCCCTAGAAAAGGTGCAGAAAAGTTTTACATTAGCAAGCAGCAAAGCATTACTGAATAAAATTAATTCTCTGTCGCGAAGCCTTGATACCGACGGACAAGTCTTCAGTACATCTAAGTTCCTTTTTCTCTTGAAGCGAAAATTCTGCGACAAAGGAACGCAGCAAGCTGAAAGAATGAATTGTGTCTGCTACCCCGTGAAAAATTATCGGTCCGCCTGTGCTTAGTTGATCGGCTACTAAATTTATACGTCGTTAACTTGAAGCAAACATACATATTCCGGTGAATGGAAAAAACGACACAAATCAGATTTCATGGTCGCGGTCAAAGAAGACGCAAATATCTTCATTGTTTTGATGTAAGGATATGCTTCAATCAAGAAATGCATTTAGATAAAAGGAATGAGCATATCACTTTTGCCATCTTCTGCAACCTGGTCATCGATCTCCACTAAAACGCAGCTAAATTACAATATCTACAACCTGGCCTATTTTTCCCCTATTTCATGAAGATGCGGAGACAAAATAAATCCACGACGCTTTTTTTATATTAGGATAATAATTGATGGATACATACATCATAAAATGATACCTAATTCATAAAGGAAACAATAACTGTTACGAACCAATAAAATCAAGTCCACAGAAAAACACACCAACAAAAATAGAACCAGCTAAACAACAACAAAAAACAAGGGACTCGATACAATAGTATGGGGCTGGCGCGCCACACTTCCTCCAGCACCCCAAGGCCCTCTGGGGCGGCGTCCCCGGCGAGGAAAAAATAAATGGACAAAGTACGGTGCACGGGGTCACCCGGGTCAATGGCAGGGAGTGTGTGTTTGTGTGTGGCATGCATACCTGTGTGGTATACAAAGACTACCTGTGTACATACCTGCATCTTCATTAGTGTTTACCAGGTACTGTGTACGAAAATGTGACATAGTCTAATATCTGAAGAATGCCAATTTGATTCTCTGCCCAGGTTGCAGAAGATGGCAAAAGTGATATGCTCATCCTTTTATCTGCATGCATTTCTTGATTGAATACCTCGAGCGATGAAAGATAGGTAGCCCACTACTAGAGGAGAGTACCATCTAGGATATAATAATCGTAGTTCATCACTAGAAGAATGTAAGACCTGGAATAATAGGATACTTTTGTACGCATCCCATGACAGTATAGGTGTACACAATACCCGCGTGCATAGGTGTACTCGTGTACAGCTGTGTACACATACTTGACTTCATGCTTATGTTATGAGTGTGACATGCGCACTAATAGGACATAAGCGACAAAAATGTCGGCAAAGAATTTCAGTTCACTTATTTACCGTTGCTGCCCGTGGTTGTCACTTTGCTCTAGATAAAATCTGCCTGCTTAATCTTGAAATTCCGATCAACTCAGAAGAAGAGGCAAACTCCACCATTTGCGTCCTTTTCTTTTGCAGATAACGAACTCGAAAAATCGGTTGTTTCAGCTGATACGACGTGACTATCAGGCTATCTTCGGGGGTCATACTTATTCTACACTTGTTGAACAGGGTGAAGCTGGCCCTATGGAAACAGGGTGAATTTGACTATAGTTAAATACCATCAATGACATGCATAATAAAATGTGCTACTTCATTTCATGGGACATTATTATCTTCTCTCTTTCTAGTTACCTTTATTTTCTCACCTCTTTACGACGGAAAAAAAAAACGGCTAAACTGGTGTCTCTCTTAACGGAAGATAGTGCCACTGTCATCTCATTAATAACATGTAGTCATTGTACCAGTAACTCTCTACAGACCAAATGCCAATTTTTTCTTCTGTTAGTATTAAATATTATTCCTATCTTAGCATCAAAAATGAAAACCTCAGGGTGCTGTGCCCTAATATGTTGGACACAGTATCCATATGACAAACTACAAGCATTTGTTCGCGTTTGACGTTATTTCTGACATTAGTCATTCCCGCTCCATTACCATCGACGGGGGGGAGGGGCCCCCCAGAAAAAAAATTCATGGAAAGAAAACTATGCGAGTGACATTCCCAAGGGGCACTGCTCTATCTTTCCGCCTGATTGCTATTGCCATTCCATTAACTCTGATCTGCAACACGGCAAGCATTATTGGCAACAATAAAAAATATGCTAAAGAAAACACCGCAGCATAATTCGATGGGGTACTGTTTAAATGGCAGCCTGCATATGCAAGGGCACCAGTGCCTGTCACAAGGCAGATGTCAGGGGTCATTGGGGGGGCCATTCGGTGTAGCGCATTCCGATGCTCTTTTTGTACCTGCTGCTACGAAGTGTAACTAAGAGGATGCATGCCAGAGATGCGTAGTCCGTACATAGGGGAGTGTATGTACCATTCGGGACTGTGGAGCACTCGCGCAGTTGGTTACCTAACGGTATCATCTAGGATTGTGGAATACGTAGAGCCCACTGCAAAGAAAATCATGCTGTAACTAGGACAGTGCACCATTTGAGATTGGTTAACTGAGTGCATCGTCTAGGACAGGGGTTCCCTACCGAAGGTGCTCGTACCCCCGCCCGGTGGTGCTGAAACGAGCATTTAGGTGTGTGAAACCTTGAATTATTTCACGTCACTCAAATATTAACTTAAATTTGTGGCACAGTTTGATATAATTTTTATTCATGATCGTCGTATGGGTTATTCATTTTGTAGGGGGGCGAACACACATCAAAAGATTTCTAGAGGTGCCAGGAATAGAAAGGTTGGGAATCACTGATCTAGAATTGTAGAAAATTTAGGTATACCTGATTCTCGTAACATACGGGAGTTACGGTCTCCAAAAAATCTATCATAGGCGTGAATTGGCACGTATAGAAAACGTTTATCTATATTATGCAAAGACAGTTACGTTCAATATGGCCTATTTTTCCCTCGTAAATTATAAACTGGGCTCTTTTTCTTAATAACATTATAATATAATTATAATAAAGCAGAGCAAAGATACAAAAGTAATACAGTATTATAACAAACCATATGAAACAAATTGTCAGAATTAAAATATATATATAAACTGTATTGCGGCAATGGCTCCCGAGCACAACTCATTCAAGGCAAAAGAAAGAATTTTCTCGCAGAAAGAAAAACAATTTTCCCGATTGTCCAATCGATTAAGAGCGAGTGTTTAGACATAAAGAAGATAAGTTTTCACTATTATCCAGCCGCATTAGGGTGAATTCCCATATAACGACAACCTGCTAGCTATATCAATAGTCCTAATAGTTTCATGCGAAAAGAAGAGAACGCGATAAATCGAAGATGTTCAAGGTTACAATGAAATTGTATTAGTTCTAATTGTGATGCGGCTATGCGACACCCGGCCACATACCCGAGGTATGCGACAGCGCGACATGGACGTGTTCACACGCGGCTAAAGTCACGGACAGAGTTCAGCAGTTCACCGCACAAGGGACCAGGAAGCGCGAAATGTCGCACTGTTGGTACAGACGCACTGTAACGGCCTGCCTGCAGTCTACAGAAATAGGCCGTGGGTGTATTACGAATTGTGAGCACGCAAGACGGAAATGATCCTCATATAATTTCCAGAGCCGCAAGTACCTAGGATACGGAAAGCTTACTACAACTTATATTTAAATAAAAAAAAAGTGGAATGCGTAGAATGGGGCGTGGATGTTATACGAATTCTAGGCACACAATCGGAAATGCGCCTCAAATAACATCCAAAACAGCAAGTATCTAGGATACAAACTGCACACTGCTATTTTTATTCAGATAAAAATTGCAATGGGCAAGAGTAGGCCGTGAGTCTGATATGCAAATAATTGTAAGGATGAGGGACAGACGCCTGAAATAACATCAAGAATTGCGAGTATCCTGAATACCAACTGCATAGATCTATTTATTGTTGAGGCCACGCGCAGCATCTTGCTTAGAGAGGCCACGTGGGCACACGCACAGCTTTAGGAGGCCTCAGAGCACAGGGCCTCAACTAAAGCGTAATGTACATAAATTGGTCCTGCATGGATGGTTGTTGTGCAAGTTGTGCGTCTAAATGATTCTGACACAACAGCAACAGCTCATAGAGGGCCGGGGCGTGAGTCCGGGCTGCTCTTTTGGAATGGGCCAGTTGGTTCGTCTACTGCCAGCTACCTATCTAATTAAGTAAGTACTGGCCGGTTTATACCGCAATTGGTGATTTTAATTTCATGCAACGCGATAAAGAATTTTTTTTTTTTTTAAGTTAACATATTTGATCCCGGAATTGAAACATGAAGGACAGAATTCCAAAATTGCGATGGCGAGCTCGTAATTCATTCAAACTGAAAAAAATAAATCATTTAAGCGGTCTATAATACAATCGTCGGGGACTACCAATCCGTGATGGTCAAATCTTTTCAAATTTGAATAAATTACGAGCTGGCAATTGTCATCTCAGGATTTTTAGGCTTCCAGTTTCGATTCCAGGAACCTGCAAAAATGTTCACCTGAAAAAAAAAAAAAAAATTCTTTATAAAGTGACATAAACCAAAAATTTTCAGTAATGCACTAGTCTCGATTGTGGGAGAAAAACCCTAACACTGTCTAATAATATATGTACCTACTAGTAGTATATCAAATAGGCGTACAAGAATACACATTGTGTTTTTGTAAAACACAAATTGAGTTTGAAAAACTCAATCTGTGTTCTGGTACGCCTATTTGATATACTACTCCTACAAGAGAAACTTTACCTAAGAAACACAGAGAGAAAGGTTCTACGGATTGTAAACAAGACGGGAATGAGTCGGTAGGTACAACATGGAGAGTGTCCTATACCAAGATGAGGCCTGCTACCATTTCCACCCAAGCGCAAAGGCAGCAATGCACGGAAACGGGTGACATAAAGTGCTGGATAGCACGTGACCCGTCCAGTCGCCCGCACCAACTGCTTTGCTTCTCAGAGGAATATTCAAAGCTGCGCCAGTCAGCAGGGATAAATATTTATATATTGTTGTGCAGTTGTATTTCCGGTATCACCATTACATATAACGGACACGTTTAGGCTATGCAGCCGAGTTCAAATGCAACCCCATTGACCTCCTAATTTATTTAGTGTTAATCTTCAACGATGGAATTTCTTCTTATCTTATAACGACGATAGCGTGCACGGTGACGTACAGACAAGTAAACACCCAAAATTTTCAAAGTTTATATCAATGCGGGCATAAAAATGGAAGGAACGAGCATCCAGACAAAACAACATCCAGTATACAGAAATAGGCGGCATCCTGTACAGCTGGACCTGCTGGAACGGAAAGACAACTGCAGTTTTCACGCAGCTGGAGGTATCTAAATATCACTGGTATCATGGCTATGGCTGCACGAGTTAATGCAAGCGGTTTAGTGTGACGTCACAGTTGTTGCTAATTATTTCGCAAAAACACTGAGGACTGTGAGGAGTCGACCGTACGTGTTCTCTTAGTCCTCAGTAGGTAGTATTACTCCTCAGTAGGTAGTATTATTCCTCTGTAGGTAGTATTATTCCTCTGTAGGTAGTATTATTCCTCTGTAGGTAGTATTATTCCTCTGTAGGTAGTATTATTCCTCTGTAAGTAGTATTATTCCTCTGTAGGTAGTATTATTCCTCAGTAGGTAGTATTATTACTCTGTAGTTAGTATTATTGCACTGTAGGTAGTAGTTCTCAGGGTTGCGTGCTTTCCGGAAACAGCACTTTCTTCTTCTCTGCCCGCAGCACATCCACAAAAAAAAAAAAAAAACGATACACGCACAGACTTACGAATATTCAGGCTTAATAAGACTTTCTCACACATTAACTTAAGTCGAACA
>LQNS02277812.1:3015301-3025399 GCA_001587735.2 Parhyale hawaiensis
GAAGCCCATGGCATCTGGAGAGACTATTTACGATGGATCAGGGCATGGCTTACGGGTCGGCAGCAGCGAGTAAAACTTGAAGGAGAGACGAGTGCCTGAACGCAAGTTACATCAGGGGTTCCCCAAGGTAGCGTTCTTGGCCCACGAGAGTAAATGTAGTTAGACCAGTGGCAATTTTTTGGGTTCCATCATGCAGCACGAATCAGGGGATGTTTATATCTGTTTGGGGAGCCCAGTGCACTTGATTTTTCATTTTCATCCGATGGTCGGTTAAGTTGAAAATAATTACAGACGTCCACTAACAAATAAAACTTTTTAACGTTTCGGTATTTTTTCCTCCCATCATCAGAAATTTCTAATAAAAGTTTTGGTAAGTTGGCAGGGTGGGATCTAAAGCGCGAATGACCATGGTGCGCTATATAGGGTTCTTATATAGGCGTGGGACGGTAAGAGAAGCGGGGGAAACGAACAAGCACAGTCAGAGGGATAAGTGTCAGTCATGGGCCTTAGTCTGAAAGGTGAATGAACAGAGCTGTGAGAAGGGGCCGGGTGTCAGCTCCTGTACAGTCGTCAGATATAGAGCTCGTTAGTCGGAGATGGTGTGAAGAGGTACAGCTAAGGTCATAATGTTGAGGCTAGGTCTTGTTCTATCGATATAAAGGGATTCTAATGTTGTGAGTTCGATAAGATTAGAAGAGTCAATGATTGAGAAGTCATTTTTACTGATTGGATGGTCGTTTTGCTCAGCATGTAGGCGGGGAGCTGAGTGTGAGGGTTTTGCAAGTGGTAGACCAGTTTGGTTGGATGCACCTAAATGTTGGTCAATGCGGGCTTTGAAATATTGTCCAGTGCTACCAATGTACGAAGCATTGCATCTTCTGCATTTAAAAAGGTAGATAACACTGACAGAAGCGGTGTAGGTTTTTATCTTTGAATTTAAAGTAGGACCCTATGGTAGATGTGTGTTTGTTCGAAAATTAAAAGTTTAAATGTGGGTAAGCTTCAGAGAGGAATGTTTTCAATGCGTTTGCTGCACTTACAAAGGTTTGGTTGTAGTACGGCAGCGATTGAAAGAAGTCTAATTTAGGGACAGAGGGTTTGCTAATGCCGTGATCGTACATCTTGTCTAGGAACAATTTGTAGTAGTAGTATAGCATTGATCTTAAATTGATCGTAGCAGTGACTGAAAAAGCTTGTCCCGAGGCCCGAGGGCGTGGGCTTTCTGTAAACCCCCGTGTCAAGCATTGAATCGTTGTTGGTTACTGAAACATCTACGAAAGCTAAAGAATTAGGCGACTGGTTTTCGGCAGTGAACTTGATATTTTGATGTTTGCTATTTAGATATTCAAGAAATAAATCAGAATCTGTTTGGTTCTTAAATATTAGGAAGGTGTCATCTACATAGCGACTGTAGTGGATCGGTTTGAAGTCATTTGGGCAGTCGTTAAGCCAAAGTGTTTCCTGATGACATAGGAAGATATTTGCTAGCGACGTACTGAGTGGGCTTCCCATGCAGACGCCATCTATTTGTTTGTACAGTCTATTGTTAAACATGAAGAAAGAATCTTTAATGGTGAGACTAAGGAACGTTCTAAAAATAGGTTTGTCCATGTTGTGGAATAGGTCTGTGCCGTCAAAAATTTTGTTGCAAATTATATCTATAGTTTCGCCTACGGGATGCATCTGTAATTATTTTGTTGTTTCGGTAAACTTATGTGCGCATATGTGTAATAATGGAAAGTAACTGATTTAACCTTACAGGCATGGACATCCTCGACACACTGCGACTGTTGCTACCAGTGCTGGTTGCGGCGCAGCAGGTGCTGGGTGACCAGAAGACCTTGTGGATAACCAGGATCGCACCGCGCTGGAGCGAATCAGAAAAAGTTCGAGCGGAAGTGTTTCAGAACAAATCGGTCTTGGCCGCTGCCACTCGCTGTGGGAGGAGCAACTGGTGCCACGCCTTCTGCTTCCAGAGTCCCGGCAGTTACCTATTGCTCAGCCTCATCTCGGTCCCACGCAATGATGATCCAAACGAGCCCGAGCTCATGGACTGCTACACCGACAGGGACCCCAGCAACATCCTCACCGCCCAGTCCGGCATCGTCGTTATCGGCAGCTCCCCCCAGCAGATTCAAACCCCGTTGAGGATCAGCTCTAACCTGGAGGATGGAGTGTTCGACTACGTGGACGAGAGTTGCTTCAAGATGGACTACACAAACCAACCTTACATGCTCCTTGACCTTGGATCAGACTACACAGTGAAGAACGTCCTTCTCACTTCCTGTGGCGTCTACGCGCCGTCAAACTTTGGGGAGATCGACGTTCGCGTTGGGAACGTGGCTGCCTCGGGCGACTTCACCGGCTACCAACAGCTCGACTACATGCCGGGCACTGCCCCGTACGCGAGCTACGCATTCCTCACGAACGCAAAAGTACCTCGAACAGGCAGGTACCTCTCGGTGCAGTCCATGCGCACGAGCATGCTGCAGGTCTGCCACATGGAGATATACGTCTAGAGAGATCCTGCAGGCGGGGGTGTACACTGAGAAATTCTACAGCTGATGACACTACCAGCAGCAACAGGTAAAATCCCCAACCAAATTATGAATTAGAGAATCACTCCAAAGCATCAAGGCAGGAAGCCCTGAGACTTTAATGCCCGGTAAAATGTATGCGTAATTACTTTCGCCAGGGAGGTTATGTTTTTGTCGAGTTTCTTTGTAACTCCGTCGAATTGCTTTTCTCTCTGTATTTCAGTTACCGATATAACTCCATAAGTTATGATTAGATTGTCACGATTTTTATATTGATTGTTAGATACGCTAGGAAGAATAATTCCGAAATAGAGCTTTCTAAACACAAGAAAGAAAAACTACGAGGAACCTCTGAATTAGGAGCGCTACGAATTAGGAGCTACTACT
Source organism: Parhyale hawaiensis (assembly GCA_001587735.2). Taxonomy (NCBI): domain Eukaryota; kingdom Metazoa; phylum Arthropoda; class Malacostraca; order Amphipoda; family Hyalidae; genus Parhyale; species Parhyale hawaiensis. The sequence continues at coordinate 3,018,226 of LQNS02277812.1, forward strand.
GTATTCACGTGTTTATTCATATGAGTGTAATCTGCAAATTTAGTTTTAAACATTTGCGCTTCTTGTTCGGTTATTCTAGACCATATCCCATGAAATGTTGCTCATGCACTCCTTCTCCGTTCATACATTCCTTCAATAACATACAATCTGATGACGTCACAGCCCGTCACAAACAAGGAGCCTCGCCAGCTATAGGGCTGGAGGTCCTCGGAACAAGTATGGAGGGAGACGACATAAGTCATCGGCAGTGGGACCAAATATGGTGGGTTCGCGTTGGCCTTCTCATGGCAGCCCCTGCAACTGCGTCCTGTTGAGCTCCGTTTTCGAAGTCACTGTAGATATAACAGAAAATATTGTTTGGCCTGCATCCGAACAGCATCCTTTTGGACAAGGGGGGGGGGGGGGGGGTTGGCGGCGTCTGCTTACAAAGAGATATCCTTTGGGAATCATATAAGGATGAATATTGTTGGAGCGTTGTACCTAGATGCCGAAGGCACTGGAAATCTGAAATTTATTCTCGAGTGGATGGTATTTGCTTCTAATCCAAATGAAGAAGAGCCCGAGTCTACTGCTGTGCAGCTAAAAAAAATCTCTGCTTGCATCTACGCCACCCATTCCAGACTCCAAGATTCCAGCCAGCCAGTCAGTAAAACAGCCAGTGTGCAGCCAGCTCGTACCATAAAGTGGCCCGCAGGCTGCTGCGCAGTATTTCGGTTAAGTCGTCTCCCCCTATACTTACTCTGAGAGGGGAGAATACAGACGCTTGATTGGCTGAGACATCATCTACTGTTTGCTTGGGCCATGTGATGGAATAACTCTAGTTGGTTCAGCCAGGACCATATGCCTCGCTCGAACCGTACTCTGAAAGTTACGTGCTCAAGGAGCCAGTGTGCCCTGCCCATAGGAAATGACGGCAAAAAATCGCATCGAAAGCCGTCCTCTTCACAGACCCGTAGCGGCATTGCTGGTCCGGAGGCTCTAGGGCATCCGCTGCCCGGTCTTTCAGTTCACTTCAAATGTTAGCCGAAATGAGGGTCCCCAATTCCATTTTAGTTGAACAGTACAGTCGGTTTTGTCACTCTGGTAACACATATATCGGCTTTGTCATTGGCCGGTTAACAGCCGTCAATACATTAGTCGTATCCAAGATACGGTGCTCGACGTAGGCCAATGGAACACACCGATGGCAGGTTTTCCGACGTTCATCTGGAGGTATTGAGCGAATAATCAATGTCTTGTGAAGTATTCATAGCCAGGCATTCAGGCTCCGCTTCGTTTTTCACTAATGATCTTTCGCGAATTATTATTGTGAGGCACGTTAGTAATTTGGTAGCTTGTGCGGCAATTTTTGTTGTAGTCACTAAAACTTTACCTCCCGTTCTTGGATATTATTAGACGGAGGCCAGGCCAGCGTCTGAGTAAGCTCTTGCTATGTCCGATCGAACTTTCCTGTGATTACTTGGCCAGTTCTTTTTACTGAAGCATTATTGGGATAGAAGCAGCGTTGGCTACTGAAAACTTCTTGAAACCCGTGAAAATTGCACCAAACAAATAGCTTATTCTTCAATGATATCTCGGACGCGTATCATACATACGAAGTATAAAAACATGTTCCAGGTCGGGCAGCAAATTTACTTATGACTCATGAGCAGTAGCAGCTAAAATTTGAACTGACTTCTGTTCTTCATTATTGACACCGTATTAAAGATAATCTAATTTTAGCTATCTAATGCTGAAAGAGAAACGGTCATACTTTGGACGAAAGAAACACTGCCCGTAACTGCAGTTTCGAGTCCCTTGACGATAATAGCAGGATTTTTTTATTTTATTTTTGCTTGGGAGTTTTGACAGCGAGTAGTTCTCTGTTTGTGGTGCGACCGGAGAATGAAGATTTCAAAAGAAAAGCTTTTCTCTACGTAGTTAGTTTGATCGTACTTCGTACAGTCTCTGTATACCTGCACTCTTTTTCTACACAAGTTCGGTGGTCACACTTACAGTCACCTCATATATTTCTAAAATTGCTTTCCTTTTCGTTGCCAGTTCCGCGTAATTTTGATGCGTGATATTTTGTGCGGCTTATTCGGTTTACATTTCCACATGTAGCAGCAGACTAAAACGTCTGACTTCGACTCTCAAGGTCGCTGGTTCGTGCCCAGTTCCCCGCTGGGTATTTTCTTAGCGCGCTTGATGTGATCGGTCAGCATCCGGTCTGCATACTGCTGCGGGTTACTGACCTTCCCCAGCAATGGGGAGGGTTGGGGGGTCGCAGATATTGTCGCAAGGAGTCTTCCGCCACTGGCACAATGGCTCTAGACATCTGTTGTCGACTGCAGCCGTATACTCCTCTGGGGCCTGTTGGTCTATATCTGCAGCACAAACCAGTGCATGCGGGTTTCCCAGTTGGGGGTACGGTCAAGTTGACTTTACCTTTATAGCGCAGGGACTTCTCAGCCACTTAGAGCCTCTAGAGGGCTTAGTCTGGCCAGACTAGCAGCACCCTCAGCTACGCGCGGCGTCTGTTTGGCGTTACGTGTAGATGCTTTACAACTCTCACAGGACGAGACAGACGCTCGTCTCCTACGCGCGTCTCATGTGTACACCACCCTGGGGACACTACAGTAGTAATCGACAGCAAAACGGCTCATCAGAGGTAGCAATGGCTCTTGGTACGGTAAATAAATTTACAGTCTGAACTAACAACTTGTGAAAGTAATCGAAGAACTGTAGGGGCAATAGGCACCAGCCTTCCCAAACTTAACTTTTCCGGTGTGCTTCTTATGGGGTAATTGGTGCTTGATTCACCCATCTGCAAGCATTGTTTCCCAGCTGTATCCAGAAGTAGCCGTGAAAATGTGTCTCAAGACATGACTTTAGTGAGGGATACATCACCCGTTACTAAATTTGACGGTGCGGACAACTTTGTCCGTTTTTCGCACTTTAAACCCTAAAATCAGAAAAACCCGAACTAATTTAGGGTAAATTAGTAAATATTCGGGTTCTATGTCGGGTAGGTTAGGGAGGCAAGACCTGTTTTTTTTTTTTACATTAGAAATTTTCTGGTAGGGTCAACTTCAGTACAGGGTGAGAAGGGGTTAGGGTATTTAATTTGATTAATTTATTGTCCCTTTTTCCCCTTTTAAATATTCCAGGTTGATAGGAGACCATAAAAAGACTTTTAGGACGATCCATTCAGTATACATTATACCTGTTCTCTTTAATATTTTTCGTACGAGATCCAGATGACGTTATTCACGACTCCGCTTGTTGTGTCGTATTCTGCAATCATCGGGGTGGGTATTAGCCGGTTGTCCCCACAATGCACATAACCTCTTGTAGCTGGTTTATCTAACACTCTCTAAAAACGAGTCCAATAAGTTTTGAACATCACAGTTCAAATTCTTCTGGCATTTTGTTGAACATCCTTGCTCCGAACAGGAAAGTCATTAGAACATCTCGTTGCAACTGCATCGCGCTATTCCGGTAGGGTCAGGCACTCCACAAGTACACCCAGTATATATGGTCTGCGTCTGGTAATAATCAGCGCACTAATATTCACAGTAATGTCTTCTAAAGATCAGTAGAATCTTCCTCGAACTGGGTATTTGCGAAGGTAGTAGAGTCTTTCGTTTTAGAGTCTAATTATTGCATGCCGGGAATTTTAGCACTGAACGGCTTCTGAATATTTCCGTGGTGCATTAGGCCTTTCTGTTTGCTCGGCTTCAAATAGAATTCTATCCTCGGCAGATCCAATTCATTCCACAAGGTTAGCATTACGATTGCCTCTTGTGAAGAGAAGTTACTAAGGACTCATCTATGCAGTTTCTCGCCTGCAGTTTCAGCTTGAGGCACATGTTCTTCAAAGTAGCATTGTCTAGCATTCTCACTTTAAGGATTCTTGAAATTTGATTTCTTTCAAGTTTCTTCCATCACTGGTGGAGTAAGAGGTTGATTTACGAAAGGAGAAGTTCTCCCCTTATCGTATTTGTTCGACTTTTGTTTCCTTGAAAGTCATTGTGTCGTCCGATGGCCAAGAAAGCATATTGCAAGAATGTACTTGGTCAGTGTCTCTCACTGGACCACTGCTAATATTTGTGTGTCGTCCGCAAACGAAATCGGTAGATAAATTTCTATTGGTGCTTATGTCACTAACCATAATGAGTAAAAGTACTGATAAGACTGCAATAGACGGACCAACAGGCCCAGTTCCGGAAAGATGCCGGTACTTACGTTTTGGCCCTCTTTCAACTATTATCCTCATGTCAGGATCATTTAAATGACGGAGGAAAATATTAGAAAAAAAATGAAGAAATTCAATTGGAGAGACAAGCAAGTGCAATTCGTGTATGCAGATCTATAGGGAGCTTGGAGACGTCAAGATAGTTAATTAGGACGAAAAAGAAACGATTATGGATTAAGTTGTCTTCTGAAGCTTTGACTGATGAGAGTTTGTGACTCCTGGAGGAGGTGTTCTTAGCTGTGTAGGATATCTCTCCCAATGCTTGTCAGTACGATTTTTTAATGCGTTGACTGTATCCGCACCAACAACATCGGAGGATAGTCTATTCCAGGTGTGTTCTATGATATACGGTAGGAACTGCTGGCTTGAGGTGCTTCTTCGAGCTTTTTGCTTGAGTTTTTGACCCTTACTTAGCAGGCGCTGATTAACGTTTGGAACTGGTAGCATGGGTTTATTCACTACTGCATGACTTTGTTTTCAAACTAACGCACTGTGCATCTGCAGACGTTTGTTTGAGTGCTCAGATGCGGTGGTTTCGGACAATCTTTAGGGTAGCGTACTTGGCTCCTTGCTATATGTCCTGTTCACTAGTGACATGGCTTTATCCCTGCAAAATACTAGGTATATGTATTCAACGATGCTGACGCTTCCACTTTGTTGTCAGTGATTCCAACCCTTAGCAGGCGTGCCACTGTCATCAATCCCTTAAATGCGCACTGGTTGAACAGAAGTCCTTGACGGTGTCCCCGGGGTAATAAGCTGAATGTGAGCAATGCTAAATCTATGATTGTCAGCCGGTGGTGGACACTATTCAATATTCTTATATGAAGATAAGTGACCCTGTGCTCTAGGTAGGGTTCAAGTGTCTGGATGTTCGATGTGTGTGCCGTTTGATGTGAAGCTAACGTTTGAGGCGTGTATAAGGTGTCTTATAGTTGTAATATTAACATTAATAAGAACAGCAAAATTGAAATAGCTTCCAGTAGACATTTATGAAACATAGAAGCCCAGCAAGTCTGTGACCTTTGCCCTACGTTGACCTTAGGCATAGATTGTTTGCTCAAAGAAATGCTTACATTTCACAGAAAAATATTGGTGAACTCGTTCAAAAATCGGGTTGAAAAATATTGGAGCAACACCCTCCACAGCTATCAACTCCTCCAGAACTCAGAAACTCTTAATTGCTGTGGCTTCAATGCAATCGTAATCCATTATCTCCTGCCTTAACTAACATAATGTTTTCCACTCCCCGTGAAGCTGCAGCAACTTATCGTCATTGAGAGATTAGCTTCTTGGCTGAAGTTTTTTCACTAATCTGACTGGTTTAACATAACGGCATAGCTCATAGGGAACTGGAGCCTCATTCCTGGCTGCTCTTTGAGAATTCGCTTCTTGGTCAATCTCCTAATTGCTTTCGTATTCTAATGTCTATTTAGCACATACTTCGTACCCTAATCTGAAAAATTCTAGAGAAGAGATAATCAGCAACAGTGTAACAGGGAGAATGTGGAGGCTGTTTTGAAATTTTCCCTGAAACTTTGAGTTGGTCAAAGTATAGGGCTGGGCCTACCGTGAAGCAAAATTGGGCCGTCTCTAATCTGTAGTTTGAGTGGCACCTTTTTCAGTTTTTCATCGACACAATCAAATGCTTGACTGTGCGATGTTGCTGTCACAGTTTCTCCTGGTTGCAAAAACAAACAAACAAAATGAAACTCATTAATTTCTCATATGGAGACTGTGTCCTAGGACACTGCATCCTGAGGTTTTCATGCCATATTGTACAGCCAGTCAGCCTTGACAGTTGGGCACCGTCGAGGAGGCTTCGATCTGACTTTTTTCTTCTTTAATGGCTGGTGCACACAAATGCCGGAGTCACACCTCCTCACGATTGCATTTTCAATCATGATGTCGCAAACAAGGCTTCGATCGGCTTCCGCCTTTCTCTGCTACACAGATGAATACCTGTCATTTCCTCTAGTCCAGCGGTTCCCAACCTTATCTAGGCCTGGCACCCCTGGAAAACTTTTGCTATGTTCTCGCACTCCTTACAAAAATAATAACTCATCGGATGATAGAGAATGAAATTTATTGAATTTTTTTAAATAAATTTATATGTCCAACTTTATTTTATCCAAGATTTCGTACCCACTGACATATCATCTCGCCCCCCCAAGCTAGCGCGAGTCACCCATGATTGGGAAGCCCTGCCCTATATATTTCTTGTAACGGTTGCCAATTGCGCAATTGCTCCATCGTCTTCGTTCTAAAATCAATTTCTTTCTTTTTGCACAATCTCAGTGAATGTATAGGTTTCATTTGTCTATCTCATCTTAAATTTCCTTTCGAAACGTTAGCCCCAATCTTGCTCGATGCTGCATCTCCCCCACTCCTGCGATTCCCTAACTTATCTCAGCAGAGGACTCCTAGAAAGCTTTTAATATGTTATCACACTCCATAAAAAACTAACAGCCCATCTGATAACAGATAAAGAATGCAGTTTACACCAAATCCATTAGTTTTGCACCCTTTGAAAGGTCACCTTGCACCCCCGCACCCCTTGGCAGGTCACCTCGCACCATCGCACCCCTTGGCAGGTCACCTCGCACCCCCGCACCTCCGGTGGGAACCTCTGCTCCATCTTGTACGCTATGGCAAGCCAGTAGCAACAATTGTTAACCTCTGAGTAGACCTCCTACTTTTGATTTAAGACCTCCTACTTTTGATTTTAAACCTCCTACTTCTGATTTTAGGCCTCCTACTTTTGATATTAGACCACCTACGTTTGATTTCAAACCTCATACTTTTGATTTTAGACCTCCTACTTTTGATTTTAGACGTCCTACTTTTGATTTTAGACCCCCTACTTTTGATTTCAAACCTCCTACTTTTGATTTTAGACCTCCTACTTTTGATTTTAGACCTCCTACTTTTGATTTT
>LQNS02277812.1:3176353-3196945 GCA_001587735.2 Parhyale hawaiensis
AGTTTCTTCCGGATCCATTTGTTCGGGTGAGGTATACTCGGCGGACTGGTGCTCTTCATGAGTTTGCCTTGGAACCGTTACGATGCCGTACGGGCCAGTATTCCCGTTCGTTTATTCCATCATGTGTGGATGTTTGGAATGGTCTTGATGGCTCTGTCTTTGCTTGTGCGGGTATTGGCAGCTGTAAACGATCTGTACACAGAGCTATTCTGTAATCTCGGATCTTCTTTTTTTTTCATTTTTTTTTTTGTTTTCTCCACCCGCTGGGCTGGTTGCGAGGGGGTTTGTTAACCTCATGGAGTTTCTCCGTTCCTACGTTCCCAGTCTGGTGTGATTTAATAATGATAAAATCTGATCATTTTTACCCTTCAAAAGCGTTAACAAATTCAGGGACATTTTTTTTATATTCGTTCGTAACTTATTGAGTTATGCTACTACAAAACATCGTAAGAAACATGAGTGGAACATACAAACGAACCAACCGATCTGCGCCAAAGTTCAATCATTTATGTCTTTCAACATTACTAACGACTCATATAAATTTCCTAAAGATCCATTCATTATTTTGTGATTCATTGTGCTGACAAGCGTAATATAAAAAACAATGACAAACAAAGGAACGAACTAATGGATAATTACAAAAATTTTGTATTTACATTTCGTAATATACCTCACAATTCATGTAAGTTTCATAATAATCCGTCCGTAACTTTATGAGTTATGGCGTTGAGAAAAATGAAGCCAAGAAGCAAACGGATAGACGGATTTTCACCAAAAGTTAATCATCTGCTCCAATTAACATGACTAAAAATCCCTTTAAATTTCGTCAAAATCATCCCGTAAGTTTTTGAGTTATCTTGGTGACAGACAAAGCCAATGAAAACATAACCTCCTTGGCGAGGTAATTAAAGTTCACTTCTAAGCAGCAGCAGCGTGACATACTAAAATTAAGATCATCCCAACGTCTTAAATCTTCAAACATGTACAGTAGGAATGGCTATCCAAAAGGCTGGCCAGTCGGCTGCAGACAGTGTCGTAGTCCTACAAGTCGTGGAAGTGCGAATGAGCGATGTAGTGTGCGTAGATATCTACCAAATATCGTCCCACAGCTGGTCCCGGACCGGCAAAGCGCTGACGTCACTGCAAGAAGGTAGAATATTCAGTTTCTCAAATCTACTAGGAGGTCAACAGCTGCTCTTAAGGGAGTTTATTAATTCACATCCAGGCTTTCGTAGTTCAACTTGAGCTAGCAATCGACCTAAGGGAGATTTCATTTATCAAAAGGTACCTGACTTGAAAATAGGAATGAAACGAGCTTGTTTTAATACCTTAGGATAAATGGCGTTCTCCAAGCACAAATTGAAAATATAACAAAGAGGATCAGCAATACAATGTATAACTTTATTCAGTATTGAGGACTTGAGAATTATTTTATCATCTTGTCGCCAATTTGATTTGAAACTTTTAGAATCAAGTTTTATCATATCATGAGCAATCACAAAGCCCAAATGATTATGCTTCTTCCTCTGAACTTTTTATTTGAAACTGATAGATCTGAAAGGATAATATTCTTTGGTATGTAGGATACTTCTGAGCAGAGGTGTGCGCGCTAGTGAAAGAAACTAGCGCCGTTAGTGCTACACATTTCTAGTCCTAGCGGCGCTATCGCTAGTTTTGGCGCGAGTTTCCTGGATATATATCTAGTACTAGTCGAAGATCTGCAAATATTTATTTTAGTGCTAGGAAAAACACGAAGAGCTCGATAGAAATAAAATATAATTTTAATTTCATTGTAAAACGAAGAAATCAAATAAGTGTTTTACTTATTTTCCCTATTATGAGAAGATTCATGGAATTACGTAATAAATTATATACTATAGTATACAAGTTGTTGCAAAATTTTTGGTACAATGTTGGGTTGCTAGTAGAAAATATTTTGATTAACATTGTTTTTATTAAAATAATTGAGAAACGCTTAGTGAGATAATCATAAAATAATCGTAAATAATCATAAAAATTAAGAACACTGTTTATCAGTAGAGCTGCGATTTATTGCAGTTTCCGGCGTCAGTGCAATAACTGTAAGAACTACAATAAGTGCAATAATTTAAATGTAATATGTTAGGAAGTGTTGACATGCCCCTCATTGTAACGCGTTCACTCAAACTGATGAACACGGCGCGTTGATTTGAGAGAAGAAGCTGCAGACTGAAGAATGAAGCATGCCCCCTTTTTGAAGGCGCTGCGTCAATCAAGTTCAGTAAATAGAACTGATAAATGCTAAAGTGATCCTCTGCAGCGTTTAAAAATCATGGATAAGTCGACAAAAAATCTTTTTATCTGCAATTTAATGATCAGAATCACTGTACAGTACTCTCGTTTAAGAGAAGAAAACTAGAAAACCTGAAAATGTTATAAGAACACGGACGCCATCTTTGATTTGGTAGTCCAACCGATTGCTCTGTGCTGAGTTGTCTTTTGTCTGTTTATCAGTTTATGCGTAACTAGTTTGAATTTCGGCTATTCGTATCACAATCAGTCTATAAGATTATGGGAGACGAATGTGACTTCACACCGACGCGAAATATAAGGAAAAATGTAAAGAAACGATACCATAACTGAACACGCAGCGTCATTCGTGTGAATGAAGCACAGTTCTACGTGTAGACAGAGAATAAAAAGTTACCACACAGCTCGTGATTATTTTCGTGACTGCACGCGTTACGATGAGGGGACGTGAACCCATGTCACTTATTATGACTTCCACGTACCACAAGACTTCAAACGCACACTAGAGCACTCAGAGAGCGCATACCTCCGCCAAGAGAAGCAACGGTAGCAAAAAATTCAAATTGGCTCTGCAACCACAATTTTCTTTGAATGAACTTCAAAATCTAATCAATTGTCCCTTTTTATAGCAATAACAGCTTGTGCAATTTTCTTGAAGTTCCGTTCATAACTCTTTGAGATTTACTGCTAAAAAACGTTATGACAAACATGAGTCAAACACACAGACGAAAAAACCGAGCTGCACCACAATTTGATCAGTTATGTGTTTTAACATTACTAACAACCTCTAAAAATTTCATAAAGATCCATTGATTATTTTTGGAGCCATTGTGCTAACAAGCATGAAATTAAAAACAGTGACAAACGAACGAACGGATCATTACCAAAATTTGATCATTTACTCTTTGTTATATACCTAACAACTCATGTTAGTTTCATCAAAATCCATCAATAACATTGTGAGTTACGGCATTGAGAAAAATGAGGCAGACAGACAAACAAAGGGATGAACATATCGTCACCAAAAGTTACTCGTATGTTTCTAATAACGCATCTAACATTCCCTCTAAATTTCATTCAAATCGGTTCATAACTTTTGGAGTTATCTTGGTGACAGACAGACAAACACGACGAAAACATAACTTCGTTGGCGGAGGTAATTATAGTTCCATGTATTTGTATATTGGCATCAAAATTTCTTTTGCAATTTCTCAGCTTGTCGAAATTTCTCTAGTTCATTGCGTGTTAAGGAAGTTAAAATTACGTTTGTATTCATTTCTAATATATTTTTAGAAAGTAGTATATCAGAGCACTAAAAAGCAACGTTTCGATGTGCCAGACATCATCATCAGGCTACTTACAAAATCTGAAATACACGAACACCAGTAGATTAGACTAGAACAAAGTTGTAAACAAATGACTATCAGCTAATCAGTACTATATAATAATTCACGCCGTGGTTTTATTTATTTATTTATAACTATATATTTATATCTTTCCTGTCACGCTCTATGGGAATAAGATAAGAGAAAATTCAGATTTCAAAGGCGAAAAAAAGTTGGGTACCTTGCAATCTTTCTCTTCAGTATTAGATAGGGGAAAAATGAGGAAGCCCAAAAGACGGCGGGAGTTTTGGTGAAGTGTTAGTTTTTTGCCGTCATTTATAATGACGGCACGGGCCACTAGTAACTCATATATTTTGGACACATGACTAGATACTGTTTGCAAAAGTATGAAAGTTCAGGATCAGCCTCACAACACTGCACTCTTCACCAACTGTCCGTCCCAAAATGGCGGCTACCACCGGAGCAATCCCAGGCGTCACCCCAGGTTCCAACAATGTGCATACGTGCATTCCTATTGAACAACTTGAGTGAATAAAAATCCACGGTGTTCTCATTTAGATTTGGTTGATGCTCATAGATCGGCAATGCCTCTAGAATATTTGAATGGTCCCTATTTTGTGCATTGCACAAGACCTTAGTATTATGTACAAGCTCTTCCTTAGTGGGTTTGGGGTCGTGAACGTTCCTGTAATGATTGAATATGGCGCCGTGGTATTTGTGATGATAACAAAGTCTATTACGTAGAGTCATCCTGGTAAGCCCGACGTAGCATTTAAATTTAAACATTTAATTTTCAAATTAAATTTGTGGCGTTAACTAACTTGCAGAAAAATACCTAACTGTAATCCACATACCAAAACTGTCGTACGGACTGTTGTGTTTTGAAACTGGCGAGTGTTGAATCCATATTTTTTCCAACGATGCTGTCGTTATTTACGATTACGAGAGGCGGGTATGTTAACGACGCGTACGCGGCGGCGATGCTTAGGGCAACATTTTACCGACACTCTCCGACCAGGTACGGGCCCGTTACGGAAAATAATTAAATTTTATCCACCAGAAAGCTAAAGAACAGTTTGTAGATGCTTTGATACATATTTTTGTGTCACTATAAAGATTGCAAGACATGTAGGGCATTCTGGAGGCCCAAATGAAATGATGAAGAAACAATGCAAAAACAGTTACTGATAAACGTACTAAGTTTTGTGACGTCCCAAGGATATTCAGCTACAGCTTGGCTCCGCCCCGTGGGGTAAACTGTTAGTCTCATAGTCTTTGGATTGTGCCTAGGGTAACTGTCGTCGATCCAAAGACAGCCCCAGTCGTGCCTTATAATTTGGTGATATTTCAACGCCACGGAAATATGTTACATGTTTGATGAAAAAAATGTGCTGTTTTGTAAATTGTATCTTCGTATATACATGCAAATAGTTTCATAAGCTCAGGCATTTTTTCATCATCAGTGAGTTACGAAATTGCAATTTCATTGAAAATGTATCAAGAAGAGGCACAATAAGATGACATGTTGGCAAAATTTAGGATTATGTGGAAATGAGAGTAGGATGGCTAACTAAAGGAAAATTTAATATGCCTCATTTCCGAGTAAATTTTTACTTTAACTCACATATGATTTTTGTGGTTTTTGATACCGTATGCATGTTAATTGGGTTTTTTAAATGTATAACGTTTTCGTCACTAATGCTTAGTTTCCGGGATTTATGGCTTTGAAGATCCCATTGTTTTTCTGAGGTTAAAATAGCAGGCGTCATCACAAGCTGGCTAGCGAACAAACAGGAACCTAACCGACCCTAGCCTAACCTTGTATAACCTAACCTTTCCTAACCTAACCTAACCTTACCTAACCTAACCTAACCTAACCTAACCTAACCTAACCTTACCTAACCTAACCTAACCTAACCTAACCTTTCCTAACCTAACCTAACCTAACCTAACCTAACCTTACCTAACCTAACCAAAGTTCCGCTTGTCTAGGATCGCCCGTTATTTTCTCCCTTAGAAAAACAATAGAAACTTCAGAGTTATATAACTCGAAAACTAATTATGTGCGACAAAAACGTTGTAGATGTAAACTGTCTTCAATTGACCTAAATAACATACCTGAAGCATGAAAAAGAAACATATTTGAGTTGAAGTAACATAATGCCCATTTCCGTTCCTGCTGTAGTTTTTATAACTTTCAAGTTCGGAACGACGGGTAATTTCCAACAAAAATCATCAGTAAATGCGATAGAATACCTTGACCCATACGCTTCAGATGTTTGGCCTCAAAGAACTAGGTCTGATCTCTCTGGAGCAAAGACGACTCAGGGGGCAACTAATAGAAACATTCAAGCATTTGAATGTCTTAAACGACGTACCTACAACGGTTCTCTTTGAAAGAAACGTTAATGATCGCGCGCGAAAGAACAGTAAAAAATTAAAACATAAAGGTCGCAGAACAATAGTTTTTACCGTATTTCATAGTGAGCATTTGAAAAAATCATCTCGACATACATTGGGAGAGACATACTCCACAGCTAAGAACTTCTCCTTCAGAAGTCGCAAACTCTTAACGGCCAAAGCTTCAGAGGCCTCCTGAATCCATCTTCTTTTCTCTCCCGCTCCAACTACACAGCTTTACGTCTCTCAGCTGCGCATATCAGCTGCTTTTGATCGTTCTTGAGTGCAATCGTGATTGTCTCCTTGGTTGAGTTCTTCCCCCATTTTTCCCCAGTAGCTATACTTTACTGGCATAATGGCAATAACTCATGTTGTTGTTGGTGTTCGTGTCCATCGTTCGGGTCCACCCTGCCAACCTGGGGAGGAGGCTCCTTAGGGGCCTAGGCAGAGGGGGAGAAATTCGAAGAGGGCAAGAGAAGAGAGGAAATGCGCAGCCACAAGCGGGTCCAGCCAGAGATAGAGCACAGCTCCCTCCATCGAGGGTCCCCCTTGTTTTGCAATAGCTCATAGAGGGGCGGGGCGTAAGTTCCGGTGTCTCTTTGCGATAAGCCTATTGGTTCATGTTCTAATCTAAACCTGGGCTTTATCCGAAGACCCACAAGGTAGGTAAGTCTTCGATTGGCAGGGCAAGTTAAGCTAGTTAGCTCTAGTTGGCCGGAACTCCAGCCTTGGGTTATAGAGCTTCTTTGGTTCTCGCTTAGCTCGGGTAATTCGTACCGCCTACTACTCTTGAAATTCATAGCTCAGTCCTGTTTCTATAAGTGGAGTTTTTCGTCTGCCTCCAGCATGACCGCATTGCGATTAACAGCTGACATTCAATGCAAAGCAGTAAAACCGGATTGACTTTCGATTTCCTGTCTCATTAGCTGAAGAAAAGGAAGGGAGGTCCTATTGAGCAGTGCAGCGCCGCCTGCCCTGGCTACAGTTGACATTGCATTGGGGACATGGTAGCACCAGCGGCCTCTGGTGCCCGTGCTCCGACGCTGATGTGTTGACTCGGCCTCGGATTTTGTTCTTTACGTAAATGCGACAATTAACTCTGATTTAGGCTTAAATATACGACACTAGCGATAGTGAACAGGCAGTGATGCGATATCACTGGATATCTAATCTTCGGCAGAAATTATTATCGGCCCAACTTTGCTCTGCAGTAACATGGACTTCGGTGTAGAGGTTTGACTAAATTCTTGATGCTTGTGGTAAACTAAGGCATAAACTAAACTGGCAGCATTATTTTTCTAGAATTTTTCTTAAAGTTTCTGAAAGTGCTACCCAAAGTTGGCCAAACATTGCTCTGCAATTGCGTAAAGTAAATAATACAGGGGTCGACACAATTCAGTAAACTTTAACGTATCAGAACGTTTCTAACTTCAGAAAAAGTAAGATTTTAAATCTAATGATTCAATGGTTCAGGGAATGTATAAGCAATGTATAAGCGCCCTTATATAAGCGCATATTGATAGAGCGTCGGTCCAGTTTTGGTTGACAGGGTCCCAACATCGTTCCCAACCTTGAGAAGTCCTCCGTCCAAGGGTGTTTTGCTGTGGGGGTAGTCGACAGATTCAGATCATTTTAGTATTTGCAACATTTTTGGGCGTTCCGTGGGACTAATGGCAACCCTTGGCAGCAGAACTGAAGTGAATACACAAGCGTTCTCTTCCCTTGGTTGCATACTCAAACAAGCTGCACCTGCAACAGAACATAACCACCCACAACAACAGCCAGAGTTAGACTGGCTATATTTTGTATTTAGGCAGAGCCGCGTGCACTATCTGCCAATAGTAGAGACAACTTCCGTCTGTACAGCCTCGCAATCCTCTGTGAAGTGTCACCCGTTACGATCCAGCTCCTGTATTTATTACCTCCGCCTAGGAGGTCCTGTTTTCGTCGGATTTGTCTTTCTGTCTGTTATTCTGTCATCAAAATAACTCGAAAAGTTATGGTCAGAATTGGATGAAATTTTGACTGTTTGTTTAACATGTTATGAGGAACAGATGATTAACTTTTGGTAATGTTCCGTCCATCCGTTTGTTTGTCTTATGCCATCATTCAAAAAATTATGGACGGGTTTTCATGAGATTTACACGAACTCTTAGATTAATTACGAAGAGTAGATGACCAAATTTTTGTGATTATCTGCTGATTTTTTTTCGTGTATTTGTTGCTGAGTTTGATTTTTTGCTTGTTAGCGTAACAACTCAAAAAGTTATGAATTGATCGTTATGAAATTTACAGGAGTTGTTAGTAATATTTAAAGACATGAATTTTTTAAATTTTGGTGCAGATCGGTTGGTTCGTCTGCATGTTTGACTTATGTTTGTCATAATGTCTGCTAGCAACTCAACTCAAATAGTATTGAGCGGATCTTCAAGTCAGTCCTAGTGTTCGCTATTCAACAGAAGTGGCGCATGCGCATGGGAGTAAGTCAGGTGTTTTGCACATATTCGTAACCGTTATTGTTTATGGCCAAACACAATAGTGAACACAAACCGGTTTACGACACAAACTCGCTGCCGTCAATTTTGATGGCCAGGTAGTGTGGTGAACTCCGAGTATAGCGGCATTTTCGTAGCCATCCCATTAATGAGGAAAGTTGGAGAAACGATCACAGGATGAAAGTAGCGCAACTTCGTAGCCGTCATTTTTATACGGTCTTGCGTTGTGAACACTTAATGGCCTAATTAAACCCATCGGTTGCAATTTACTTTAGTCCCTCCCGAACCTCGGTCATTGCTTATGTTTTCGATTATTGGTGCAACTCCCGCTAACTAGCCCGTACAAGTTTGACGAGTTTTGAATTCAAATATTTGTGGTGTTTGAGCAAAACTTTGGTTTTACTGCATTTTTTGTTCTCAACTCAAAGCAATTATAACTCTAATTAGCAAACCTATGAAATAGCGTGCTAATGTTCGTCCAAATGTGGAGCAGGTTTTATTATTACTTTTTTCGTTTGAAAGGTAATCAGTGATTTTTTTCAAGCCCTCTATGGGCTGCCATGGTCAGGTGTCTCCAATTGGCACAACGAGAGAAAGTTAAGCCATAAACTCTTGCTGTTCGTGTACCCGGCAGTGCGGGCAGGTGCGTTGGTTTCGTAGCTTGGTTTGTGTGCCGGTTGTTAGTCGCAAATCGATTACACATGATATGAGTAGTCTGGTGGTAATCGGAATGGATTTAGCGACATTTACTCGAATCAAGGAATTGAACTCCAAAGCTCAAGACTGAAGTTCCGGCCCAGGTAAAGTTAATTAGCTTAGCTTAACTTGCACTGCCAATCGATGACGCTTTTCATCCCGTGTGAAATAAGTCCACTTTCGTCCGTTAGTTGTGTGGAGATATCCATGTGGACTCAATGCTGCCTCTACAAATATTCGAAATTCCCACAATTATTGATCTATTCAGACAAAGGAAGGTAGAGGGAAAGCCCCAATGCTATATTAACGCCTACATCACATGCCTGGCATGACTAACTAAATTAAAATATAAGGCAATAAGATCTTAGTTCATCATAGATAATCGTTAAATTACAAATAAGCTCAAAGATTGATATTGCCTCTATTTAAATATAATAACCTTNTTAACGCCTACATCACATGCCTGGCATGACTAACTAAATTAAAATATAAGGCAATAAGATCTTAGTTCATCATAGATAATCGTTAAATTACAAATAAGCTCAAAGATTGATATTGCCTCTATTTAAATATAATAACCTTTAAAATTCAATGATTTGATTCTAGAAACACGATAAACGATTGAGCTAAAGACGAAAGAAGCGGGTAATACACACAATAATTACTACTAGGTAAGAAACCGGACGAAGCACGACTGACTAAAATTAAAATTAGAGCACTGTGAAAGTGCGACTACGGTAACGAAAATTTCAAGTTGGCTCTGAAACTATGATTGTATCAACTCCACAACCTAATCAGTTGTACCTTTGAATAGTAATACTAGTTTATGCAATGTTCTTGAAGATCCGTACATAAGTTTTTGACTTATGCTGCTAACAAACATTATGACAAACATGATTCAAACATAGAAACGAACGAAACGATCTGCACCAAAATTTAATCATTTATATCTTGTAACATTACTAACAACCCCTATGAATTTCAGGAAGATCCATTCATAATTTTCAAAATTATTGTACGTACAAGATATAATTAAAAACATTGACAAAGGAGCGAATGAACCAGCGGATAGTTGCCAAAATTTGGCCATTCACTCTTCATAATATAGCTAACAAGTCATGGAAATTTTATAAAAATCCGTCATAACTTTTTTGAGTTATGGCATCAAAAACATGGCAGACAACCAAACAGAAGGACGGACTTTCACAAAAGTTAATCATCTGTTTCTCCTAACATATCTAACAATCCCTGTAAATTTTCTCAAAATCCGTCCATAACTTTTTCAGTGATCTTGGTGAATGACAAATAGACAGACAAATCCGACGAAAGCATAACCTCCTTGGCTTAGGTAATGATCCCAACGGCTGAAATCTTCAAACAGGTACAAAGGGAAGAGCGGTCCAAAAGGCTGCCCGATTGGTTGCAGGTCGCTGCGTAATCCAAGTAGCCGTCGCCGCAGTGCGAACGAACGAACGATGTAGTGCGTGTAGATCTCGACAAGCTATCGCCTCACTGATGGCTTGGGACGGCAGAGCGCTGACACCGCTGCAAGAAATTAGAATATGTATTCAGCTTCTCAAATCTGCAAGACGGTCAACAGCTGTTCTTAAGGAAGTTAATTAATTTACATCCAGGCTCTCGTAGTTGAACTTGGGCTTTCAATCGAACTAGGTAAGATTTCAATTATCAAGAGGTACTACTTTAATATGCAACTGCAATGCTACAAATTAAGTTTTCTTTTAAAAATTCTTCCTTTCTATATTGATGCAGCATCTTGTCATCTGCTGATCCTGTTAAACAATTAAAGACAGTATTAGCTCCGCATGGCCATAACTCTGTTCTAGGCACGCACCTACCCTCCGAAAGCAAATGGCAGAATCCTAGATGAAGGAGCAGACGACGACAACGAACGAGGGAGGGACACTAATGGCGATCACAGGCGCCAGAAACGATGCCGACTAATTCACGGCCCGCGCCAGTACGTCGCAATGCACTGCAACAGATGGCGTTCTTAATTGTCGCTTCAACCACAAAGCTGAACTTCGTTCTGTTGGAAAATTGAAATTCTGAAAATAACACAGGAATATGATACCCACCTCACCACACTCATGCCATTGTGAGGGGGAAACGTACTAAAATACTCTACTTAATAAGATCCGTGAACTCAACTGGTCGATGCTCAGAGAGACAACAGAAAATAGTACCTACGTAAGACGGATCTTGTTCTTAGTTAATATTAAAGACAATTTAATGCTATGTTGCTCAGTTATGTACATGATTAAGTGAACAGTAGCAAATTTTGAAGTAGAGTAACCCCCAGTAAGTTACTCGAGACATTGACCGGGCTAGTTATATAGGGAAATAAATAAACACCAAGCGACCAGACTCGCACACAATAGAAAGAGAAAGAAGGATAGCACCAACTAACTGGACAAAGGCTACGCTCTTTCTTGGCATCTCCAGAAGCACTTCAAACACACCCCCGGAGTGGCGCACATATTGCCCGTTGCGCGACCCTGTGGCACGTGGCAGCGAGATACACAAAGCCGGAGGAGGGTCCCCACAGCGCATGTTGTATGAACAGGAACTTATATAGCTGCGAGCCTTTTTGTAGTGCCCAGCTTTCTGCTGCATACAAAAATAAAACAAATTTATTTACATTTCACAACTATCATAATCCTAGGTTACCTCACATCAGGTTCAGGTCAGGGTTACGTCAGGTTAGGTCAGGTCAGGGTCCCGTCAAGGTAAGGTCAGGGTCACATCAGGTTAAGTCAGGTCAGGGTCAGGTCAGGGTCACATCAGGTTAAGTCAGGTCAGGGTCAGGTCAGGGTTGCATCAGGTTAGGTCAGGTCACGGTCCCGTCAGGTCAGGGTCACATCAGGTTAAGTCAGGTCAGGGTCAGGTCAGGGTTGCATCAGGTTAGGTCAGGTCACGGTCCCGTCAGGGTCAGGTCAGGGATACATCAGGTTAGGTCAGGTCAGGGTTAGGTCAGGGTTAGGTCAGGGTCACGTCAGGGTCAAGTCAGGGTTACGTCAGGTTAGGTCAGGTCAGGGTCTCGTCAGGTTCAGGTCAGGGTTACGTCAGGTTAGGTCAGGTCAGGGTTACATCAGGTTAGGTCAGGTCAGGGTTAGATCAGGTCAGGTCAGGGTCACGTCAGGGTCAAGTCAGGGTCAAGTTAGGGTTACGTCAGGGTCAGGTCAGGGTTAGGTCAGGGTCTCGTCAGGGTCAAGTCAGGGTTACGTCAGGTTAGATCAAGTCAGGGTCTGGTCAGGGTTACGTCAGGCTAGGTCAGGGTAAGGTCAGGGTTACGTCAGGTTAGATCAAGTCAGTGTCAGGTCAGGGTTACGTCAGGTTAGATCAAGTCAGGGTCAGGTCAGGGTTTGGTCAGGTCAGGGTCAGGTCAGGGTCAAGTCAGGGTTAGGTCAGGTTAGGTCAAGTCAGGGTCAGGTCAGGGTTACGTCAGGGTAGGTCAGGTTATTCACTAAAAAACTCTCATACACCTGCATAAGCGCGGTGGAGCTCATATCCCTGGTACCGCTCAAATACAAATAACGGCAGGACTGAAAGCTTGAATCCAATGGAGTCTCCAGTATTCACACTAGAATTCTGTATTATAATAGGAAGGTGACTCGACGTTCTGTTCTTAGATAACTCCTGCGCTGAACTGGTTTAGGAGCTTACTAATTAAAACACTTAGTGTTTTACATGAGATACAAAATAATTCATACTGCCATTATTACTCATAAATTCAATGCTTCTCCAGGTAGTTTGAACTGATTGCCTGTTGCATATTTTTCCTACCTTCACAATTGTAAAATTTCTGGTACAATATGTAGTTTTTTTTGTGTGTGTTTTAAAAGAGAAGAATTGGAGTTTGTTTCCACTGCAGTAAGCCAGAAGAAGAAGAACGGTTGGACGGAGACCTAATAATTATCAGTAAATAATAATAATAAATAAATGGCTAGATTAGCCATAAAAACATCTATTAGGTGTGCAGACCCACACAAGTGTCACACAGGTCATGTCAGCCAATCAGCAGTCAGCTCTCTCGCCTGGTCCCTTGCGCCAAGAGATTGGACTCCGCTGATTGGCTCAGACCAGCCGTGACGTCACAAGCTCTTCATTTACATTACGCGCTTGGGTAAGCTGATGTTAGCTGAGCCATAGTTCAGACCAGCTGGCTTCCATCTTATATAATTTTCAATGAATGATTTAGTTACACATAAAAAAAAGGAATAAAACCATGCGCTCAAATTAACCATCAGAGCGAGCGAATATGACGGCGTAATTGTGTTTATTTCAGATTTTGTTATCGAGATATTCATTGAAAATCACAAAGCGGCGAAACCAACTCACGTCGCTCTGCTTATAAAGAACAATAGGTAAAGTCCACTTGACCACATACCCCAACTGTTAAGCCCACACGCACTGGTTCGTGCTGCACATACAAGCCAGAAGGCCTCAGAGTCAAACACAAATCGTCAATAACTTTGGCATAATCGATGGAAAGATCTTATGCTACAACCCGTGCCCCTCCGAAACCATGCGACCCTCCAGGCTCCCATTTGTGAGAAGTTCATTACCCCCAAGGCACTTGAGCAGATATAATATACCATTGATACCTCTGATGATACTTTGGACGAGGTCCAGGTGTCGTTACTGTATGTACGCCACCCATCTTGTGCAGAGGTGATGCTGCAATCCGTGACCAGCGCGGTGGCTAACAGCGAGTTATCCCCACAGTTCACGTAGTCGCTTACAGCAGGTTTATCTGGCATTTTCAGTAAGCATGCGTCCAGTAAGTGTTTAAATTTTGCAGTCTCTGTACCGGTGAAAGTTTGAATGTGACGGAGCATTGTGTTCAATATTCTTGCCCTTCGGACCACGAAGCTATTAGAATACTTTGTGGCTATCGCATCACCACCAGTTTTAATCGGAAAGCGCACCTTACAAGTGCGACCAATACGGTTTGAGTGTCTGTCATGGATTCGCCCATTGACGCTGACAGTAAATCTTTGTAGAATTTTCCAATCAAATATGGTCATGAAACGCTCGAATCTCCTTTGAATTGAGTACATTTGAAGTTGAGCCAGTCTTTCTCGATAGTTTAAATCTTTCATGCCACGGATTTTGGCAGTGAACGATCTCTGGAAAGCCTCGAGGCGCTCTAAGTCTTTCCGTTTGCTTGGCATCCAAAGAGGTGAACAGTATTCAATCCTTGGGTCATAGTCAACAAAGGTATTCCACTCGTAACACAGACGGAGAGCACAAGAGAAAGTTCGAAGCACCCATCCGCTCCACTTCTTGCCTACGGTAACAACTCGAGCCACATGATCTTCAATAGTGGCACGGCGAGTTAATCTAAGCTAGTTAGCTTTACTTGGGCCGGAACTGAATTACGCCATAAACTTTGGAGTTGCATGTGATCGAGCCTAAGTTGGCAAAGTCAAACCAATTACTCTTGAGACGGTTAAATCGTGTTGTAAATCGGAGCTTTCAGCTGACAGTGCCAAGCTGCAAACCAACGCACCTGCCTACAGTTCCGGACATGTCAACAGCAAGAGCTTATGGCTTAACTTGCTCTCGTCGTGCTATTTGGAGACACCAGGCCCTGGCAGCCCATAAAGGGCTTGAAAAATACATTGGATGGGTTATAGAGCGGAAGCCGTTATACAAAGTTCAGCTCCACAATTGTACGGATATTACTTCATTTTATTTCTCCTAGCGATGTTAATTTGGAATTTAGTTAATCTTAAGCGTTACAAAGTGCCATGACGCAAATATTCTGCAAAACAATCTGCGAGTCATTAGAAATGACAGCAAATCTTACAAATAGTTGCAAATCAACATGAATCGGAATGATACTTCACGATTTAGTTAGTTTTTGAATTTGTGGGGAGACTCAAGCAAAATTTGACCGTGAATTTGTGAACGTTATGGCGTGTTCAGAGGACCGGGCAGCACTGGCACCAAACTCGCCCCGCTGTGTACGTGCATCGCTGTGCGTGCGTTCAAGTAAGCTTTCTTGCTGCGTCACCACCACCAGAAGCCCTATTTAACCTAACCTAGCCTTGCCTAATCTAACCTAATCTGAGAGAAAACGACTTGTGCCAATGGCACACAGCAGTACCTTGAACGTACGCAGCACGCACGCACAGCGCACGTACACAGAATACTCGCGAACGTATAAAGCACGCGGCGTGTTTAGAGCATGTGCCGCCGGGCCGTGCAGATATGGAGGCTCTGGAGCTGCATCTACATTCGATTCATGTTATTTTATTGGGTTTGGTCATCAAAAATGACAGCTATCAATATGCTTTTGGCTTTATTTCTGTCTTTGCTACTGCTACAGGGAGTAAAAAAATGACGGCAAAGGCAATGTTTATTACTCAACAATTTTAAGTTGCTTAACTTGCTTTCGTCGTGCCAATTGGATATGCCTGGCCATGGCAGCCCATAGAGAGCTTGAAAAAATTCAGTTTCATGTATTTATTTCAATTACTTGTGCCTTATATTGAGCCGAACATTTCGACGTTTGCTGTCTCCTTGTTTCACAGTTGCGCTAATTTTGGACTTACTGAAGCTTATGCTGGAGAAACTGCAGTCATGCCAATATCCTCTCAAACAAAGCTTGATTGAGCAAATGTAGTGACAAATTTGGGTAATATGTGCAGATTAAAAAGGATTGGGAGAGAAAATAAAAGATTTAATCAGTGCTGAAATTCGAGGAGAGACTCAAGCAAAGTGCGCCAGCACAATTTGCTGCAGCTCGTGTGTCCCTACTGCACCCGACCGAACATGTGCACCGCTCGCGCTGGGTCCGTGGGTCGTGTCCCTACAGCACCCAACCGAACATGTGCACCGCTCGCGCTGGGTCCGTGGGTCGTGTCCCTACAGCACCCGACCGAACATGTGCACCGCTCGCGCTGGGTCCGTGGGTCGTGTCCCTACAGCACCCAACCGAACATGTGCACCGCTCGCGCTGGGTCCGTGGGTCGTGTCCCTACAGCACCCGAGTGGAATTGGCTGCTCTTGCCCTTATCAATAATGACTATATATCAGAGACTGAACAATGAGGTGTAACATGGGTCATGTAGTACCAGCACCACCACCAGCATGAGTTATGTAGGGTCTTTCTTCGTTGTTATTTAATATTTTTTTATGTAAACTGACACTCTATATCTATTCCTTGCTCTCAGCTAACTCCCAATTCGCACTTTGAATTAGTCTCTCCTTAAATGCAACAGTTAATTAAACTTTTATATTATTCATGCTGTTCCCGCTGATTAACAAATATACGCTACATTGGTTAAGATTTTCCATGTTCTAGCTCTGTGAATGGAATTATTTATGTTATTGCATTCCTTTCAACTTATATTCAGGCAAGTAGTAATACAGATTACGCACTAGAGCACAATCACAACCATCTAGCAAAATATACGCCCTTCCGACAATGACAGCGATAAAACCTCGGTGAAACAGAGCTCTACGGGTAGTTCATTGAATCGCTATAACTTATGATTANGTTATAGCGATTCAATGAACTACCCGTAGAGCTCTGTTTCACCGAGGTTTTATCGCTGTCATTGTCGGAAGGGCGTATATTTTGCTAGATGGTTGTGATTGTGCTCTAGTGCGTAATCTGTATTACTACTCAGGCATAATCCAGGGAACAGAAACTTTGAAAGATCAAGCGACTATTGATTTGTAACGCAAGTTGCAGCCCGTTCATATTGTTTGCAAATGATTTCTGTGATATTATTTTTATAAGCCCTCTATGGGCTGCCATGGTCAGGCGTCTCCAATTGGCACGACGAGCGCAAGTTAAGACGTAAGATCTTGCTGTTGACTTGTCCGGAACTGCAGGCAGGTGCGTTGGTTTCGCAGCTTTTATCGAATGCCAGCTGTTAATCCCAACGTGGTTATGCTAGAGACGGCCGGAAGGGCCATTTTTCGAAACAAGATAGAACTATGGAATTTCAAGAGTGGTCGGCACGACCCAACCAAGCTAAGCCATAACCAAAGTAACTCCAAAGCTCAGGGCTGAAGTTCGGCCAACTTAAGCTAATTAGCTTAGCTTGACTCATTATGCCAATCGATGAGGTTGCCATCCCCTATGAAATTGAGTCCACTTCCGTCCGTCCAGTTGGGTGGAAAAATCCATATGGACTGAATACTGTTTCTTGGTCTCATATGAAATTAAGTAGCTAATTTAATTCACCGCCTGTTATACCCCACTCTGGAACTAGCCTTTATTATACGAATTCCAAAGGAAGTCTAATAGGTCAGGCTGTATTATATGAAATTGATGAATTCAGTCGGTAAATTGAATAGCGGCGCACGACCACCGTTAGCTCGCCCAGCACTGCAGGCTAGAGCTTTCATATCTACTCCACAGATCGAAGTTGGGGCGCTAACAGCAAACTAGTTACGCTTGAGACATTCTTCAACTCAGTCCTACACAGCTCGCCAGTATCATGGATCTTGTGAAGCATTTTAAGCGCACGTTAATATATTCAATACGTTCTACTATTATTATTATTATTATTATTATGGTGCTCATTAGGTTAGAAAAGGTCACCGAGGACTGCAAATTGCCGCTTCTCATTCTGATCCGAAAATCAAGCAGCACCTGCAGCACAGCATGGCCTCCCACTACAAGAGAGAGAGAGAGAGTCCTGAGTAGTGGTCGATCGTTTGTTGACATGCGCCGAAGGGGCGAGTTATTTAGCGAGATATGTTCGCAGTACACGTAACTGTAGCCTAGACGTGTATATGCTGTTCCTGTAAAGCAATAAATCTCTTTATTCTGTAGTTTCCTTATCAGTAGCTTTCCGAATGTGCCAACGTGTATATATATATTTGAATACATATATATATATATATTTAATTTTTTTTTAAATTAGCTACTATGAGACCTAGAAACAGTATTGAGTCCATATGGATTTTTTGCACCCTACAGGACGGACGGAAGTGGACTTAATTCCATAGGTCGAAAAGCGTCATCGATTTGCACGGCGAACCAAGCTAGTTAGCTTAAGCTAGCCGGAACTTCAGCCCTGAACTTTGGAGTTACTTTGGTAGTAGCTTTGCTTGGTTAATTCGTGCCGACCACTCTTGAAATTCCATAGTTCTATCCTGTTTCGAAAAATGGACCTTCCGGCCGTCTCTAGCATAACCACGTTGGGGTTAACAGCTGGCATTCAAGTCAAAGCTGCGAAACCAACGCACTTGCCTGAAGTGCCAGACATATCAACAGCAAGATCTTATTGCTTAACTTGCGCTCGTCGCGCCAATTGGAGACGCCTGGCCATGGCAGCCCATAGAGGGCTTAAAAAAAACCGTCACACTAACGTAACAGTTTAGAAACGCGGATTTTGTTACGACGGGGCATCGCCATCCTGGCCACCTGCACCCATTTGAAGCGTGGACAACCTTCAGCTGTATGTCGCTACGGATCATGTCACAAGTTTCTACAGATCTGCAAATTAGAGATATACTCAAAATAAGGTTACAATACTGAGAGAATTTAAAATTTCTGCAGTAGTGAAGTTCTTCTTAAAAAATGCTGACGATGGTACCACGGAGTGTAAATCAATGATAAATAATTAATTAGAGAATTCCTGATATAGTTGATCAGTAGCTAAGTGAAATTCAGGAGTGACTTAATGCAATTGCAAATTCAAAAATGTGCTTCTGTTCATCTGATTACACCAGTCGGTCTACAAATGACGGCTATTAAACTGCGTGCACCACCTATCTATTTTCGTTAATTGATCCATCGTTCAAAAATGACGGCTACAAATACATGTATCACTTCTTCTGTGGGGGTTTATTTAGCTAGGCAGGAAACAATGCACTAATTGGATTGACTTTCGATTTCATTTCCCATTAGAAGAAGCGAAGGAAGTGAGCTCCTATTGGGCAGTGCTGCGCCGGCCTGGCTACAGTTGGCTGCCTTGTGGACATGGGAACTACAGCAGCCTCTGGTCCCCGCGTACTGACGCTTAAATGCTGACTCAGCATCGGGCGTCATTCTTGACATAACTGGGAGAATTAACTTTGACTTACTTGGGCATAGATAATATACGACATTCGCGATAGTGAACAGGGTTCGCCGTAAAATTTTCAGGGCTTTATTACCTCCGCCAAGGAGGTTATGTTTTCGTCGTGTTTGTTTGTTTGTCTGTCTGTCACCAAGGTAACTCAAAAAGTTATGAACCAATTTTGATGAAATTTACTGGGATTGTTAAGTATGTTAGGAGGAACAGATGATTAACTTTTGGTAAAGATATCTCCGTCCGATTGTTTGTTTGTAAGTTTGTCTGCTTCATTTTTCTCGTTGCTATAACTCAAAAAGTTAATAATGAATTTTGATAAAATTTGGGTATAAAACAAAGAGTATATGACCAAATTTTGGTAATGATCCGTTTGTTTGTTCGTTCGTTCGTTTGTCACTGCTTTTATTTTAGGCTTGTTAGCACAATAACTCAAAAAATAATGAATGGTAGTATATGGAATTCATAGGGTTTGTTAGTAATGTTAAAAGACATAAATGATCAAATTTTGGTGCAGATCGGTTAGTTCGTTTGTATGTTTGACTCATATTTGTCATAACGTTTGTTAACAGTATAACTCAAAAAATTTTGAACGGATCTTCAAGAAAATTAAACAAGCTGTTATTAATATAAAAAGGCACAAATGACTAGATTTTCGAGTTTATACAAAGAAAATTATTGTTTCAGAACCAATTTGAATTTTTTGCTACCGTTGCCTCACTTGGCGGAGGTATGCGCTCTCAGCCTGCTCTAGTTCAGGTATAAAATTATCGGAAAAATATTGGTTTCCATCAGAATATGAGCATTTCTTCTTCGATGTATGAGTCTATTCATAGTTATTTTCTCAACCCGTCTATGCGCTTGGGTAGGAAGGATGTCACTGAGTATTGGATCAGCGCCGGAAATTGGCATTGGCCTAACAGTGTTCCTCTGACAGAAGTGTCACTAAATTCCTGATGCTTGTACCGTAGCAAAGTAACGCGTAAGCTGAAAAGACAGAATAATTTTTTGGCCTTTTACGTTAGGCGTCCAAAAGGGCGACCCAACGCTGGCCAATATTGCTTGGCGAAGTATAACTGCCTACATGTCAGCGCATGTTGGCAGAGCGTTGGTCCAGTATTGGTAGACATGATCCAACATTCGCATGTTGGCAGAGCATTGGTCCAGTATTGGTCGACATGCTCCAGCATCCAAATGTTGGCAGAGCATTGGTCCAGTATTAGTTAATAAAGCTCCAACATTCGCATGTTGGCAGAGCAATGGTCCAGTATAAGTTAACAAAGCTCCAACATTCGCATGTTGGCA
>LQNS02277812.1:3222156-3237629 GCA_001587735.2 Parhyale hawaiensis
CGTAGGCCAGTTGGACTCTCCCTCAATGCGTGTGTCGGCCCTTGAGGTCCCTCGAAAACTACTCGATCATCCCTTGTTCCAAACTCCGCCGACTATATTACTCTTTAGCTTCTGTTTGCATCTATTTTTCAACAAGTGCACTTTTCATTTGCTTTTTTTACCCAATTTTGAAAATACAGTCGTTTCCGGTACAAGTTACACCTAAAATATGTGAAAATTTTATGAACAAAAATTAAACAATACATTCAGAGAGATGAATTTATAAATTGAACTCAACGTGAGATTCGATGGATGAATAATACAAATAATTGACCCGCTGTAGGTTAACGTATTTAACAGTTAATTACGCACCAGGTCCTAGAGCTGTGCCAATTTGTATTAAGCCGCGAGAGCCGCATGAATCCCGCGAAAATTGTAGGTTAACTTAGGGCTGACGTGCCCAAATATGTCAATTGGATTTATAGTGCAAACACCATGCCCCTCGCGCCCCTTTGTACGATCCCCTTTAAAGTCTTAAATATCATTGTTTAACTTACCCAGCGAACCTAGTGACATTGCCTGCGTCTCCCCTGTAATCTTGATTTGAGCTTTTCTTAAGAGTACAGTCGGCCTAAGCGAATTTCGGCCTGTCCCGTTCTCGTATTGAAGTTTGGCGAATTTGTTCAGTTGATGCTTCTCTGTACAGCCACGGTCTATGTAGTGCCTCGGTCTGCCGCTGCAGCCCAACCGGCGTGTGGAATTCTAGGAGTACAGTCGTCGCGGTGTACCTCAGCGTGGACTTCCCTGAGCACGACGCGCCATAGTGTTTCCGTTGGTTACCTTCTCTTTCTGGACCGCCAGCCAGTCTGTTCTACCGGTTCTAAATTCAGCTAAACGTCGTAAACTGAGCTATTGACATCGCCGTGGTATGTCCTATATTCTAAAAGCGGAGACCTTTTACTCTGCAGTTAGTGGTTTACCTTAACTCTTATATCTTTTGAACTGTTGGCTCAGTTCTCCCTCTAGCTTCCTTCACTTATTTTCCTTAGTTTCAAGAAGGATTCTACCCACACTGGTGCACCCTAACATCAGGTGTGTGGTATTAGGAAGAAAAATCTATTCTATTGAATGGTTGGGGACGGGTGGTGCGTAATGTAAAGAGCTTTTGGTATCTATTACAGTTCTATTGTCGTTGGTCCGCCGGCCATCCGTTTGTGAAGCGCACGCTGCTGCTAAGAGGCTGGGATATTTTACTAACTGGGAGCATCTTCGGACCTGCAGCTATTTTCTTCGCCCTGCGAGATAGGACATAGAGGAAAATTTCGCTGGCAATTGAAACTTCATATACTGCATTTGTTCCTAACGCACACATCTCGTACATACCGGCTAGATATATGAATCATATTTACACTTTATTTGCCGATCAACTTGTAGCTATTTCGTTCAACTCCGTGAGAATCGTATATTGGAGATCCAACTATTTTACCTACAGAATTTAGCGTGTTCTCACCTGGTTGAACCGTTGGAAGTTGCCTATCGATTCTTGAATGAGTGAATTTTTTCCGCAGCAGACAGGGAGCTGTACAGTCGCGGCCCTCACTTCCGCGGCTGTTCCTGTGCTGCTCCGCTTCTACTTACGTTGCTTCATGAGGCAGTGGCGATCTCCGTTGCTTGAGACCGGTACAGTTGGTGGCAAAAAGTTGCGATCTCTGACCTCCGGCGCCGCAACCTGCGCCCTTCATCCAGTCTGCCTAGCTGCTGACCTATTATCGTCAAGTTTGCAACTCTTAATTGTCTTGCCAATATTCAGCGATTCATATTGTATTACTCTTCGTATTTTGGCGTTTCAATTGCCTTATAGTCTAGTAGTGAACGATTTTCAGAGGTTTTTTATCCACGTTAATTGTTTTTTGTGTTTATATAGAAGCTATTTGAGAGCAATCTTGGCTGCCCTTCATATCTTTTTGGAGGGGTCTTACCTTGTTATTGTTCGGAAAGTTTAATTACATTGAATGAAAACCTAAACGATTTATCTATTTTAATTTTGATCTTTTTGTAGAGAATTTGCAGCAACCCTTGCTGGGATATTTTTAGATTATTTCATAGTGAAATATTCATCAGCTGCAGAATAGCTTCAACACAGCCGATGTCCGCTCCACAGAAAATATAGGTGAACAGAGCTAGCGTTTTAATAACTTCTTGTGGGATACAAAAGTTGTGCTGACAACGACGCTATAAACTTTCTGACGAGTGGATGAGTGAACGCGATCAAAAGAATAATGTTAGTCCACCAGCTAGACCAGATATTGATTGGTGCCACCTCAGCAGACTGAACATGAGTGGTGTTAAAATGTTTATAGGGGTGACTTAAAGAATATTAGGCTATGATAACCTCTCCACACCTGAAGCTTTGCCAGTTTAAAAAAAAACTAAATCAACTGAATTGCGTCATTGCTCAATCTTACACTTTGTGAAGTTCACGTTGAATTACATTTTATAATGGACCAAAGCTGATGAACATGCTCCGATCTGGCTCAAATTCACGTGGTAGACCTCTTAGGGTTGGGCACTACTCGAAATTAGTTTTTGCCCCCCCCCCCCCAATCATATCAGGATTTTGATCTTGTATCTCTGAAACTAACTACAAATTCGCAATTCTGACAAGTGCTTTCCTGCTGGGCTCGACGAGGTCGACAGAAAAGGCATAGTGGGGTCACCGCCAATCGCAATTTTCTCCTTATTAATTTGTTCAGAAATACCACCAAGCCGAGTTTTTCCACTCACCTGGCAAACTTGCAGAAACCCTAGAATGTTACACACCGTTAGAATGCTCTTGCGAAGAACTTTCGTTTTGTATATAACAGTAGGGCCTGCTGTCGTTTTTTAGGGCTCAAGTCCTCACAGAACTTAGCCACGTGTTAGCTCGACTATTTTGGCTAAGTTAATGTCAGTTTTGCGTTCTTGCTCGAAAACTATCATACCTAGCCTAAAAGGGCTTCTCTAAAATTCGAAAGAATATTAAATTTCCCGTCTAACCCTACCCAGATTTCTGTATAGTCTTATTCCTTCACCGAATATATGAGCCCCAACCACGAAAATCTTACAGTACATACTTCCCACCTACATTTATCAGCCTTTCCCATTACATACAGTAACATTCCTCAATTAATATGATTCGTTATTTTACAACGAGCTCTTGTTTTAGTTATTTCTTCTTTGTCGTAAACTCAACTTTTCCAAATTTATTGACCGTTTCTCTTGGTGTAAAATGATCAATTTTTCTTACTTTTTACTTACTGTTGGAGCCAATATGATACAAAACGTACTTTAAGGCCTTTTAATTAAACAGCGAATATAGATTCTATCCCCGGAACGTCCCCCCGCAGGAGTGAGTAGAATCCGGAGGACACGTTCTGCATTGCCATTATCAAAATGACGTCGCCCTTCTACCAAGCTCCCTACCCACGTATTCGCTCTTACTCAACGCTTGATGTATATTATTTGGCTCTACCGACTGAATAGAGTTGCCTACTTGCGGTAATTTTTACACACATATATTGGTATTATTTTACTTTAACCTAAACACGATTTTCATTATTTTTATTGTGTTTAATATGTAAATTGGGTCAATCTAAGACAATTTACATGTATAACGTTTTCGTCGGATATGCTTAGTTTTCGTGATATATGACTTTGAAATTCCCATCGGAGAAAATGCCGTGCGATCCCGTGCAGCAAAATTAGGGTTATGTAAGGTTAGGTCAGGTTAGGTTAGGTTAGACAAGGATAGGTTTGGTTAGGTTCCTTTTCGGTTGCTAGCAGGCCTGTAATGACATCGTTTTTTTTTTCTCCCATAGAAAACAATGGGAACTTCAAGATCTAATATCTCAAAAACTAAGCATTTGCGACGGAAACGTTATATATAAATTGTTTTAAATTCACCCAATTACCACACTGAAAGCAACAAAAACCCCCAAAAACATGTCTAAGTTAGAGTAAAAATTTACTGATGTATGTATTTAACCTACCAGTATCATGCGTACGTATCCTGGATACACACCCATTTGAGTTTATTGAGAAACGTAACAAACCATTGGAACACAGACGCACGCAGTCTGTATATGAAATGTTTAATTAGCGCCCGCGGCCGTGAGAGCTCACGGCGAAGGATTAGTGACTGAACTACATAACTCATGTGGTGATGGTGGTAGTGCATCATGACCCATGTTGCGCCTCATTGCGCAGGGCCAGAAAGGTCGTGAATGCCCATGGTTAGATAGTAAACCAGTGCCACCGGATGTATCCTGGATACTCGCATACCTCATTTACTTAGTCACTCGTGGGAGGACCTCCACGAACACACAGACACACACCAAATGTTAACAGAAGAGTTGATTTAGTTGGGAGAGTCATGAATACAGATGGTAATAATTTCCGTCGATCCTTTATACAGCAACTCATGCCGCAGCAGGTAATGATGAATGGAATTTTTTGTAGTAATTATCTACGTTAATTATTGGTAGTGTTATTTGTTTACGGAAATTATTGCAAGTAATTCCTGATTGTATTTGTTGAAAGTAATTGTTGATAAAAGTGATTGGGGCACTTCTGTAAAATACCTCCGTTATGTTTCCCGTGCAAAAAAAAAAAAAAAAGAAATTCGTTTCTGCCTGCAAAAATAGAAATACACCAGCGAAACCTCGAAATCGTTTTACAGAATTCCTGATTTTTTTCTGCAAATACCCGGTATTGCGGAAATACCCGGTATTGCGGAAATACCCGGTGTTGCGGAAATACCCGGTATTGCGGAAATACCCGGTATTGCGGAAATACCCGGTATTGCGGAAATACCCGGTATTGGGGAAAACAGAGCAAAATTGAGTCTGATCTCGACTCAAGCGTAATCAGTTCACAATTCACACCTCAAACTTCATTCAAGTTGACATACTTAATTTCAAGCTTGCACTTCTTACCAAGTAAAATAAATGCAAGCAAAAGACAGGCCAGGAGGTCCACTCCCACACAGGAGCCAAAGACTGAGCTTCGGTTAACAGGACCACAGATTATCCACATGTAAATGTAGGAATAGCACAAGGAGTTTTGCCATAATTTTTGACACCCTGGTGGACTTGAAAATTGAAAAACACGAAAGCAAACGTTGCTTATTTCCCTAACTGAACTCTTCTTGAGTTACCCATATATCCAAAAAGTCGAACGAATATGATATTTATGCATTATATTTTATCGTTGTACCATTTTTTTAAATCAAAACTGATTCAATTGTAACAATTCAAAGTAACTGATGATCAAATGTTGCATGTTATGATTTTTTTTCGAAAATTGATGACTATAAACGAATTTTATTGATTTCTATAGAGGCTACTAGTGCGGTGACCAGACATTTGTAGAATAAGCTGGCGATACCTATTATCGAAGTGTAATACGTAGTGAATTATTTACCAGCTATACGGGGCCAGACACGAGCGGAAGCGAGATACAGAGTTCTGTCGGGCACTCACAACTCGCTGCCCTCAGCAGCAGATTGAAGGTACTACACCTGTCACACAGCAATACCTCCTACGACAACAGACTCAGTGACGTTGAGTGGTATGCATCTATTTACGGACACCTTCACGGCAGAGACTCACACTGATCACTATACAGCCCCCGCTTCTGCTAGAAGTGTGAAGCCTGTGAACTAGAATAGAGTTCGAGTCCCGCCAAGCATTAAACAAGGAAATATAAAGCCGCTCTTCGGTACTTTTTTCGACCTAAGCTCTCAGGAGTGGAACTTTCCAGAACTTCAGAGACTTGAGACAAACCAATTTTAGGCGTCGAAGAAAACTTGAACTGGTGTGTATCTTAGCTACTCATACCAGCGGCCATCTTGATTTTCCGTAATATTTCTGTTAGCATAAGCGGGAATAATCTTCTTTAGAGCAGTCGAGTGTCTCCAAACTGCAATAAGTGTATATGAGGCATGTAAGATTTTCATATCCTCCTATTTTCTCGAAAGACTTGAGGACGCGGCAGAAGCCAAATTTTCGTGGCACTGAAAACTCGAACTGCTCCTCACCTTGCCTCCTGGAGTCGGTAAGAAGAAAATACAGCATATTAAAAAGAACACAGTCACGTACGTTTCGTTTGTATTGGTAACTTCATGCTATCTTTTCTGGTAAACAGGAATTTTTTTAGCTTTTCGGCTTAATATCTGACATGTTAAACTTTATTCTTCTACCTGAAGAACTGGTTGCTAAACTCAAAAAATTTTTGGGTAGACACTGTCAAACTGAAAAATTTCTACCAATAAACAGGCAAATAAAAAATAATTTCACCATGTTCCCGGAATATTCGCAACCAGTATGACTTCGCAGTCGATTGCTGGCTTACATTATATTGCCGTAGCCATGATACCAGTGTTATGTAGACATCTCCAGCGGCGCCCAATTTCTCTGAAATTTGAAATGGTTGAAACTATTGCTCTTGTCTATAGCACTGACGCTGCTGGCTCAGCGAGACAATGATGACGTCACAGCGGTCTCTAGAAAGTGCCGCGGTGCGCTTAGAGGTTGTGCTTCCGTGTCTTCCTTTGTGTAGTGTTGCACTTGCAGCACACCTAGCCGTGCTGTGAGCAGCNTAGATTAGATTAGATAGGCGGCAGTAGACGAACCAAAAGGCCCATTCCCAAAAAGACACCGGGATTTACACCCCGATCCTCTATGAGCTATTGCCATTATGTAAGTAGAATGTAGAAGAATGGAGAAACGAGAAGAGAAAAAATGGGAGACGAAAGAGAAAAAAGAAATGATATGACTTCGCAGTCGATTGCTGGCTTACATTATATTGCCGTAGCCATGATACCAGTGTTATGTAGATATTTCCAGCGGCGCCCAATTTCTCTGAAATTTGAAATGGTTGAGACTATTGCTCTTGTCTATAGCACTAACGCTGCTGGCTCAGCGAGACAATGATGACGTCACAGCGGTCTCTAGAAAGTGCCGCGGTGCGCTTAGAGGTTGTGCTTCCGTGTCTTCCTTTGTGTAGTGTTGCACTTGCAGCACACCTAGCCGTGCTGTGAGCAGCGGCCTGACAAGTGCAGGCCCTACCGATGTTAGCTCCGTGTCAGTCCCGCATGCGGGACGTGTAAAAATCATTGCAACGATTAATATTCACAAAACGCATGCCTCGGCTTCGGTTCACAGGACCACAGATTATCCACACGCAGGTGTACGAATACAACGCGTCTCAGTTGCGATGAGGCCTTAACCCTTATCGAGTTAAGGTACGTTGCAGTGGCCCGCCAGATTGAAACCTAGGGCCTTGATTTGTCAGGTACCTCAAGGAGGAACGTTGGCTTCGCCACTTAGAACCGTGTTGCAAGTGTTAGAGACAATCCGGTTGCGCTTGTTTTGGTTAAAACTAAATTTTCTGAGCCAAGACAGAGCTTCTGAACGTCTCCATGGCGACAGCCGCCATGTTAAGTGCTGTCCCGTGACTCAAGGTGTCGAAACCAACGCGCCTGTCTCAAGTTCCGGGAAGTTAAGCCTTGACATTCTAAACTCGCCGGCTAGACCTACACTCCCTCAATGCGTGTGTCGGCTATAGGGCCTTGAAAAATACAGCAACACCGGTTGCTACGGTTGTGCAACAGCACTATTTTGCGTTCGATGATATCTCTGTTCTGAATCGCGTCTATGCTGGTCTTCATCACCGAAATTCAAAATGTTCCCATCCTTGGCCAAAAGAAAGCAATTACAAAGGAATATACAAGAGTCTTATAATAGTTTTAGAGCAATGCACACGGAAGCGTTAATTTGAAAATTTCACCCGAAATGGATTTGATGGGTGACAAATTTAAAGCAAAAATAATCATCCTCCTATACTGAAACTAAATGCAAATTAGGACCCGCAGGCCGTATGCTGTCGGCTAGTCTTTCAGATTATGCCACCTTGACGGACAAACTGTAGATATGCCACTTCTCTGTGTTCGGTATTTCTGATAAAAATTGTGATGGAATTTAAATCTTCATCTGAAAATGCTTTCAACTCCATCATTATCAGAGTTTCTTTCTTCAGAGCCCCAAAATCATCTATTCAACTATTATTTCACCTATCTAATGAAGAAAATAGAGGCTAAGAGTAGTTTCAATGTCGATTAAATTCTATTATGAGAAAATTTCACCGGATAGTATAGGGTGAATGCTCCGGCAGCACATCTAAAGCATTTGTTTAGCTTTCACGGTAACTGCAGAAGCTGCAGATAACTCCACAGTGGCACTGAGTTAAAAAATGCAACAGGGAATAGTTATAAAGAGATCGGTTCTAGTTTCAGCGTTAAACAACTTGCCAATTGAAAATCATGACGACCATTTTCTAAGTTAGACACGATAATGAGCTACACTGGTATGTGTAGGGATCTGTTCAATCGGAGATCAGGAGAAACTATAGAAGAAGTAAAATTACTGAATCCACCTATGTTATCCCGTTGCGCTTGCAGGACAAAAATGATAGTCAATTTTTCAATTAAGTCACAAATCTATTTGCTGCTAAAAGTCTGTGAACCTTGCTTGTTTACTCATATCACGTTTATTAACATTCTCGTATTTTGTTTGGCACAGCTTCTTTGCTTTTATATGGGAAGGAATTCGAGGGATGAAGATTTAATGCGCTTAATCAATCACCCTTAGATACCTAGGCGGCAATAGACTGACAGTATCTGTGATACGGAATTAAAACCTGCTCTCACCTGCAAGAACAGGCCAGCTGGAAATTTAACTGAAACATAACGTAAAATATACATCGACTTTGCTTACAGCCTGGGTGTTGAATATTCGTTAGAGAAGAAAAGAATCTGTTGAGAGTGAGCCGTTGGGCAGCTTCTTGACGGGCAGGAGACGACGGACGAATAGCGTGAGGTCTATGACCAGCTAAATAACACCTGCTTTAGTGCGAAAGCAAAGACGATCGTGATGACGACCCAACGGGTCACGGTTCGTCTAGTAGATGCTAAAGCCTTAGATTAGCTTCAATAATCGTCAGAAAACTAATACAGGATGAAAAAATTAGGGCGTAAGTCCAGTTCAACCTAACAGTGGCTATCACTAAACTGTCGCACGCGTGTGCGTGGAGATATCTAGGAAGGTCCTTTCTAACTTTACCCTTTACTGAATGAAAACTTCATCAATCATTTGCTATTGCGCTAGAAACTTTGCCATAGTGTTTGATGACTTTGGAACAAATTAAATCTCAATGGTATGTGCTGATCAAATTGCTATCATTTTGCTTTGGTATCCCTTGTAATTGAAATTCTGAAATCACCTCAGAAACCGAGACTTACTGAATCATTGTGCCAAATTTTTTTAAAATTATCACTCAGATTACAACATTATAGTGTTTAATAAGCTCAAACGTGGACTAACTTGCGTCATCCTGTGAGTGAAGATGTTTTAGTGAAACTGGTCAATTCACGTGATAGCAATTGACCCGCCAGCCGATGATCTGCTTTAATGTGGAAAGGTGGGCTTTCGGTGGCTTCTTGATCCAACTATTTTTCAATGTCCTGCGGGACTAAAAATGAGCGTAAATCGGCCCGGCCGCTATTCAGAGCACGGGTAGCCGTGCAGCAAATGCTACACAGACACATAGCTTCTAAGCACACCTCGGCCCTTCCTCGAGACCGCTGTGACGTCATCGTTGTGTCGCTGAGCCAGCAGCGTCATTGCTATAGACAAGAGCAAAAGTCTCAACCATTTCAAGTGTCAGCGAAATTTGGCGCCGCTGGAGATATCTACATAACACTGGTATCATGTCTACGGATATACATTGTAAGCGAGCAATCGACTGTGACGTCATCTTTGTCGAAAATATTCCCGGGAAAACACAGAAATAAGTGTTGTTTTTTTAGTATATCTGTTTATTACTGCCAATGCTACAATTAATTAAATCGACACTCTCTACTTGAAAAAACAATCAGTGTGAGTCTCTTCCGCGAAAGCGTCCGCAAAATGCATGCGTGAGACTCAATACATTATATATGGGGCGTGGGAGGTGGTGCTCTGCTGCAGGTGCAGCTAGGTTAATGGTAGAGCTTAGCCCTGCAAGTCGTGGATTCCCGGCTATACTCATCGGTGTCAGCGTAAGTTGGTCCCGACAGGGCCAGTTAACAAATTAACTCTAGTTTCTCATTTATAATTACTTCAAGCGAGGCATCAGTCGAGTCTGTAATAATTAATCAGATTCATTTACAACTACTCAATCTCAATAAATTATCCTTTCATCCTTTATGTTTTCATTGACACTAGTAAACCATTACGATTACATCAAGATCTAGTCAACTATGGTAAACGATGGAATAAAAAGCAAAGTTTGTAACTTTTTTTAGTAGTTGATGTGATGGGTAACTAGCCTCAGAGATAGATAGCAAACAGTGTTAACTAGTTCATACATGTTACTTGCTTTATAAATGCGGTGAGCCTGGGCTCCCATGCACAAAAAAAGAAGGGTAATCATTTCTACACTATTACAGCTGTTTACTGTGCCATGCAAAAATCGGTTTGCTTGAAATAAGGCAATAAAATGTCGGTTGACAAAAAAAAAAAAAAAAAACAATTACAACAATATAGCCACGGCTTTCTAAGTATTCATATGGCTTATTTTGTAATCATCATATACCATTTCACATACTAGTACACTCCGCCATGAAAAATTACTGCGGAAGAACATGGCTTACAGGAAAAAACTACAGTAGCATACGTATTTTCGGGGCAGTATTAATAGCTTTAGAAGTAATTAAATTCCAAAATTATAAACTTTATTTGTGAAATTTGCATCGCAAAGAACTTTTCTCGTCAAAATATCACAAATGGTTATATGGAGGAGTGTTGTTTAATAGTTCAAGCTTCATATAATAGTCGTTCCAAGGCGGTATTTCATGTGATAAAGCAGTTTCCCTGTCGACACAGCATTTTCTTCCGACTTTTCTGAGAAGATCGTAATTATTAGGGTAACATAGCTAGACACGCGTTCAAAGTTTAACAAGAAAGATTTCGTTGCAAGTTTCATGACTTTTTAAAGAGAAATTGGCGTTTTCTGTGGTTACATGGAAAAATCTGGAGGGAAAACTGGATTACTTATAATTACTACGAAGTAGTTTTTAATTTGACAGGGGCAAAAAATGTTTGAAGCACAGTAGATGCTACCGGTGAGAGCGAAAACTTAGTATACTCTTTTGCTGCCAAAACTCATTTTTTCCGCTAATCCGGAGCTTTAGGAAAAATATAAAGGTTTACCAAGTTATTTTTTCCGTGTTCAAAATAGCCCAACATCAATTACCACCCCATGGCAGCGGAATTGATACTTGTGCAACACCGACGATCTGCTCTCCACCTGACGTCACATGCGTAGATGCGCAGAACCGTCTCAAAATGGTCAAGCGATGAGTCAACCTGTTAACGTAGTTAAGCCATGCACTAGGCCATCATATATGATAGCAAAATTTTTAGGGAATTATGGGTAAGTGTTGTACGTCTAAGACAAAATCCAGCAGTGACAGAAATCGAGCGCATGACCAAGCGTTGCCGTATATGGCCATGGCAGCCCATAGAGGGCTTAAAAAAAAACAGTCACACTAACGTAACAGTTTAGAAACGCGGACTTTGTTGCGACGGGGCATCGCCATCCTGGCCACCTGCACCCATTTGAAGCGTGAACAACCTTCAGCTGTATGTCGCTACGAATCATGTCACAAGTTTCTACAGATCTGCAAATTAGAGATATACTCAAAATAAGGTTACAATGCTGAGAGAATTTCAAATTTCTGCAGTAGTAAAGTTCTTCTTAAAAAATGCTCACGATGGTACCACGGAGTGTAAATCAATGATAAATAATTAATTAGAGAATTCCTGATATAGTTGATGAGTAGCTAAGTGAAATTCAGGAGTGACTTAAGGCAATTGCAAATTCAAAAATGTGCTTCTGTTTATCTGATTATACCAGTCGGTCTACAAAGGACGGCTATTAAACTGCGTGCACCACCTATCTATTTTCGTTAATTGATCCATCGTTCAAAAATGACGGCTACAAATACATGTATCACTTCTTCCGTCGGGTTTCTTTAGCTAGGCAGGAAACAATGCACTAATTGGATTGACTTTCGATTTCATTTCCCATCAGAAGAAGCGAAGGAAGTGAGCTCCCATTGGGCAGTGCTGCACAGGCCTGGCTACAGTTGGCTGCCTTGTGGACATGGGAACTGCAGCGGCCTCTGGTCCCCGTGTACTGACGCTTAAATGCTGACTCAGCATCGGGCGTCATTCTTGACATAACTGGGAGAATTAACTTTGACTTAGGCATAAATAATATACGACATTAGCGATAGTGAACAGGGTTCGCTGTAAAATTTTCAGGGCTTTATTACCTCCGCCAAGGAGGTATGTTTTCGTCGTGTTTGTTTGTCTGTCTGTCACTAAGATAACTCAAAAAGTCATGAACCGATTTGGATGAAATTTACAGGGATTGTTAGGTATGTTAGGAGGAACAGATGATTAACTTTTTGTGAAGATATGTCTGTCCGTTTGTTTGTTTGTTTGTTTGTCTGCCTCATTTTTCTCGATGCTATAACTCAAAAAGTTAAAGATGGATTTTGATAAGTCTA
This sequence comes from Parhyale hawaiensis, assembly GCA_001587735.2. Taxonomy (NCBI): domain Eukaryota; kingdom Metazoa; phylum Arthropoda; class Malacostraca; order Amphipoda; family Hyalidae; genus Parhyale; species Parhyale hawaiensis. The sequence goes on from LQNS02277812.1 coordinate 3,234,788, forward strand.
ACATGAGTTGTTAGGTATAAAACAAAGAGTATATGACCAAATTTTGGTAATAATCCGTTTGTTCGTTCGTTCGTTCGTCACTGTTTTTAATTTTATGCTTGTTAGCACAATAACCAAAAAACTAATGAATGGATCTTTATGAAATTTATAGGAGTTGTTAGTAATGGTAAAAGACATAAATGATCAAATTTTTGTTAAGATCGGTTGGTTCGTTTGTATGTTTGACTCATATATGTCATAACGTTTGTTAACAGTATAACTCAAAAAGGTATGAACGGATCTTTAAAAAAATTGAACAAGCTGTTAATAATATAAAAAGGCACAAATGATTAGATTTTGAAGTTTATGCAATGAAAATTATGGTTTCAGAGCCAATTTGAATCTATGCTACCGTTGGCTCACTTGGCGGAGGTATGCGCTCTCAGAGTGCTCTAGTTCAGGTATAAAATTATCGGAAAAATATATTGGTTTCTATCAGAATATGAGCATTTCTTCTTCGATGTATGAGTTTATTCAGCGCGGGTAATTGGCATTGGCCTAACAGTGTTCCTCTGACAGAAGTGTCACGTAAGTCCTGATGCTTGTACCGTAGTAAAGTAACGCGTAAGCTGAAAAGACAGAATAACTTTTTGGCCTTTTACGTTAGGCGTCCAAAAGGGCGACCCAACGCTGGCCAATATTGCTTGGCGAAGTATAACCGCCTATATGTCAGCGCATGTTGGCAGAGCATTGGCTCAGTATTGGTTAACAAAGCTCCAACATTCACCCAACATTCCAATACTGTGCCGACATCCATCCAAGGGTATCTTGCTACGTGGGCAGTTGACGGATTCATATACGTCACGTAACTCCAAAGTTCAGGGTTGGAACATTTTAGACGCTCCGTGGAGCTTATGTCAGTCCTCGGCAGCAGAACGCAATCGTCCACTCAGCAGGGGTTGCACACATAAGCAAGATGCTCCTGCAACACAACATAACCTCTTATGATCACGGCCGGAGAAACCGACCTTATTTGCCATTACAAAATGTTGTATTAGGCCTATAATTTAGGCAAGTATGGCATCCAATATCTGCCTACAGAGGAGACAACTGTCGCCTGTACAGGCTCGCAGTCCTCTGTAAAGTGTCACCAGTTACGATCCAGCTCCAGTATCTATTGTCTGTCTTTGCTGTCGTATTTGTTTGTGCGGGTAGCGTTTGTGCCAATAGCTGTGCGCAGCACCCCGGTGTACTCGAGGGAGTGCGTGCGTGCGTTTGTACATATGTACAGTATAATGACTGGGATCCCTGACGCGCTTGTGCTGTGCTGCTCTCTCTCTCTCAGACTGTCCCCCATCCCTGCACCTCCCTCTATAGAATTGCCAGATACCGCCATTCTAGACACCATTCTTTATCGAAACGATGAGTTTATTTCGATGAATATCATGTTGTATGGTTATATATTTCTGTCGTAAGTTTCTTCACGATAATTAGAAAGACTGCGATTGGTACTTGATTCTTTTGCGGGAACATAACATGATATTATATAGCCCTGCGGGACTGAAGCAAGCAATGGATCAGTAGCCCAAACAAGGAAACGTATCGCTTTCGAAACTGTTCATTTCTTTGCACAATTGTTTGCTCCATTCTATTTCGAAAAGACAAGTTTAAATAGATAAAAAAAAACATTCAGTGCTACAAGTTATATAAATATATATTGCTGTCATAAGTGTCTTCTCAAGAAGTTAATGAATTTTAGCATTGGACTTGCTTCCATTGGTATGCATGTTTAGGCTTTTTTTCGTTGAAAATGCTGTAGTATCTGTATGTTCTCATGGCTACGTCAAGCATATTGCGCCAACTGCTTGAATATATTGCAACACTTCAACGCAGTAAGTTCAGTCGGTAGCGTTTTCGATATGGAGGAGCAACGTATGGAGGACGTTGAGAATACCAATCGCATTCTCTCTAATTATATTACTTATCGTAACGACACTTACGACAGCAACATATATCCATATAACTTTGACTACTGCATGCTTTTCATCTAAATAAACTCGTTTCGACAAAGAATAGCCTCTAGAATAGAAGTATCTGGCAATTTTAAAGAGGGAGGCGGAGGGATGTGTAACAGAGAAAGCAGGTAAGAGCATCCAGTCATCATACGCACTCGCTCGCGGGTGCACGGGGTGCTGCGCCCAGCTATTGACACAAACGCGTCCGGGTAATGGCGCATGTATCAGCGGGTGTGTACGGCGGAAGTCCGTTGGTGTTCCAACGTTCACAAGGAAGTATTTAAGAAGGCACTTCATTGCCGTAGAGGAACTGGCCTCTCTCGCCTCTTCTGATCATAAGAGAAATCGAAAATCAATCCAGCTGGTGCATTGTTCCCTGCGCAGCGGAACTGGCGCATGCGCATGAGAGTAGATTAGGTGTGGTGCGCATGTCTGTAGCCGTTACTGTTTATGGCCGAATACAATAGTGAACACAAACAGTTGTTCGGCGCAGATTCTCTGCCTTTTTTTTATGGCCGGATAATGTAGTGAAACCCTGAGTTTTAAAGCATTTTCATAGTTATCATATTATTGCGGTGGGTTGGATAGGCACCCTCAGAATGATAGTCAGAGCAATTTCGGAGCCGTCATTTTTATACGGTTTTATGCAGTGAGCCCTTTATGACTACATCAGACCTGTAGGTTGCAATTTACTTTAGTCTCCCCCAAATCCGATGATTGATTATGTCTCCGCCTACTGGTTTTACTCCCACTGTTAAACCGCTGCATGTTTAGCTTGTTTGCAGTTTGGAAATAATTTGCGATTTTTCGAGAAAAAAATTGTTCGCTGCATTTTTTTTACTCAAAGT
>LQNS02277812.1:3260530-3273051 GCA_001587735.2 Parhyale hawaiensis
TTTTGCATATGCATAACATATTTTGCATATGCCTAATAAAATTTGCATATGCATACGAGTTTGCATATTTTTACATTCATTGCATATTATAGCTTGCATATTTTGGGCGTGCATATATGCAAGATATGCAATGTCACTGCCCTAGTGATGATCAACTAAAGAATACCATCGGGAGTTTTTCCAAATAAATAGAAATGAATTAAGATAGATTGCTTTTTGATGATTTACCTAATGCCGCAGCCTACGTTTAGGTACCGTTTTCCAGTCCCGTAAGTACTTCTGGTAGCTATTAGGAAATAGCACTTTATTATTTACAGTAAAGCAGTAACGGAATTTAAATAACCTCTAAAGGGCCAATATAGACTAAAATTTAATATACATCGACTCACGAAGAAATGGGCTTACAAACAGGCTTTCGCACCCTCTTGTGTTTCTTAAGCTGGGGACTTTCTGTTTATGATTGACTTAAGTAGAGTTACCGGTCACGAAAATTGACGGCAAAGAATTGGTGACTACTCATGCTCGTGGTGGTGATGTTGCAACATGAGTAACCACATGACACTATTGCTCTTCATTGTTCCGTCTGTGATATATAGAAACAATTGATAAGGGCGAGCGGGGCCAGTTCCACGGCTGCATTCTACTGTCGTTTTCTTTCCCGAGCAGATAAGAAAGAAACTTTCTGAGGGTCGAAAAGTTCTTCAAAAGATGTTTTTAACATGCAAAAGTTTTGTTTGAGTAAAATGAAGCTCGAATTGGTCTAAAGCTTTATCGATTTGAGATTACCGCTCCAAACTCTACCTTAAATAACGAACCCAACGCTCACGCCTATAAACTATGCAAGTGAAGTCGATACCTCTGAGCGAAGGCAGGACTAGGCGCCTATTCCCACTCAGGAGCCAAAGCCTGGGCTTCGGTTCACAGGACCACAGATTACCCCCATGCAGGTGTACGAATACAACACGTCTCAGTTGCGTGCAGGCCTTAACCCTATTCCCGCCAGCCTGTGTTATTTTTCTACAAGGCTACTCTGTCCTATGGTATTCCTACGGGAAAAGACTTTGTAGCGAATCAGCACAGACTGGTGCGGATAGGGTTAAGGGAATCTGGTCCATCAGCTGATGTTGCACTAAACATCGAAATTGTGTCCTGAAGAAGAAACATGAGTCGAACGGGCAGTATTCAGTCCACATGGATTTTCTACCCCCAATGGTCGGACGGAAGTGGACTTAATTTCATACGGGATGAAAAGCGTCTTCGACTGACACAAAAGCTTAAGCCAAGCTGATTAGCATTGGTTGGGCAGAAACTTCAGCCTTGAACGCTATATGTAGTTATGTTTGAGCGCAAGTCCGTAAGTTCATACTGATTAGTCCTGAGGCTCTACGGAAGAGAGCGTCTGGTACCCGCAGGCGCAATCGGGTTTCGACAGCCAGCGAAATCAACGCACCTGCCTGCAGATACGGACATGACAAGAGCAAGAGCTTATGGTTTAACTTGCTCTCGTCGTGCCAATTGGAGACGCCTGACCAGGGCAGCCCATAGAGGGCTTGAAAGATACATTGCACGCACATAGAAGAGTAAGTCATTGCACAACGTTCAGCTCATCCATCGTACGGATATTGCTGAAGTTTTTCTCCTAGTATAGTTGGTTTGGGATTTATGAATCTTAAATTATACACACCGCCATGGATCGGATAATTTGCAAAATCAGTCGCGAGTCAATAGAAATATCGCAAATCAACGAATCGGAACGATACATAATGACTCTCAACCTAAAGTTGCGAAACCAACATTCCTGTCTGAAGTTGCAGACGTGCTGACTGCCGGAGGTTGTGTCTTATCTGGCTGGCTCTTGTAATATGAATTGGAAACGCCTAACCAGGGCAGCCACTTGGGGGCTCAAAAAACGAAACGTTTTTATAAGGTAAGCAGTGTATCTTTACTTTTTTGTTACTGAACATTTGTACACTTACTGACGCAATTGCCTGCAGATTTGTTATTGAAGTTTATACCAACCTTGAGTCCGACGAGCGGCAATTTTCCTTTCATTCCGAATAGAAAAGCTTTAATGACCAAAGTGGTCACAAATCCTGCATTTGAATGCAAATCAAACCGACTAGACAGTTTCATGGGGAGATTTAATCAGTACACTGGTTAGGGGAAACTCAAACAAAGTGCGACCGCAGAACCAGTTGAAGCTGTTCGTGTTCATGGAACTCGGCCGTGTAAAATGACGGTTGGGCAGCTGAGTCCTTACTCAATTTATGATCCTTAAGCCCTAAGTGGCGGAATGTGCATCTTGCACCACATTCCGGAAACGGATATTTCCGTCATTCGCAGTAATGGGTTTTCCGGACCAGCCATTAAAAAAGTAATGGCAACCAATATACTACGACTTTGAGACCGTGTTCACTTCTCCTCCCAACCGTCAAAAATGATGGTTACGAATATGTGTATCACTCATCCTGGATTCATAGATGCACTGGTGATGCTGCCGGTCAAGGCGCTGTTCACTAGCCAGACCTACTCTAGATTTCATTGATAACCAACAAAAGAGAGGAGGACCAGGTAATGTTCAGCAGTGCAGTGTTTTCTTGACAACATTTAGCTCCAAATATTACCTTGTGAGCATTGAAACACCCAAGAACTTCTGTCCGATCGGTGAGACATTCGCCATCATCCTCATAGACACATGCGGACACACAGACAAGCAACTAGAGCTAAGCTCTCTGAGAGCAAACGTCCACCGCGTAGCACAAAAGACGGAATAGTAGGAAAGTAGAGAGACAATGAGACCAACGAATCTTGATAAGACTTTCTTCACCTGTTCCTCATAACATTCGTTCAGTTCCTGTAAATTCCGTGAAGATCCACCGATGCTTTTATTGGTGATGTTATTATCTGCATGCACACTAGAAGCCATTCAACTACTTGAATGTTTCTATTAGTTTCCCCCTGAGTCGTCTTTGCTCGAGAGAGATCAGACCAGATCTTTTAGGTGACATTCATACAGCTTGTTTCGTATCTGAAGTATCAATTTCGTTGCACTGCGTTGGACCCTTTCAATGTTATCTATATCTTTGCACAGATGTGTCGACCAGATTTGAACAGAAAATTATCAGTTTGGCTGCACTAACGCCTTGTACTAGGGAATGACGATGTCCTTAGATTTATACTCGAATACCTGGTGATGAATCCCAATACTCTGCTTGCCATTTTCACAATCATGTCCACTTCCTGACTGCGTTGTAGTTTGTTTCTAACGGTGAATCCCAAGTCACATTGTTGGGTGACAGCAGCCAATACCGTCAGCAATGTTCAAACATATCTAAAAAAAATTATTACTACCTTCAGCATAAAACATACAATATTTACACTTTAGAGAGATGAGTAAAAATTCATATCAGATAATCCATGCCTAGTAAAGTCGGAGTAACCGTTTACAACATTGCTGACTGCGCTGTAGCGGCCCACAGCACTGGTACTTGTCTTAGCTGTGTATTGGTGCTGCGGGACCTTTCAATATATCGAGAGTTAGAGACAGAATCTATTCAAGTCGATAATCAAGCCATTTTCGTTCAGACGCCTGATCACAAGCTGTTTCTCGAACCGATAATTCATTTTAATACATATATAAAGCATAACAAATTCTAAAATATTTACTGCTTGAGCTGAAAATGCTTTACAACTTTAAAATCCAACTAGCAATATTTTTAAATTTGCATGTGTGTGCCAAGCTGTCCAGATCTGTGGGAGTGATGCGTAGGCTGTCTTGTTATGTCCCTACTCAGGTGCTATTTACCCATTACTATAGTATGGTGTATCCCTACTTGACGTATGGTATCACTGCTTGGGGTACTGCTGGAGTGACCCTAACTAACAGGGTTGCCTCGCTCCAAAGGGCTGCGCTGAGGCTCTTGAATGTTCCTGTGGCTCAACTGCAGTCTCGTTATCACGTCATGTCTTTCCAGCAGATCTTCAAGTTTTACTCTTTACTAAAGTTCTATAAATGCTACATATAAGGCGAACACGTTCACTTTTATAGTAAGATTTCTGCATACCAACCGAATCACAATTATATCACGCGTTTTGAGAGCAAGGACTGCATTCGGCTGCCAATTTATTCAAAAGCGAAAAGCCAGTCATCTTTTTTGGTCAATACGATATACTCTTGGTGTGCTGACTCGGCAGTTGTGTGTGCATGCTCGGCGCCGTGGCGGAACTGCTTTCCTCAGAGATGAGGGGGGTGGGGGGTCTCGGGTTATTTGTTCNAGGGCGACTGCGACTACACTTGCTCGTCTGGGGCCAGTGGGCCTATACCCGCAGCACAAACCAGTGCATGTGGGTTTCCCAGGTGAGGGTGTGGTCTAAGTTGACTTTACCTTTACCTTTAATACGCTGCCTGATAATATCAGGAAGGCAGACTCGTTTACAAATTTTCCGAACCTGCTAACGCAACCATATTCTGAACGTTTAACTAGGACATGTTGTTCTGTAATTTTCAACGAATTGTCTTCCAGGGGACGTTAGGCGAACCAGGGCCGGTGACTAGCTAGGTTCACCCATGCGGTGTGGTGGTGAGTGGCCTTCGGGGGGTTCCTGCGGGTTGCCGTACACTTCAGCTAGCTTCGGGACGTCTTTCTCTCGTGCCTTCGTTATCGTCTTCATTTCCGTGCTGCCTATCGTGGGATTAGAATTTCGCTCCGCCTCTCCTTTCCCAACTCGCAGTTCTCATGTAGGTCTGGTCCTGCGTGGGTCCGCCCTTTGGCGTTTTATCCTTGTTTCCTGTACACTCTACTTGTGCCTTCCTTTCCTCGGAAGAAACCCAGTCCAGTTGTATCAAAGGACTTACAGAACAAACCCACGCACTTTTTTTGCTTAACAAACAATCATTTCATTGTAATTTTATGTTCTGTTTTTTCCCTCAAATATGAATTAGGATGATCCTTATTCCATTTTACTGTTCCCGACTAGCATCAGCTACAAATGGGTTTGAAACTGGTGTTGAAGAACAACATCTTCGCCCCGTATATTACGTGAAGCCTCTACGTACTGTGGACTCTGCGTTCTACTGTGGAGCACCGCGAGGCCAAGCATTCGTGGCTCAGACGACGCTGGGAGACATTGTGTGGCGCCCTCAAGGATGGGCCCTTCACCCGACGTATCACGTGTCTTGACTTCTGCTTAGCTAACACTAACCTCCGTGCTGGTACAAAGAAAAACTATAAAGTAGTTACATTAGTACTACAGTGGCACGCTTTCCTTTGCCTTTCTAAGTTCATATCCTGTCTGGGTCAACCCAACGGCATTCGCCCAGAGTTTCACCTCGCAATCCCTTTGCTATAAAAGCCAAGGCGCGACTCTTGCGCGCGTTCATTCTTAGTTAACTCACGGGCAATCTCTGCCCTGTCTTTACCACTTCCCCAGTGCCTCTCCAGCCACTTATACCACGTGTATTACTTGTATTACCAACTCCCGGTCAATTATACTTGCGTTCCAGATCTCGATCTAACTACAGACGAGATCCCTCGAACTCACATACTGTATACAGCCTTGTTTATACAAACAGCACGGAACTCTTGCTTTACCCATGTGTATTAACTAATAAAGAGAAAACCACAATATGACTTTGAAATCCTTCGTGGAAAAAACATTGCCTTACCACTCACCTTCTCATTGAAGAAATCGCCAACAACTGGGTTTCAATATGGTTGTTGTACCCATTTTACCTACTTTGCATTTGATCATGATCCTTGTTCTAATAAACTCACTTTTCTCAGTCGAACATATATTTGTCCTTTCTATGGATATGAAAGGATCTAAGACCCGTTATTCGATCGTATGGACAGAACTTTGATCCATTATCTGAATAAATCCAGTACCTTTAATTATATTGGTCCCTGAAATATTGCTGGAACGCATCACAGTTCTCTTTTTGAACGGAACCTCGATCCGCTAAGTGAACGGATCACAGGTCCATCATTGAATGAATCCTAGATCCGGCATTGTACCCTGCCTGGATCCTGCACTGTCCGATCATATCTGCATAAGAGCGTGAGGTTCAGAGGGCGGCTGCCTTGGGCCGCTGCAAAGATAACGTGAAGACAAATCGCTCCTTGGGAAGCTGACACGTAACCACGTAAGTTTGAACGTCGCATCTCGTCCTCCGTTGAAAACGAAGAAATTAGTCAAAATGTCAATTACATACCTCAAACTCTGCTAAACATCCAAAGCAATTGAATTTATATATTTTAGACTTGAGACAGATTCCAGGAAAAATATTAGGTGTTGTAGTTCTCTATAGTATTCGATAAAGCTTATCAATCTTGTGGCAAGATAACTACCAGGCTAACTATTGTATTTTTGTTATTATATATGCACGTTGTACACGCACAACTGTCTAATATAGAATCGAGAAAATAAATAAACTCCAATGACTTGTAGGAATTTGTGGGGACTACATGTAATTTCTAATTCCTATAAGTTAAATCAATCGATTTAAGGCCAAAGTTTTTGCTCTGTCGGCCACAGCCCACAGCGCAGCCGCCACGCTCCTTCAGTTACCGCTGCAGTGCCCGGCCGTCAAAAACGATATCACAAAATTAAATTCTTGAGTTATTTTGCACCAGCTGGTTGTATTGAAGGATTTTAACCTTCAATGAGCCGAGCGCCACCAATTCTGCTCGGGTAACATGGCCGTCCTCCCATTTGCAGCATTCGAAAGGTAGCCAATATTTTCCTATGTGTTGACGAGCAGCTTCTGCTCCCGAGTGTTTGTTGTGACCGGCCGCTCCTGTGCAGTGCGTAGCCTTGTAGATGCTGCTTGTATAGATAGCTATGCAGGTGGATCAATTCTAAGATATGATGTTGTGGGGTCTCATGCCCTCTTGCATATCGCCCTGCTATTGGAACTGGAACAGAGAGAAGCTAAAACACCCATTCCCAGACAGGACCATATGATTCCCTATGTTTCTGTAGCCAACACCATAGGGAAACCATACGAGAGCTGGAAATTGTACAATTGAATGCAGTACAAATTAAATTTTACAGCACATTTTTCTAAAGGTAATTTCGGCTTGCCCGTATACTCCAGCTCGCAAACCTACATTCACTGGTTCCATTCACGGTCGCAGTCGACCACATACTGTCCGGGCAATGGTGTCGTACTGACGTATTACCCAATAGACAATTGCCCCCCTCACCCTAGGGCCAGTGCCTCCCAGAGACTACGAGTGAAAGAATCGCTGACGCTACACACTCCCGGTCGTCAAGACGTTTTCCTTCCCTGGCTTGGTCTCGAACTCTCGCTCGAAAATGCGCAAGTGTGCAACCTTGGCACTGAACTACTGGAGGTCACTAGCATCAGCTGTTGCTACAACCTTTATTTTGCCAGTTGTTGGGGCCTCAGTTCAGGAGTTTTCTCTGTTTTGGGAGTCCCTGTTTGACGAGTTCTACTCTTGTTAAGATGGTCAAGATACAAACCAGTTCAAGTTTCCGGAGAAGCAAATAACTTGTTTACCTCAAGTCTCTAAAGTTCTGGAAAGTTCAGCTGCGGAGCACTTCGGTGGAGGAATATGTAGCGAGGAGAGATTTTGTGTTTCCAGAGATTGCGAAATTTAAACACTTACTGGACGCATGCTTACTGAAAGTGCCAGATAAACCTGCTGTTAGCGGCTACGTGAACTGTGGGGATAATTCGCTGTTAGCCACATCTCTGGTCACGGACTGTAGCATCACCTCTGCACAAGATGGGCGGCGTGCGTAACGTCGCCTGGACCTCGTCCGAAGTATCATCAAAGGTAAGGTATCTCGGTGTTGGGGAGATGCCAGCGCTATTGGAGTTCTCACCCTCCGGCTGGATCTATCGTGATATGGATCAGTTTCAACGCGATAGATGTAGAATATAGTGCCACTCCATCGCTTGCAGTAGGAGGTAGTGCTGTGCTGCAGTAGATCCCCCGAGCCGGACAGCAGCCTTTGCGCGAAGGATATTTGCCCCGTGGGATGTTCAAATATAGTCTAGTAAAGACACTTTGAACTTTGTGAAGGACATCTACCAACAAGAGGATGCTTGCACAGCGTGTGCAGAGCTTCTTTATGAATGATATCCTCGCACATATATACGCATTATTCCAAGAGCTCAGGCAATGGTCTCTTTGTTCTTCATCAGTGAGTTACAATATTGCAGTTTAGAATGTAATAAAAATATAATAAATAAATAAGATGATGTTTTGGCGCAGTTCAAAAATTTGTGGAAATTAGGATTTGATGGCAAACTCAAGAAAAGTTAATTAGCCCTATTTTGGTTAGGGCCATATTTTTCATAATAACTTTCAAGTGCAGAAACCCGTTGATTAAAGCGCTGCATTTCCAACAAAATCACAAAGTGAAGCACTCTGAGAGCGCATGCGTCCGCCAGGTGTGTCCACAGTAGCGACAAATTCAAATTGGATTTGAAATCATGATTTTCTTAGTGTCAACTCCAAAATCTAATCATTTGTGCCTCTCGGTAGTATTTACAGTTTCTGCAATTTTTTTTTGTCCATTCTTTACTTCTCGAGTTATGCCGCTAACAAAGATTACGACAAACATAATATGTCAAACAAGCAAGCGATCCCACCGATCTGCACCAGAATTTAATCAATTATATCTTTCAGCATTATTAACAACACCTGTAAATTTCATTGAGATCCAATAAAACTTTTTGATTTATTGCGTTAACAAGCATAAAAAAAAAAACAGCGACAAACACCCGAACGAACCAACGAATAATCCCAAAAAATTTGGTTATTTTCTCTTCGTGATATACCTAACAACTCCTGTAAATTTAATAAAAAGTCGTTAACAACTTTTTCATTTATGGCATTGCGATAAATGAGGCAGACAAACGAACGGATGAACGGATCTTCACAAAAAGTTAATCATCTCTTGCTGCGCACATACCTAACACTCCCTGTAAAGTTTGTCACAATCCGTCCATAACTTTTTGAGTTATCTTGGTGACAGATAGACAGAATAACATACAGACAAACCACACCAAATCATTACCTCGTTGGCGGAAGTAACGAATGCTATAGAAAGTTTCTCATGTAACCAGACATTAAAACTGTGGCAGTTTTTATATTTTTGCATACGTATCCTGGATACTCGCCCAGCCCATTTATTTCAGTAAGCAGTAGGGTCAAGGAGGTTCTAATAGAGAGGAGTGCACCCTATCTATTTATCCTACGAGAGCGTTGCGAGTAAACTTTTCCCTTAAACTGGCTGAGTGGCTTATCCAATCGGAGAGCGGCATTGCCTCACGCAGCATATATAGGAGNGCTCCCCCGTGAAACTCAGTGCTCCCCCGTCTTTTCCACCAATCAGCATCTCACAGCTATAAGAGATCTTGTTGACTCGCTGGCAAGTCTGTAACTGGGCCACAAGGCTCCCTCCTTCTTTATTGAAGCTCCTTGTAGCCATTAACCACCGATGAAATTCCGAGCGGATGGAATATGTAAAGGAAACTTGTATCCTGTATACCATCTGATGATGAAAGTAACAGGGTGACCACTGGGATATAAATCTTCAGACAGGATTGTCTTTGCAAAAATATAGAAGAACTGCCTGTCTGTATCTTCCTGAACTATATGTGCTGATCACTGCCACTTCAGCCAGTTTAAGGCCGCTGTTCACGATGTCCCATGCACAGCGGTCCTGAAAGCTCCAGTTTTCTATACGGCGACCGAGCCTTCTCCTCAGCACATAAACAAGCATTCCTGTACGACAGCGTATCCCCCAGCTCNGTGGGTCTGGATTACATCTGCTGTGAGTACCGGCCGGCTAAGTGTGGGTCTGGATTACATCTGCTGTGAGTACCGGCCGGCTAAGTGTGGGTCTGGATTACATCTGCTGTGAGTAGGGGCCGGGCAAGTGCTCCGCAGCCATGACTGATTTTCGGTGTTTTTTGTCCCGCAGGACATTGAAAAATAGTTGGTCGAAAAATTCTAAGAGAAAACATTCACAAAATTTAATCGGATCATCGGCTGGCGGCTCAGTTGCTATAATTTGAATTATTCATTTATCAAAACTTTTAACTTCTCAAATGACGTAAATCAGTCGAAATTTGAGCTTAACCAACACCATAAATTTGTAATCTGAGTGGAAATATTAGAGAAATTTTGCACAATGATCAAATAATTCTCAGCTTCTGGGGCAATTTCAAAGTTTGCGTTACAAGGGATACCAAGGCAAAATTTTAGCAACTTTATCTGCACATTCCATCGAGATTTAACTTGTTCAAAAGTCATCAAATTATATGGCACAAATTTTTGGCGTAATAGCAAATGATTGATTAAGTTTTCATTCAGTGAAGGGTAAAGTTATAAAGGACCTTCCTAGATATCTCCACGCACACGCATGCGACAGTTGTGTGCTACGTAAAACAGGACTTAAGCCCTAATTTTTCATCCTGTATTAGTTTTCTCCCGATTATAGAAGCTAATCTAAGGCTTTAGCATCTACTACACGAACCGTGACCCGTTGGGTCGTCATCACGATCGTCTTTGCTTTCGCACTAAAGCAGGTGTTATTTAGCTGGTCATAGACCTCACGCTATTCGTCCGTCCTCTCCTGTCCGTCAAGGAGCTGCCCAACGCCTCACTATCAACAGATTCTTCGTTATTCTAACGAATATTCAACATCCAGGCTGTAAGCAAAGTCGATTTATATGTTACGTTATGTTTCAGTTATATTTTGAGCGGGCCTGCTCTTGCAGGCGAGATCAGGTTTAAATTCCGTATTACAGATACTGTCAGTCTATTGCCGCCTAGGTATTTAAGGGTGTTTGATTAAGCGCATTAAATCTTCATCCCTCGAATTTCTTCCCATCTAAAAGCAAAGAAGCTGTGTCAAGCAAAATACGAGCAAGTTAATAAACGTGATATAAGTAAAGAAGTGAGGTTCATAGACTTTTAGTATCAAATAGATTTGTGACTTAATTGAAAAATTGACTATCATTTTTGTCCTGCAAGCGCAACAGGATAACATAGGTGGATTCAGTAATTTTACTTCTTCTATAGTTTCTCCTGATCTCCGATTGAACAGATCTTTACACATATCAACGTAGTTCATTATCGTGTCAACTTAGAATATGGTCGTCATGATTTTCAATTGGCAAGTTGTTTAACGCTGAAACTAGAACCGATCTCTATATAACTATACTTTGTTGCATTTTCTAACTCAGTGCCACTGTGAAATTATCTGCAGCTTCTGCAGTTACCGTGAAACCTGAACAACTGCTTTAGATGTGCTGCCGGAGCATTCACCCTATACTAGCCAGTGAAATTTTCTCATATTAAAATTTAATCGACATTGAAACTACTCTTAGCCTCTATTTTCTTCATTAGATAGGTGAAATAATAGTTGAATAGATGATTTTGAGGCTCTGAAGAAAGAAACTCTGATAATAATGGAGTTAAAAGCATTTTCAGATGATGATTCGAATTCCATCACAATTTTTAATAGAAATATCGAAAATAGAGAAGTGGCATATCTACAGTTTGTCTGTCAAGGTCAAACATTTGGTGGCATAATCAGAAAGACTAGCTGGCATCATACGGCCTGCGGGTCCTAATTTGCCTTTAGTTTTAGTATAGGAGGATGATTATATTTGCTTTAAATTTGTCACCCATCAAATCCATCTTGGGTGAAATTTTGAAATTAATGCTTCCGTGTGCATTGCTCTAAAGCTATTATAAGACTCTCGTATATTCCTTTGTAATTGCTTTCTTTTGTCCAAGGATGGGAACATTTTGAATTTCGGTGATGAAGACCAGCATAGGCGCGATTCAGAACAGAGATATCATTGAACGCAAAATGGCACTGTTGCACAACCGTAGCACCGATGTTGCGGTATTTTTCAAGGCCCTAAGGCCGTCACACGCATTGAGGGAGTGTAGGTCTAGCCGGCGAGTTTAGAATTTCAAGAGCCTAGCTTCCCGGGACTTGAGACAGGCGTTTTGGTTTCGACCCCTTGAGTCACGTGACAGCACCATGGCGGCTGTGCGAGACGTTCCGAAGCTCTGCCTTGGCTCAGAAAATGGAATTTTAGCCAAAACAAGCGCAACCGGATTGTCTCTAACACTTGCAACACGGTTCTAAGTCGCGAAGCCAACGTTCCTCCTTGAAGTACCTGACAAATCAAGGCCCTAAGTTTCAATCCGGCGGGCCACTGCAACGTACCTTAACTCGATAAGGGTTAAGGCCTCATTGCAAATAAGACGCGTTGTATTCGTACACTTGCGTGTGGATAATCTATGGTGCTGTGAACCGAAGCCCAGGCATGCGTTTTGTGAATATTAATCGTTGCAATTATTTTTACACGTCCCGCCTGCGGGCCCGACCAAGGCCACCTAGAAAACAAGGCCGCACGCGTGGGCGGAGCTTATCGAGTGACGTCATCACGCAGGGGGTATTGCACTGTTTCTTTGGCTGGGCTGTTATTATCCTATAGAGTAATTTCATTCCTAGTTTCCGCA
>LQNS02277812.1:3367532-3378881 GCA_001587735.2 Parhyale hawaiensis
CTGACGGAGGCCAAGCAATGGGGCGTAATGATGTCTAATATGTAAGATAACTGCGACATGCTCTGTGTGTAACCTAGAAATAAGAAACATTCTCCTGTGTACCATATTTCATTCCAATTTTTTAATGTCTATGAGTACTTAATAAAGATTATTATTATTATAGTATCTGCGACCCCCAACCCTCCCCATTGTTAGGGAAGGTCACTAACCCGCAGCAGTATGCAGACCGGATGCTGACCGATCACACAAGCACGCTAAGAAAATACCCAGCTGGGAACTGGGCGCGAACAAGTGAACTTGAGAGTCAAAGTCAGACGCTCTAGCCTGCCGCTACTTCAACGACACCGATCGCAATTTCCATTGAATTGCTCTAGCTATATATACAATCAGTTGCTTTCCATTTTCGTTTCAGTTCGGCCAACAATTAATTCTGATTGATTTGATTGATAAGATTTTGTTGACTTACTGTGTTTATATTCGAATTACACATATAGGAATACGTCAGAGTGTCAAGTGCTTAGAGCCTGTAAAGGCTGAATAATAATTATTCAACCCTACTCGTTGCGATCCTAACTACGCGCATTGTCTGTTAGGTCTGACCTGTAGATGAACACCCAAACCCGGGGGAAGATACAGCGGCAATGATATTCTCTGTAGCGAGCCTCAGGCTTTCCCAAGGATCTCTGTGACGTCATCATTAGCTGTCATGTGACGTCATCATTAGCTGTAATGTGATGTCATCATTAGCTGTCATCTCGCTTGACAACTTCATTGTTACCGTGACTGGTTTCATATAGTCAATACCACAGACTAATGAAAAGGTAGACGGGCACCTTCTAAGAGCAGCTCAGCTCTCCCTCGAAATTCTTGTGACGCCATCATTCAACCGAAACTTTCTCGCGAAAATACATACCGAAGAACTGCCGGTGGAGCTTTCTTAGCTTGTGATCAATACATTCTGAAGTAACAACTTCTAGATTTCATCGAGAAAATGTAGAGTAGAGCGTAGCAACAGGCACCAGCCTTCTCAAGCTATACTGCTGCGGTTTCACGGGACAAGAAGCACTTGATTTAACTATTTGTTTCATATTTATATTCAAAAGTATTCGTTAATATATGTGTAAGAACACTCCTTTAGTAAGGGAGAATTTATTTACCATTCTAAAGCGCGTTGAGTCTCCAGCTCAGGATAGAAAAATCTGATAACGCCTTACTCAAGGTGATCCGTAACGGGCCTGGTTACAAACTATCTAACATGTATAGCCGATAGCAGCGCATACTATTTTTGAGCAAGGGCCAAACAATGAACCGCAATGCAGGGTAGATTGAAATGATGGTATTACCTGCTCTTAGTATTTAATGTAATTTTAGTATTAAGCTGTCTCCTGTGTACCATTCCCTATGTGTACCTAGTAAAGCAAAGCATATTATTATTATTAAATCCAGGGTGACCACGACTCGCTTTGCCCTCTTGCAAATTATGGCGCTAGAAGACAGGCAACCAACTATGATGACCCATTCAGTATGTGATAAATTGCCACGCAAGAAACTTGCTAGTTTTTCTAGAGCTCTTAGTGATTCTCCGACGCTTGATTTGGTTGAGAAATCTACTGTTATTGGTGATTGAGTGTCATGAGTTGCAGAATCTGTCAGTGAACACCGCCGCCTGGAGGGTCTCTTCAGACGTATATCTCCATGTGGCAGACCTGCAGCATGCTCGTACGCATGGACTGCACCGAGAGGTACCTGCCTGTTCGAGGTATCGGAGCGTTCGTGAGGAATTCGTAGCCAGCGTACGGGGCAGTGCCCGGCATGTAGTCGAGCTGTTCGTAGCTGGTGAAGTTGCCCGAGGNGCTCGTACGCATGGACTGCACCGAGAGGTACCTGCCTGTTCGAGGTATCGGAGCGTTCGTGAGGAATTCGTAGCCAGCGTACGGGGCAGTGCCCGGCATGTAGTCGAGCTGTTCGTAGCTGGTGAAGTTGCCCGAGGTAGCCGCGTTCCCAACACGAACGTCGATCTTCCCAAAGTTTGATGGCGCATAGACGCCGATGGAAATAATGAGGACGTTCTTCACGGTGTAGACTGATCCAAGGTCAATGAGCATGAAAGGTTGGTCCGCGCGGCCCATCTTGAAGCAGCTGTCGCTCATGAAGTCGTACACTCCATCTTCCAGGTTAGAGCTGACCCTCGACAATTGGGCAGTTGCTTGAGGGGAGCTGTCGATGATGACGATACCGGACTGGGCGGTGAGGATGTTGCTCGGGTCCCGGTCAGTGTAGCAGTCCATGAGCTCGGGCTCTTTCGGATCCTCATTGCGTGGGACGGCGACGAGATTGTGTAGCACATAATTACCGGGACTGTCGAAGCAGAAGGCATGGCACCAGTGGGTTACTCCACAGTGAATGGCAGCTAAGACCTCCGATGGAGTTTGGAGCATTTCCGTTTTCACTCTGTGAGATTCCAACGAGTGCGGGGCGATATTGGTTCCCCACCAGGTCCGCTGGTCACCCAACACTTGGTGCGCCGCAACCAGCACCGCCAGCAGCAGCCGCAGGGTGTCGAGGATGTCCATACCTGTAAGATAAAATCAGTTATTTCTCTTTATTACAGCCGTGCACAAGTTAGCTAACATGTAGATCAAGATAAAGTCCTTAAATGCACTGTATTCACTATGTAGGAGAAGCACATCCATTGGTTCGTGCTACACGATTGAACAAAAGCATCACGGAAGGGCTAACTAAAATCCGCTGTATAATGATACACAGTTGTTGGTCGCTCCGAGCTGGCTTGCTTGCTCCAATGTTGGTTCATCCATCTGTCACGCTGATGAGGATTTAGATAGGAGACCATTCATCCACTGGAAAAAGTTGAGATACCATGAAATTTCAGGCCTTGGAATTACGGTAACTGTCGCGGCAAGCGCGAATTTATAATTTTTTTACATTTAACTTATGTAGCTATATCTCTTCTGCCACGCCCTGGACACATGCATGCCAACGGCTGAATTAGTCCCACCTTTGACTCAATCCCGAAATTCTCGTCCGACAAAGTTTTCCTCTGCGTTTTCCCTTCTCGCAAAGCACGCCTTGGTCTCATCCCGATAACCATTACCACAAGGAAATTCCTTCGAACCTTCCGGTTGCGTCTCTAACAATCTTCCGTCCAAGTTCATTGGATCCATTGCCTTGAATTTTATTATTAGGCTACCTCTGCACTTCCGAGTGTCATACACGTACGGCCGCAGAAAAGCGATGCCTCGAAAGTTCCATGTACACTTTACGAAATCACTTCTGATGCTTCGTCACGTTGATACCGCGCGGCTGCAGCATCAAAGCCTATGACACGGCTTTCGCAAGTACCACCTGTTAGTCATGGTAGTGTTTATTGTAGATTTCCGCGGCTATATCGAAAGTTCTGGAAATGGAAGCGGCGTTCACGGTCTCAAAAAGCCGGCAAGTTCGATTATAAAAGCCAGTTTCCAATTGCATTCGGCATCAGTCTCGGTCTTTGCAGCCTCACCAGGAGCTCATATCCAATGTAAGTTTCACCTCCATGTACTATTGTGATATATTTGTGTTTCCTGATGTGTTCGAATGTGTTGCTGCTAGCATCAAGTTTGACTTTGTGCCAGTGACTCAGCAGACCATAATTATGTATAACTCTCTGATGCTAGTGTTTAGTATTATTCTTAAGTTAGTTTTAATCATGAAAACCTCAGGCGCTGTGCCCTGATCTTGTTGGACACAGTACCATATGAGAACAATCAATTATTTTTCTTTCTTTCTGTCCTATTTACTCAAGAGACAGCCTTCTCGCTCCTCATATGCAGCACACGAAGTGTAGCAACAGCACAGTTTCAAACCGAAACTGCAATCATTTCGAAAGTAAGACGTTTCTTGAACAGAGATCCATTACGAAATTAACATAGTGCGCTCACCATCTGTCATCTATCGATGCTGGCTGTACTCTTACTAATTTACCGCACTCATACTCAGGGTTTTCATTTGCTGCACTCTGCAGATATATTTACCGTGTGCACAATGTACACCTACGAGTTTCCTTAGGCATTTGCCGCTACTATAGTCTATTAACATGAATTTTTAAGTTTATAACAAAAAATAGATCACCAAATTTTGGTAGTGATCTTTCCTTTTCCCTAAGTTTGTTCGTTCGTTTTTCACCGATTTTCATTTTATGCTTTTTAGCACAATAACTCAAAAAATAATGAATTGATCTTTATGAAATTTATAGGGCTCATTAGTTATGTTAAAAACATAAATGACTTGATTTTGGTGCAGATCGGTTCGTTCGTTTGTATGTTTGACTCATGGTTGTCATAACGTTTGTAAGTAGTATAACTCAAAAATTTATGAACGGATCTTCAAGAAAATTGCACAAGCTATTTTTACTATCAAAAGGCACAAATGATTACATTTTGGAGTTTATACAAAGAAAATTATGGTTTTAGAGCCGAGCCAATTCGAATTTTTCATTACCGCTGCTTTGCTTGGCGGAGGTATGCACTCTCATAGTGCTCTAGTTTGGGATGTATCAATCAGTTGCTCTCAGGATGCTCGTCTTCAAAATGTGGGAGCATTGCTCAACACTGGCGTCTCTCATAAAAGTTTCGAACTGAGATGTTACTAGTTCAACTGCCATTCCCAGAAAATTCGCTCGTCGATAGTCTGGCAGTTTGAGATGACTCGCATTAGTGGTGAATTCATTGCCAGTTTTGAGCGTAAATTCAATCATGTTGTGGTCTCCTAGCCGGTCTAGGATGGCTAGGTCAACAATATCACAATCAGGAGTGGAGAATACCAGATCTAGAATGTTACCGTATCTCGTGAGTTCTATGCCGTACCGAGTCAGGTAGTGGTGGCTGAGGAGTTCGAGCAGTTTGCTGCCTGGGGCTGGGCTGCACAAGGTACTCCAATCAATTTGTGGGAGGTTGAAATCTCCTATTAGAAATGTTTCATTGGAAGTATTCAGTGCATTTTCGATCTTGTTGTATAGTCCTGCATCAGTTTCGGCGGTACTGCGAGGGCTCCTATAGGCGAGCATAATATTTAACGACTGTCGAATGCCGAGACGAGCATGGGTAGTGATAAACTCATATTCTTTAGATGCTGCAAATTTTTTACATAGGGGATGAAGGTGTTCTTTGATATACGATTGAACCGCCTCCTCTGCCAGTTTCTGTCGGTCGGTCTATGTTGAAAAGTTTGTAGCCTTTCAATGCAACTACTGCTTCCAGAGTCTTGACTGAGTGGTTGACCCATGTTTCATTTGAGTGCGATGACATCATATGCAAGAGTGGCTGATATAGCTTGCAGTTCATTCATCTTGTTTGTTATGCTCTGAACGTTGCCAAATAAGAATTTGACGCTAGTGTTTGCACTGCTTCTACGAGTCGCTGATACGCTCGAAGTGTCCGATTGCTGGGGAATGATCGAAGGCGTGAGATCAGCTCGATTATTATCAGTAGCGACGAGAGGGCCTGCCTGTAGTTGAGCAGGGGAAGAGTTTTGTATTTCGGCTTGACAGTTGCCAGATTGTTTTACGTCCGCAGCTATTTGGCGGACAACAGGACGTTTTCCGCCGAGTTAGCCTTACTTCTAGTTATTCTTGTTCCAGGTGGCTGACTAGAGTTCATCTTCGGAGGAATGTTAGCAGCGCCTGACTTCCGAGTACTGCGATTCCCTTCATGCCTTGGTATGCTTGAGGTTCTTGTTTTTTTTTATCCTGCTTTTTATCTACTGGTATTGGAGACTGTGCTTTTTCTTTGGAAAAGCCTGCTGGACTTGCGCGTTCAGTATTGGATGAATCCCGATCGGTTTGGCGGGCGTTGGTAGGCTGTTGTACATCAGTGCCTTCAGACATATTGCGGTTCATCTGTACGAGGTTAGAGACTATGGATGGTAGGAGAGATGGAGGACCAGGCGTGCCATCTGCACTGATTCATCAGGACTTGGAGTAATTTCCTCCTCGCCCTTGAGAAGCTGGTGATGATTGTGCCATCATATCTCGTAGGATCCCCAACCTTTGCACCTTTAGGAGATGAGATCTGAGGATTACTTGGGACGGCCGCAGAGATATTAGTAGCCGTTTTGCTCCATTTCTGAAAGCCCCTGACCCCAGTCAACTAATATGCAGCTCAAAGGTAAGCTCCTTATTAGAGACAACACCGAGAATCTCCAAGGAGCTAGACTCCAAAAGCAAAGTGTCAGCTATCCTCAGCTGTGGTTGCTGAGGTAACAGTGACCGGGGCCGACTGACAATCATAGACTTGGCCTTATTGGCATTCAGCTTCATACGCCAGGCCGAGCACCATGCATTAATTTGTGACATATCCCTATTCAAAGAGTGGGCGACATCATTACTCATGCTGGGGGCAGGTATCACTACCATCAAGGTGGAATCGTGGGCATAGTAGATCATCGTGTTCTCTAGCGAAGAAAGCATGTCACTAGTAAACAGAACGAACAGCAGCGGGACAAGTACGCTAGCTTGAGAGACGCCAGACTCCACCGCAGCTGAGGCACTCAAAACTCCGTCAACAGACGCACTCTACGTTCGCTCAGAAACATAAGCACGAATGATAGACAGAACCGTATCACCCAAACCAACGAATCTAAATTGAACAATAGACCTCTGTGGTTGACTTTGTCAAACGCCGCGCTAAAGTCTAGCTGTACGAGGCGCGCCTCAGAAACACAATCCATTGTAGATTGAAAACGGTGTGACACCGACGCCAGTACGTCATAACAACCCAAACCAGTTCTCTACGCAAACTGACCAGTAGGCAGCAAACCCGTAGTCTCAGCAAAGCGTCTAAGCTCAAAAGCAACCTATTTCCGAACACTTTCGACAAAATGGGCGTCAGCGTAATAGGTCAGTAATTGGCGACGTGGGGCGACACTGGACCCTTGGGAATGGGAATAATATTCCCAGTACGCCAACAACGAGGAAAATTTCCTAGCCGTATCAAACGCCGGAAGATCACTCCAAGATTAGGAATGAGAACATCAGCAAACAGAGGAAACATACCCACCGGGTCCACTCCTCCAAAAGGATCAAGACCCTCAAGCAGCACCTTGATAGCACCAGATCTGAACGCTAAAGAGGTTAAACGAGGTTCAGGGTGACGTTCATGAGGCAACGTTAGTTTAGAAAAATCAAACATCGGTGTGATACTGTTTGCAACATTCTTGTTATGTTTAATAATCGTTTCCCTTGTTTTTCGGTGGCATGCAAGGGCCCCATCGGACCGTTTACTTGTAAAAAAAAAAATATGAATTTATCATTCGCCAGTTTCAACAACATCGCTCCGTAGGACAGTTTAGGTGTGGGGAATTGGTTAGGTAATTTTTTGCAAGTGATAATGCGAGTCGGACGCGACACTTGCGTGCTGGAACGCGCGCAGCGTATAGTAGCTGATAGTTTTTTTTTTTTTCTAATTTTACCAAGCTATTGTCTGGCGTTTGCTTATTACGGTATGTATAGACTTTTACTTTAATATTACTTCGCCGAAAGGAAAGAAAATTGTTTCTCTAGTCTTTTAATGTTTTCTATATAAATCTTGTTAAAAACTTCTGCTGTCTCGGCGTTTATTCATACGAATCTGAACCAATTTTCTTTGCAGCGGTTTGAAGTTATAGAGGATAGCAGGTCATTGATAGAAGACAAAACTAAAGCAAAAACATGAAGGTATTCAACTATATGATTCCATCTTCAGAATGCCATATTGCTCTCGATAAAATCCACTTGATTTATTCCACTTAAATACGATAAACTTAATCGATTCCAAAAGTGCTTTTGACACTTGCGGGCATTTGTTGGGTTGGATTCAGCTGCTCTTTGACAAGCCGGAAGCCAAGGCTCTTTCAAAGTACTATTCTTCAGAAAGCTGAAAAAAAGTTCATAAACGCTTTGATGCGTATTTCTCTGCAATCATACGGACTATAGGACATTCTGAAGACGCAAATGGGATGTGACGAAACAATGGAAAATAGCTACTTAACGTACCAGCACCTTGTGACGTCACAAGCTCATTACCAGGAGTGTACGACAGCTTGAACCCTCAGTGTGCGTTAACCTGTTAAGTTTCATCATCCTCTTCTAATTAATTATGGGCAGTTCAAGTTCACACAGATTAATGTTTTGAGGATTAGTGCACGATGTTCATAGACATCGTCACGGCCACGACTTAGCAGCCTGATTAGTCGAGTTGGCCCTATAGGCTGCTAGCGGAGTGGAAACGGAAGTTGTTGCGTGGGCACCGGGCTTTAGATGCTAATATCTATCCTTTTCAACCTCTTGCCTGCTGATTTCAACTAAATTTATTGCGTGTCTTAATAAGCGTCTCATGAGGTAATGTCTCACCTCTTCGGCAGTGCAGCAGACGATCGATGTCTTGTTCGAAGAAATGCCGGCGATGTTCGTACTTGCGCCGGACAGAATATTATCCAGCGGGTTCGGTCTATCCAGGTACCGCTACGTGTGGTGTGTCACTTTTTCTAAAGCTTCTTCAACACAAGGAAGGCACTTGACAGTCAACAACTTGTGCAAGTCAAGAAAAGAGCGTCTTGAGCAATTTTTTTTTTTCAATGCAGTCGTATGCGATTTGTGGCGACGGGAGCTGACGCTAGACTGACAACTCGACGTGTCATCTCGCACACCAGGTCTCATCCCTTCATTATTTATTGATATCGGTGACCTGCTGTACTAAAGTTAGAATAACATAGATACGTATTTCGTGCTCCGATTGGCACAATGTCGTTCGCAAGTAATAAACGCTAACGAGCGCAGCTATTACGAAGCAGAAGTAATTGCAGGCCATGGCTCTCTGCAGCGCAAATGGACCTGTAGACATTAGGCGGGTCGTCCACGGCCGGCGCCGCTTCCAGAGGGGAGAGGTGAAGCTAAACACCGAACAGTTGATTCAGTGCTCGTCAATTAACAACATCAATACTGCCAGCCGTAGCGAAATTTGGAGCCGCAACGTAGAAACTCAATTACGGTTTTAGATTCTGCGGCTGCCCTGGAAAGTCAACTTGACCGCGACCCTAATTGAGACACTCGCGGGTCAATTGGCACCAGAGGAATGTACGGCTGCAGTCGACCAGACATCTTCAATAACTACAGTGCCATCGATGAAAAGTGCGTTTAGTGATCGGTGCTCTGAGTCAGCAAGTTGCTTGGTATGCCCAGCTACTGTGGGGCTCTTACCTTGCCGGGAAATGGGTGGGTAGGGAGGGGGTCGCTGAACCTTTCTTAGCGCCATAGTTCTTGACGGTACGTGGTCTACTGCAGCCGTACTTACTTCTCTGGGGTAAGCTAACCTATACCGACTAAACGAACCAGTGCGTATTGGTTTCTCAGTAGAGGGTGCGGTCTAGTTGGCTTTACCTCTACGAGACTGCCTCCCCCTTTCAGAGGATCTCTATTTCTAGGAAAGGTAAGTGCCCTCACTGCATCCGTGCAAATACCTATCAAATGGTAAGTCGGCGCGTCAAGCGCTGCAAGAGCTCGCATGCCTGTGTTGACACTCGAACTTGTAAAGACCAGTGTCATGAGTTCAGCAGCCAAGGCTGCTGCTACCGAGGGTATAAAATCTAATTCAAGTTTTAAGCTATATATGAAAATTAGGAATAGACTTATTAACTTCCTTTGCATTCTGTTCCATTAATTCAAGTCCTTATCCCCAAAAAACCAGGCCAGATGAATGATTGAAAGCTTACTCTTCCATTTTAAATGAGGTGGAAAGTCCTACTGAATTTGAAGTCAGCCATCGTTACAAGCCATTTCCGCCTCAAACTTTACAGAGGGTATTCCGCACTGTTCTTAGTTAGGTAGGGTAACATGTCTAGTACCCGTCCACCATACTAGTAGCCGTCCACTTGGCTTTAAAAACTTCCTGTGTGACAACTAGCAATGCTAGAGAGCCGTACATAGGCTTAAACTGTAGCCTAAATAGTGCCCTGCAGTTTAAGCCTATGTACGGCATTCTAGCACTGCTAGTTTTCACACAGAAAGATTTTAGACCTAGTGGACGGCTACTAGCATGGTGGACGGGTACTAGACATGTTGCCCTATGCCTAAACATAGGAGAGTACTAAGTATTAACTATTACCTACGCCTGGGTATGTGTTTTCCGGAATCTGTCTCAGTAATTATGTCTGTCACCAACGCAGCTCAAAAAGGATGGACGGATCTTCATGAAATTTACCAAGACTGCTTGGTGTTTAAGGACGAATAGACATTTAACTTTTGGTAACCATACCTTCAGCCATTTGTTTCTTTGCCACCTTTTTTTATCAACAAAACTAATAACGCACCTTCATGAAATTTACAGGAGCTGCTAGAAATACTGCAAAGAACAGTTGTTCTATACATGGTTACGATCAGTAAATAATTCCCCGGCTTTATATTACAGCTACATTCGCTTGAGTGCCAAACACAGGCATTCCAGCTTCACTTACTGGAAACTTCAGGCAAGTGCGTTGGCTTCAACACGTCGAATTGAATTTCAGGCATCGGTTACGTTTGGAACCTCAAGAAACTCAACGTTACTCCGTAAAAGGAAAATTTTCCAGCCGGCTCTATGTAATCGAACTGCTTCCCGCGTGCGCTTGATGCACAAATGCGAAGTTTTAAAGCTCTCGTTTGAAACTTCGGTCATATTTAACCTCGAAGGCTCAATCGAACGGTCGTCATTATCGATTTCCGTATAGCATTGCATAGCACGACCTAGGACTCAGCTGGCATTGACAGGCGTAAAAAAAAAATTAGGGACGAACAAATCATTACAAAAATTCTATCATTTGCTCCTCTACTATTCCTAAAAATTATTATTTGGAAATTATTCCAAATGGCAAGGAGTTCGGCAAACTAAGGCGAGTTAAGGAGTAAAAATAGCCATTATGCTGAAATTCGGTAAAAATACAGGCTAATTAAAAATAACTTGATGAAGGGACATTTTGGACATATGTGTTTATCATAGGCAACTATTGAAACATAGAATATTTGAAGGATTGTCTATACAATAGATTTAATATTAATAATCCACATATATCAATCAAACCTAATTTTACGAATGACCGGTTACAACAAGGTGAGCTGCATCTTTACAGTGAAGAAAAACCACGCAGCCAAACGAACAAAATGTTGACCCGATTTTCACCAAAAGTTAATCATCTGTTTCTCCTTGTTAGAGCATGGGCGTATGCTACTGTGTGAGCCTGCCTTAACTTGAGGTTCCGCGAATGCTGGCGATGTCCGTAGGTCAGACGAAAGTGCTAGGATAACAGGAGAAATGACGACAAGCTTGGTACTGCTGATGGTAGTGC
>LQNS02277812.1:3541181-3554211 GCA_001587735.2 Parhyale hawaiensis
TGTGTTTATGGGAACAACTTGCATCAGTACTGGTTCAGGGATATTCGCAACATTTTCAACAGTAAATACAGAGGTGAAATTGTCGTTCAAGATTGTGGCTTTGTCTCTTAGGTCATTGGTGATTGCACCGTCAGGTTTTTTGAGCGGACCTATGGATTCTTTCTTTATTGGACTAGTAATGTGCCATTAAACGAACCTTTTAATTTTGATCTGATAATTTACCAAATCTCGGAGAGGGGTTAGAGATTAATGCATGATCTCACTAACGACTTCTACGAGCGAGATAACACAGTGTTGAAGCTTGTATAAATACTTAGAATCAATGGCACACAATCACATGTATTGACAGGACAAAAGATGAGGTGCGATTTTGCGTAGTGGAAGAATACGTTGGGTGCTTTTATTTAGTGTGCCTGTAGAGCGTGGAAGTGTTGAGCAAGTTACAGCTCAAGGCGTGGTAGTACTCACTCGATTGAATATTTGATAAGTGAAAATAATAATCCCATCAAATAATAACTGTTTGTTCGGAAATAGAGTTGGCTCGGCAATTGGGTAATTCCCAGGAATGACGTGTAAACTTGGACTAAGACGCAGAGATAACCAGTTCAAAGGGCCAGTTAATGAACTGATAAGTTTATGAATGAGTCATCAGAGGCAGCGTTAGTACTACATAAGTAGATAGAGAAGCGTTATCAGTGAGCTGGTGAGAGTAGAGGTGCGTTTGACTGCCTTACTAAATCGAGTTTCAGGCGTTAACCCTTAATCGGTTTCCCTAAAGAAAAACTAAGTTTTGCATATTCAAATGAAATTTTCAGTTTCCTCAAATGTAATCGGACGGTTGCCCACGCCCGCACGTACTAGTCAATTAGGTAAAACCCATCTGAAGCTTCGGATAAGTCAAACACAGAGGCTTTGATTGCTCTACAAAGTATTAAATGGAGATAACATGTGTTTTTCTGCTGTATGATTATTCTTTACACCCTCAGAATTAGAGATATTGCTGTATTTTCTTAAAAATTGAGTATCATTTAATTTTTGTTTACATATTGGCAGAATGTGCTCTTATATGGTAATTTCATTCTCATTATTTTCAGGTTTTGACACTATGAGTAAAAATATTAAACATTGTCATGAGTAGGAACAATTAGTTTCTTCACCGTATGTTCTGGACTAGGGTTTTTCGCATATCCTGGACTAGGGTTTTCGCACATTCTGGACTAGGGTTTTTCGCATATTCTGGACTAGGGTTTTTGCACATTCTGGACTAGGGTTTTTGCATATTCTGGACTAGGGTTTTCGCACATTCTGGACTAGGGTTTTTCGCATATTCTGGACGATTGTTTTTGCACATTCTGGACTAGGGTTTTTGCATATTCTGGACTAGGGTTTTCGCACATTCTGGACTAGGGTTTTTCGCATATTCTGGACTAGGGCTTTCGCACATTCTGGACTAGGGTTTTTCGCATATTCTGGACTAGGGTTTTCGCACATTCTGGACTAGGGTTTTTCGCATATTCTGGACTAGGGCTTTCGCACATTCTGGACTAGGGTTTTTCGCATATTCTGGACTTCGGGTTTTCGCACATTCTGGACTAGGGTTTTTCGCATATTCTGGACTAGGGTTTTCGCACCTTCTGGACTAGGGTTTTTCGTATATTCTGTACTAGGGTTTTCGCACATTCTGAACTAGGGTTTTTCGCATATTCGTTGCCACTCAGCGGTGATGGTTTCATTTCATCACCAAGGAGATAAAGAATTAATGATTACATTTTACGCCGAATGAAGATTGTTTTGCAAGTGAAACTTAATCATGTTTCTATATTGAAATGAATATTAGAGATTTAGCTACAGTGGGTCATAATTTATCTCTTGCTGTCGTTCATTGGAACTAGAGCACTTACAGCTTATTAGAAAATAATCTAACTTCATTTTGGGTGTCCAAATGAGTAGCATCGATTGAACAACTTTAAACTATACTAACCGAAAACGTTTGCATCATCCAGTAAGAATTTATCGAGGGTTAAAAGTGAAGTTATGGATTATGTTTAGACTTGATGTATGCTGCTATAATGTCAACAGCTGAGGGCCGGAGCGTGAGTCCCGGCGGCTCTCTGGCAATGGGTGTGTTGGTCCGTCTATTGCCAGCCATCCTATCCAATCTAAATCTGCAGCGAATTAAAACTCAGAAAACTATGTACATATTTTATGTTGTTTCCTTGCCAAAATATTAAACATTATTAAATTAATATCAAATATTACTTTATATTCATTAATATTAAATTATATGCTAAAAAATGCCAGGAATAACGTAGTTAAATACATTTTTAGTGATATGCTCCATTAGCGTGGTAGCGTTTCTGCTTTTTCGCCATCACCGAATCGTCCTCATCCACATCACCAGAGTGTACGTCTTCTTCGTCACCCGAGTGTTCTTCCTTCTCATCACCCGAGTCATCCTCCACCACATCTGTCCAGTCTTCTTCCTCCCAATCACCCGGGTCTTCCTTCTTCGTTAGCGTAGTAACTACATTCTCGCCTTTACCCGAGTCTTTGTTCTTTCCTTCGGCCAAAGGTCCATTTGGATTGAGACGATTGTCACCGCAACCCAGGGCTCATGACAGAAGTAACAGAGGATTAGGTTGACACTCCTTTCGACGCAGTCGATGCAGATGCTGTGGCCGCACTTAGCATTCACTTTCTTGTTTAACTTGTAGTTGAATTTGACATCACAAATAGGACAACACATTGGATTTATCTTGGGAAATGCCTGCTTTTTCTCGGTTTGTCTTGACCTTTTACGAGGCATACTGTACGACGAGTGTACGTATTTATTTGCTTTTAATAACTGCAAAAGAATAATGGACATCAGTTCCTGCAGGAAGCATTCATGCTCCGTCGTTAACTCTGTGTTTTATCTATAGCTACCTCATTGAATATTCTTTTCGGGGTAAAAACCCATGCACACTTTCAACGATAAAATAAAGAGGTATTTAAAAATATTTCTTTGAAAATTTAACTGCTAAAACACCTCGCTGCGTAAGACCATCACCCACGATGGGTGGGGCTTGAGCCTTAAAGTGCGGAGCCAGCATTTTTTGCAATTGTCACATTTAGGTCATTGCGCCTGACTGTCGGCAAGAGATTACGATGATAGCTCAATTTATTCTGGGATTTTTTTGGAGGGAAAACATAGAGAAATATGCAGACAGATACAGGGTGAAAGCATTATTACCTATTCCATTCGTTCGCGGTAATAACAAGTATTCAAGCCCCCCTCTCTTCCATTAAAATACAACCTCAATTACTGTAAATACACAAGTTCAGCGATGCAAGCAAGCGATGCACTTGGCTACCAATAACCTTGCAAATCATTTACGATATTATATAATAATTAGATTAGACAATGATGGAGGATTTGGCCAGTTGCGTCGAGTACGCTTGGAGGGAACACAGAAGAACTATTGTAGCAGCCCGTTTAAGTCGGTTTAACACCTTCTACAGTGTAGCTTGATGTTATGGCTTCACTTGTTCGCGACTGATGTAGGTGCGCTTTATCGTATAAATGGTACAATGAGGAAAAAATTGTAAAATATCCTCTAAAAAAACTGGAAAAACGATGCTCGAAGCCTTGGATGAAGACGAAGTTCCCAACTTGACAACGGTCAGAGGCGCTAGGCTAGTGAGGTGACTACGTACTTGAATGCAGCAATGTTCATCTATTTAAAATGGCCCTCACTGTCACCAGACCTCAAACCAACTGAAACTTTAGGGTGAAAGCTGAGGTCTGCAGCCATGAAAACCACCCGATGAAAATCAACGTGTTAGCTGTAATGTACTTGAAAAAATGGTCCCAACTTCCACATGATATTGGCACGAAACGTTGTTGAAATTTTCTACAAACTTAGTAACAGATTGTTTGGCGTGAAAATGTTTTCGAATGAATACGTTTTGTTTAGTATGAATAACTTTATTTGATTCTACGTTTTTCTATTACTGTTTGTGAAAACCTTATTACTTGGTGTACAAAATTACAAGTTTGTGTCGTTTTTCATGTATATCGTTGAAAGTACGGGCAAGTTTCATTTCCCTTACGTGGATCTTGCAAATTTTCCGTCCCACAAGGCAAAAATTCCAGCTACCTAAACGAGAATATTGCTGAATCGGAGAAATTTAGATCAACTGAAGCTTGTGAGAAGTCATCAGTATAATAGGGTCCGTTTGGGTGGGACCAAAAATTGAGCCTTCGAGGCTAGACTTATTAGAAACTTGTAGCGGGTGCGCTGGTTTCCACCCGCTTAAAGAGTTTCAAGCGCTGACCCTTCAAGCGGTTACCCCTGAGGTTTGCAAAAACCCAATCAAACCCTGTAATATAGCGCTTTCAGCAGGCTCAACGTAATTGTGTTTCTTCCAAAGTTTGCTACTCTAAAAATAGAAGCGAAAAATTGAAAGCTTCTGTCTGAAGTTTTTGTTTTATGATTCAGCTTTGGAAGTCTCAAAAGTATTTGATTAAGAATCGAGGCTAGGAACTTAATTCGACCAGTTAAAGTCAAAAGAGGTCACTATATAATAACAGTTACAATAGAGGTATGAGGTGAGATTCAGTAATCATGATCATACCCTATTCGCTAAGATGAGATAAATGAAATGGGAGATCGATGAAAATGGATGGCTCAGATGGGAAGGTTGGGATGTAATGGGTGAAGGGGAAGGGCCGGAATGGTAGGCATCGAATGCAATAGGATGGGTGAGGTGGCATGGATGAGATGAATGAAGTAAGTTATGCAAGAAACCTGGGTTGTCTAACTGATTGCTAAAATCAAGTCTCGTAGCTAGAGCATAGTAAGAGAAGGGATCAGATCGCTCCCAATAGCCAATTTAGTCGCTAACGCGATTGTAATAGCATCTGAAACACCAGTTATTTTATGAACAACTGGCTGAATCTTATTCCTCTAATGCTTCAGTAAAAAAACTTCAGTGGTTCCCAGCCTGCCTACATCACACATCCTATAAGCTTATTAACCCATCTATCGATTAAGAATGAAATTTATGCCAAATTTCTGAACAAATTTAAGTATATACGTGACTCTACTATATTAGATCCAAGGTTTCGCATGCTTGTTAACAGTCATCCCACTCCCTAGCAGTGCGAGCTCCTTTGGTTGGGAACCCCTTAGCTAAAACAGTGCTTATATGAGACGGAACACAAATGGCTTAGAGCAAAATCCAACGTGATTATTTATTTATTTCATTTATACTGTATATATTTATTTTTTATTATTTTCTTTTTTAAGGTTTCAGTAGGGTAGGATCCAAAATTCTTAGCGAGGAATGGGGGCAAGCACCAACGGAACCAAACTCCAAAGG
Source organism: Parhyale hawaiensis (assembly GCA_001587735.2). Classification (NCBI taxonomy): domain Eukaryota; kingdom Metazoa; phylum Arthropoda; class Malacostraca; order Amphipoda; family Hyalidae; genus Parhyale; species Parhyale hawaiensis. Next base: position 3,546,546 of record LQNS02277812.1, read on the forward strand.
AAAAGGAAAGAGGTCAAGGGCTTAAAAAGCGAATAATATTAGCTATGCCGTGGCTAATATTGTTATTCATCTACAGAAAACCCTGACTCAACTCAACACGAACAAACTTTCTTTTTTGCCTCAGTTTTGTCAAAAATAGAGAGGGTTGTGTGCTTCCCTCCCCCCTTGGATCTAGCCCTATGTCAGTAGTTAAAAGTAATAGCTATATATCACCTGAAGCGCTAATGACTTAAAATAACTTCCACCTCACTCGTAATTTGAACTTAAGTAAAACTCCATTGAAAAAAGTCGACTAAAATATCACTCCTGTAACTCATAAAAATTAATAGAACATAATAAGTAAAGTCGCCTTCAATCAAGAAAAGATGCTTCAACCCCAGCCCCACTTCACAGACTGGCTTATGCAGCTTAAGCTTACTCCACGTTATAGGGATCACAACGAACATAATAAAGCTTATCAGCAATACTATAATGTGTTGTTTTATACTTTTTAGTGAGTTTGATAAGCCCATAAGGGTCTGAAGAGTGCCATATTGTTTTTATTGACCGTTAAAAATTGGGGAAGGGATTACGCGTAATAGGGAGATAGCCTGCTCGTAACCTACCTAGTGATGACACTTGCTCAGCAAACTCATATGATGCTTGGCATTTGGATAAGAATTGGCGGCGTTCAATTCGTACAACTGACAACGACACTACAGAACATTCGGAAGAGTGAGTGAGTGAAACGATTACCGTGTAGACAGGCCAGTAGTATTCCATTTTCTTCTACTCTAAAGAGTAGGTTATATAGATTTTTAAAGCACCAAATAGAGACAGATATATAATTTCTGATGTACATAGACTGCCGAGCCGCATCGAGGAAGCAGTGGTTGCAGAGCATTTCCATACTATTGAATTTCAATAAGAAATTGAATCTGCATTATTCTGAAGTCTTCGAGTTTTTCTCAGTTTATTACCTAAGTGTCATAGCGAAGACTGTGTGAGCGGTGACAACCAGACAAGCAAGCAAACAACGATTATTATAGCTTCATAGGTAGTCGATCTTCGTGTTGATTGAAGGGCCTGAAACTGTTTTACAACTTACATCACTAAAAGAATTAATAGAAGAATAGCAAGTTAAACTAACGTACGAAGGCTACGCTGTTTAAGATTCAAAATGGGTTTTATGGGACTAATTGTGACTTTAACAATTAATAATAATGGTGATGAGATCATATAGCCTCTCATATGGATACAGTGCCCAATAAAATAGGTGCCTAGCAAGCCGAGGTATTCATTCTTATCAATAACATTCTCATAAAGCTAATACAGGAGAGAAGATTAACAGTTGGCTTGTGGATTTACACCAGTGGGCAATCAGTATTAACCGGTTAGAAGTGGTATAGTTAGCATAATTTTGAACAGACATTCTGGTTAACAACATTTTTATCATTTAAATGACATAAATGAAAAAATTTAAAAACAAAAATAGATATATTGCAGTTAGAATTACCATGCACGTTACGAATTTAATTCATCTCTATGACTGTGATTCCGCTTTATATGATGTACAAGAATTTATTGGCGAATCGTTGTCTTTTGGAACCATCAAAGACAAAGGTCAAGAGAGAAAGTTAGAAGATAAGGAATAACTGAGATTTCTGCCATGGGTAAGAGAGTGTCTGTCTCGTAAAGGTTACCCAGCAAATTTTGACACAATTATTGGGGCCTCTTGAAGGGCGACAACACAATTCTGGTGAACTGATTATATCCAGGCACATCATGTTGTAGATTGGGAAGATCACTCCAAAGCTTAGCTCCAGAAAGAGAAAGTGCTCGTGAACCAGTCCCGGTGTGAGTGTAGCACACTTGCAAATGCCCTCGCCAAAGAGATCATTCGCCGATTTCGCTATTAGGAGAAAATTCCACAGCCTCGGAAGAGATCGTTCACCGATTTCGCTATCAGGAACAAAACTACACAACCTCGGCATTTCCCAGAGCACCATGTAGTGAACGAAAAACTTTTGGGCTTCATTTCATTTTCATTTCGTGCTAACTCGCAGATATAGCAGCTTTTTTAGCTGTAGACTGGCACGATCTCACTCGGTGAATTTAGTGATATAAAGACCCACATTGAACAAAAGTTTGCTAGGTGCGATTGTATACTTCAACTTCTGATGAAAAAAATATCTCATATGGGGCTTCATCTGCTCTATTTTATAAGTTATCTACCTTGTCTCTTTCCCAGCCATTGCCACTGCTTCATGGAATGTACTTTTGAATCAACAGAAGAAAAAAAAAAAAAAGAGAGTAAACTAAAGCAGCTGATATTGAGTTATTCAACCTTCATTCAACTGTAATGCCAACTGATATCTAGAGCTAGAGAGAGTAATATGCTTGGTGAAGGGCTTAGTAAACTTGGCAATAAATTTTTGAAGAGATAGGGCGCGTTCAATTGGGTCGTGAAATTTAGCCTTTGAGGCGTGACTTGTCCAAATTTTCAGACAGGTGCGCTGGCTTCGATGTGTTTTATGTTTCAGGCGTTGGCTTGTAATCGATTACTTGAGAGACTATTAGATTAGATTAGATAGGCGGCAGTAGACGAACCAATAGGCCCATTCCCAAAGAGACACCGGAACATACGTTCCGGCACTCTATGAGCTATTGCCATTATGTTAGTAGGATATAGAGGACAGGAGAAAAGAGAAAAAGAAGGGGGGGGGAAGTCCATGCCCAAGAGACGATCTTGAAAGCACGTAAGTACGATCAAGAGCCGCTGACATGCGGAGCTTAGAGACTTCAAACTGTGTAGTTGGAGCGGGAGAGAAAAGGAGACGGATTAAGGTGGCCTCGGAAGCTTTGGCCGTTAACAGTTTGCGACTCCTGGAGAAGTTCTTAGCTGCGGAGGATGTCTCTCCCAATATATGTCAAGACGATTTTTAAATGCGTTGACTGACTCCGCACTAACAACATCGGAAGGGAGTCTATTCCAAATGCTGACTATGAAATACGGAAAGAACTACTGAATAAAGGTCGTTGTTCGAGCTTTATGCTTGAGGTTTTGACCGTTGTTTCGCAAGCGATCATTGAGGTCTTTTTCGAACTGCCCCGTTGTAGGTACGTCGTTGAAGCCGTTCAGATACTTGAATGTTTCTATTAGTTGTCTTTGCTCGAGAGAGGCGTCTTTGCTCGAGAGAGATCAGACCCAGTTCTTCTAGGCGACATTCATACGACTTATTTCGCAGCTGAGGTATCAATTTCGTTGCTCTGCATTGGAGTCTTTCCATGTTATCGATATCTTTACACAGATGTGGCGACCAAAATTGAACAGCAAATTCCAAATGTGGCCGCACTAACGCCTTGTACAAGGGAATGATTATGTCTTTGGACTTGTATTCAAAAGGTCTGGTTATGAATCCCAGTACTCTGCTTGCCATTTTCACACTCTTGTCAAATTGCTGACTGTGTTGTAGCTTGTTCGTAATAGTGATTCCCAAGTCACGTTATTGGGTGACAGCAGCCAATACCGTCCCATTCATTTGCACTGTGGGGGAAGGGTTCATCAGCCCTATGTGCATTACTGAGCATTTGTCGACATTAAAGTTCATCTGCCACGTTCTGCTCCATTCCATGAGTTGGCCAAGGTCTTGTTGGAGCTCGGCTCTTTTCGTGGCAGGATGACATAGTTTAGTATCATCCGCAAATTTACTGATTTTATACGGATCTTAAGATCGAGATCATTGATGTAAATTGAGAACAGAAGTGGGCCAAGTACGCTACCATGGGGAACCCCTGATGAAACTTGCGTCCAGGCACTCGTCTCTCCTTCAAGTTTTACTCGCTGCTGCCGACCCGTTAGCCATGCCATAGTCGTGCTTCATTACTGGAGATTTCAAACGGTTCAACACAATCGGGCAGCAACTAGCACCTGCAACACGACTCAAAGTGACGAAGCCAAAGTTCCTGTCTGTATTTACTGACAAGTCAAGCCAAGTGGGCTTGACTTAGCTTGACTTTAATGACCCAACCGAACGTGGCTTACATAATTTACTAAATATTGCAATCTCAGATACTCGTCGTAATACTAAATAAAAAACTGAATATCCCCCTTCACTCCCAACGTTTTCCACCATAGTGAGTATCATACCTGTATCAATTTGGGTAATAATCTTTGGAAACGAAAATTTTCCGCCCATATCAGCCCATTGTAGGGACTATCCAAATACCTGAAATTTTTATTGTAAAATTCCGGCGCACCATAAATTATCAAGTAAAACGTATTAAGAGGACAATAGGTTGACGCATACACTAACATGTAGCAATTTACTCTCTAAATTTTACAGTATTGAGGAGACCCCTTCACATAAATAGGTAGTCACGCACAGGCAGAAATACATGGATACACTCAGCCTACACCTCGGACACGATTGCCATTAAGCGGCTCTCTCACACAAAATAAAGACGCTGGGAAAGAGAGAGAACACAACAATGATACTGTTATTAAATTGTGTAAAATCTTTATGGGACCATGACTCATCATTGCTCCCTGATAATGCACGCTGGCAATCATTCATTAGTATGCAGTATAACAACACGATAATACACTTGCCAAGGTGTAAACGATAGATACGCGATATGCAGTAGCAACAGAACTACTTCATTAGGAATTACCCCAAGGCTGCTATGTTTCCATCGGATTTTGTCCGTCTCTTTGTATGCCGTCATCTAAAAAAGTTATGGACGGATCTCCATGAATTTACAAGGATTGTTAAGTATGTCAGAACGAAAATAAATAAGCCGTCCAAGCGTTTGTTTATATGTCTGTCTTCTTTTCCCTGACCCCATAACTGAAAATTTCCGAACGGATCTTCATAACATCTACAGGAACCGTTAGGAATAAAACGATAGCAGATTACCAATGATTTGCTGGTCTAGTAGCCGGATTGTCTCTTCGTTTGCCAGCAACATAACTCAAAACATTTTGGTCGGGTCGGCGTGAAAATGCAAGACTACATGGAACGTTACGAGAAACTAATGACCAAATATTTGTCATAATCTATTGGTCACATTTTCTCTTAGAACCATTGTGGTGCCAGCTCAGTTAACTAGTCTGGAGTGTGATGGCACTGAGCCATGTTGATTAGGTTGTAACTGCATAGCTGTAATGTCATTAAGAAGTGAATGTACGTGACAATTTTAATATAAGCTGGAATAGAATAATTCAAGAAAACCTCCCGCCCGTGGAGAAATATATGATCAATCAATCTTCGTCTCTGTTTGTTGCAGAATATAACTCAAAAATGTACGGACATATAGTTATTAATTTTAAAGGAACATCGAAGAGTTCCAGAACGAACTGATGACTAAGTTTTGGCTACGATAAAAAAAAAAAAAAATTCGTGGAGTCAGTACCAGCATGAGTTATTCATTACGCCTGCATCGCTTGCTGAAGGTCTGCGCTCTAGGAGTGCATTAGAGGGTGGACTAAAGGTAAAATATTGGCAATTAATTTATTGACAATAGGTTTCACCTAAAATTTTACAGAATTTAAAACTTCATATCCTCACCTATGTACCTAACAGCTGGGAATGATGGATATCGCGCAAGGCCAACTCCTTGACTGGCTCAAATTCTGTAGTATATGCACTGCATGACGTAATAGTAATAGAGATGGATATATGGAAAAAGAGGAATAATTCCGTATCTACGAACAAATAACAGAAAATTAGAGTAATATTCACCGAACTTGTCCACTTATTTAGCTCCTACTAATGCACTTTCTGATTCAATGGACGGGCCGCAGCCTCTTCTGCACCTTTTACGAGACAAGTTTACTGTATCTCATATTACTGTAGATAACGACCTTTACCTACAGCCTTATGATGTAAATTTCATAAATATCCGTCCATAATTTTTTAGTTATCTTGGTGGCAGATAGACAGACAAACACGCATAAAACTCGACGAAAACATAACCTCCTTGGCGGAGGTATTTAAATTTTTTCTATACCTTCTGCTCTTAGTCAAATATGATATCGGCTTCTGCTGTAATTCATGGCAGAAGACGCTGTACAGGTACTGTCTCAGTTTCTATATTTTTTTTTTTTTTTAGTTTCAGAGGTCTGCTATGTTTTCAGAGTCTCTTTTGATGATTTCTGCTATATGACACCTGCTCGCCTAGTCACGTGATGTGGATCAGCATTTAATTTCATTTAAATATATACGGTATACTCTCGTGATAGTTACCATACGGCCAGTTGTCCTTCCGCATCTCTATAGCTTTCCTCTGGGCTTCCAGAAACCAGAGTTGAGCAGTAAAAGGGTTATGCAACGATGCTCCGTCTGCCAGAGTGCGAAGATTTAAGGGGGAATCAGAGTCAGCTACATACTTGCTCCAGGAGTCGCAGTTGAATCTCGACTCGGGACAGCTTAAGGACCGGGAGTCGGATTTCGAAAAGAAAACTGAAAAATCAAAAAGTAAAAAATCGGAGTGGAATTTGTACTATCCTATTCCACCTCCCTCCCCCAATCAGAAACTTCTAGGCATTTATCCTATGTTAACAGATACCCTTCACTAATTGCCCAAAAGCATCCGTTTAAATACCTAAAAATTTCCGATTGGGGCTGGAAAAATTGAAATCTTGATTTTTTTTACATTTGACATATTTTTCACAGCTTATAGATCTCAAAAAAATAGAAGCGTTACCCGCTTTCTTGACATTTTGCCGGATTTTGCCCCAAAACGTGTGCTTTTCGTAGTAAAAATTAGGAGATGGATTTGCCGGTTATCCAAGATGGCAATCAAGACTGCAAAGAGAGCAAAGTGGCCGATGGAGGAGGGGGGGGGGGCTAGGGTGTTAATTTGTTTTTCCGAATGTAAGGTGGCATTACCGAAGTATTTTTCATATCATGAGCTTTAACTACATGTATTAATTTATGGCTCCTACTAATTACCTCCGCCAAGGAGGTTATGTTTTCGCCGTGTTTGTCTGTCTGTCCCTTTGTCTATCTGTCACCAAGATAACTCAAAAAGTTCGGAACCGATTTGGACGAAATTTACAGGGATTGTTAGGTATGTTAAAAGAAACAGATGATTAACTTTTGGTGAAGATATGTCCATCCGTTTGTTTATTTATTTTCCTCATTTTTCTCAATGCCATAACTCAAAAAGTTTTCGATGGATTTTTATGAAATCAACATGAGTTGTTAGGTATATAACAAAGAGTGGATGACCAAATTTTGGTAATGATCTGTTTGTTTGTTCGTTCGTCACTGTTTTAAATTTTGTACTTGTTAGCACAATAACTCAAAAAACAATGAATGGATCTTAATGAAAATTATAAAGGTTATTAGTAATGTTAAAAAACATAAATGATTAAATTTTGGTGCAGATCGGTTTGTTTGTTTGTTTGACTCATGTTTGTCTTAACGTTTATTAGCAGTATAACTCAATAAGTTATGAATGGATCTTCAAGTAAATTGCACAAGCTGTTATTACTATCAAAAAGCACAAATGATTAGATTTTTGAGTTTATACAAAGAAAATTATGGTTTCAGAGCCAATTTGAATTTTTTACTACCGTTGCCTCGCTTGGCGGAGGTATGCGCTCTCAGAGTGCGCTAGTTTATTATACTTCCAATATTTTTCTTTTTTTTTTTTTTACCTACAACTCAAAGAAGGGAAA